>OY759272.1:48650565-49118065 GCA_963662155.1 Lamellibrachia columna
TTCGTCATAGGCGAGCACTTTTGTCACCTCCTGGTCGGCTGTCGTCAGAAATGAGATAATACCTTCTTTGCCCACCTTGAAAACAGACAGGGGAAACGTATCAATGGTAGGATGAACGCAAACTGCCGGGAAGGCTCATTGAATAATGTTGCAGTAAAATAAATCGACTGTCTTACCTTACATATTTTACATGTTAACGCCTTTTAGCAGATTTTTATCCGGATGCACGGCATGAATTGTTCACTGAACTGTGTATGTTTGACAATATGGACCAATTCATGAGTCAGAATAAAATAATAAATACAATGCGAAAAGACAGCGGACAATTCGCGGAGGAAAAACAATTTGTGTCTGATTAACAATGACATGACATGACATGACATGACATGACACGACACGACACGACACGACACGACACGACACGACACGACACGACACGACACGACACGACACGACACGACACGACATGACATACATTCGAAATACGATGACGACAGGAAAAAAACGAACGAAAAACGAATGAACCATAGGGTCAATTACTATAAAAAATACTTTTGTAGTTTTGTAGAAGTTGAACAATCCTGTGCGCAAAGTCATGAAAAAGATCATGCAAGTGTTATCAAAATAATGAAGTTTAGATAAATAAATATAAGCGTCACAATGCAATAGCTAAGTAATAGAGGTGCATCTTGTTCCGAACTTTAAAAAGAAAGCATCAGTCGATGTTTGTTCTTAGACAGTATACGAGCCGGTGGAACCAAAATGATGAACCGTCAAATGAACACGGACGTCAACGGTTGATGATGCTGATGATTTTCGATGACGGTTGGATCATTAGAAGTGCTGAAAATATAATATCACAAGTTGTTTTAATGGCGGAAGACCTAAATGGATAAACATGTCGTCGACTATCACGACAATGACGTACCGGCGAGGTGACAAGAGCGAGTTGTCGCCACGGCCCTCCCGCGGTGTCTCCGTCACGCGGCAGGATCGTCAAGTACCGATCACCACCGTCTAGGAAGAGAGGACGCGGCCACGGCTGAAACCAATATAGGAGGATATTCAATACACATCTACATAGTACATAATAATCCCCTTTAATCTCGTTCACTATGTGAGTATGTATATCACTGTGTCTCTCAGTGTATTTTTGTTTCTCCCTGTCCTTGTCTGTCTCACTCGCTCGCTCGCTAATTGTATATAAGTGTTTTACAACACAGTTAAGGTGGCCGACCTCTGCAATCCAGCTATCTTCGCATCGGTCTGCTCATCCTTGTTAGGACAACCATTACATTAACACAACATTTATATTGTCGATTGAAACTACGTCCATAATGCGAACAATAAACACAAATTATACATTTATTGGTAAAAGAACGTTAATAAGAACCGAAACCATTATAAATTAAAGTGAAACCAAAGGCATTGTGTTGGGCCTTTGCTCTTATAAGAGTGCCTGAAAACTAACCATTTGCAACTATAATCAGGACTATCATGTAAGTGGTTAACTGGGAATATGTTCTAAAAGTGCGAAATTCTGGTGTTATGTCATTTTTCGTGGAAGCTGACATATTCATCAGTGTTTGCAATGTTGACCAATCAGCGGCGAGCAGCCCCTTAACCCCCGACGCTGCTGTGACGTAGGATGTGTCTATCGCGTGTATTTTTAACGTGGTTGAAATGTGCGGTTACATTTTTATTTGCTTTTATATTGGATTTACACGCAACAAAAATTATTGCAATGCCGCACTGTGCAGCATTCGGATGTAAGCATCATTCAGCGAAGTACAGAGAGTTGTCGTTAAAGCCTGAAGCGGTACAGACAAATACTCGATTAAGAGAACTGTCAAATCGGAATGTGAGGAGGTTAGTAAACAATGAATGAATGGACTATCTTGCCAAATAAGTTGATTTTAGACGCAAACAAGCATGTCCAAAATGATTGTCAAGTATGTGACTAAGATCATCTACGTCTACGATCAGGCGTTTAAAGTTGGAGTTGTGGGAAACCTAATCAGTACTCTTGACAGATTTTCGGTATTCAACGAGGTATATTTATATGTTTTATTATAGTTGCAAATGGTTAGTTTTCAAGTACTCTTACAGATGCTAAAGCCCCAAAAATGCCTTTGGTTTCACTTTAAACGTTATACATGACATGTGGCGCCTCTCGCGGATAAGCGAGATAACTTTTTGTTTGGGGTGTGAATTCAAATGGCAAAACCCTTAATTTCTGTCCAGCACTTCATGATTTTTTTCTATGTGTATAAAGATAAATAATAATATAACATTTTAACCAACTTTTACTGAAATGCCACTACTCGTTGTAGTGACAAATATGGAGTTTGAATGAATGAATTTGACAATTTTTTTTTCTGACGTAGCTGTTACTATGTTTGATATTTCTTCCAAGTTTTACGGAAGTGACATTACCCTATGTTGGTCAAATGTTGAATATTCTTGAAATTGAGCCATAGTGTGTTTTTTTGTGACTTAATAAATTACATAAAATCAAAAAATTTACCATTTTTGTTATGCGACATATTATGCTTTACATAACACGAACAAATTATACGAAAATTAATTATATTTGAATAGAAGATAAATATCGTGCTATTACTTATTATGGTCAGAGCACAGTAGTTTGCTAATTTTGCTGATGACGTAGCTGTTAATATGCTAGATATTAAAAAAAATTGCACGGGACCCCCAACTTGTTTGGCCTTTTTGGGCTTTTGAGGTCTAATAGGTATCAAACAACCTTTCAAATTTAAATTTAATTACATTTTTTTCAGAGTAATCGGCCACCTTAAGATAAAACTATGTAAATGTCAGCGATTCGATGACTTACAGAGTCTGTCCAGCCATTTGTAACACTGCGGTCCAGATTCTGAAAAGACAAAAACATAAATAAAGCAGGTTGAAGCCGGCTAAAGCGAACGTTAAATTTAACGTTTTATAAAACATGGAAATAAATGTGTCGTGTCAGTATTACAAAATAGAATCAATCGTTCACTCACTGTTTGGCAATCCAAAGTGGTGACGTCGCAAATGGTGACGATACTACGGTTCAGCGAACGCACGGCCCACGTTACAAACACGTGATTAACATCCCGCCATGCAACGCGCGTGTAATAATGATCGCTGCAACAGGGAACGGAACGAAGAGTCTGTCGTGTGCTTGTGTTGTCAGCTACAGTAACTAATATGCGATATAAAACGTTTCCCTGCACTGACCGCAACGTTTATAAATAAACGAAACGGCAAGTGATTTATATTTGGAGGAAATCCCAAACGCAAAAATGTAGACCGGTTTATAGTTGTTAAAATGTTATTACTGCATGTAGCCTAAATTATAAACACCATTTACTAAGACCGTGGAGTGTACATATCGTGGTGCTGTTTCAAGGGTATATGTGCGATACGTCAGTTGTAGGCCGATGTTACATGACATCTATTGACGAGCGAACGCATCAAATTGAGGAGGGGTCTTCAAGGGCTACTCACATTGCACGCAGGTCCGTGGGTGGCTGCAGCTTCCTCGGTGCTGCCTTGGGGTTGGCCGTCGACATGATGAACAACTCGGCGACAGTGTTGGGGCCCGGCCGTCCATCGTCGGTGACGTCCCCTGCCTGAAACCACAGTGCAACGGTTTACATAGTTATGAAGGCTAGATCAATTTGAATTCAAGTGCTGAAATCTAACTCATGTCGCCATAGTCAATATACACGGGTGCACCTTTCTCATCTACATCTTGTCCAAAGTTGAAAACTCTAAGAAAAGATAATGAAACTAAAAATATGACACGGTATATTTGAGCTTCATAATTTCGGTAAGAATTACTTTAAGAGTGTCTATTCCCGTCACGAAATAAGTTAATCACCTCGGACATTGTTAATTCTGGAAGTAGAACTAAGCAAACACAAACACTAATTTATTGCACATTCCAACTACAATGGGTGCATACCTTGGGGTAAGCGATCTCGGTGATGTCATTATACATGTCCGTACTGGGTCCGTAGTGGGGAAACTTGATCAAAGGTACGCCCGTGTCGTTAAACCTCGCAAAACAAATATACGCGCCATCTGGCGACCAGTAGTGGGCCACCCTAGAGCTGAGGACGTCCTCTGAACAGAGAGAGGAGGAAAAAACACTACTAATTAATTAATTTCCTATAATGAAGACATTTTATCATACAGAAAACTACTGGTTGCAATAACCTCTTTTTCCTTGTCTCACAGAGTAATAGATGGTATGACGCGGAGTGAAATATGTCTTTTCTCCATATTCATAGGTGTGTCACTAAATAGAATTGCATGGATGCATTGGTTAAACCCGTTTGTCTTCGTGTTTTACCATTCCGATTCTTAGTTTGTTTCAGCGAGTTTCGTTCGTTAAATTAACTGATGCATTCTGCTACACAGACCAGGGGTCTGACATGTTGCCTGAAGCTATTGTTGTGGTGATACCTAATGGTATATTATATCTTTGAAAGTGCACACGCACGTACGCACACACGCATGCACACACGCACGCGCACCAACACGCACACACATACACATGAAGGTTTGCAATGTTGTTACAACAACCGCGTTTTACAACAAATCCCTACATTTCCTTGGAGCGGCTTGTGATGGTGTGTATACAGCGTTATGTTAGAAAAGCTATCACTACCTTCATAAAGCCAGTCCGGTATTCCGTTGAAGATAAACTTTTCGTCGCCGGAAGATGTCACTTGGACGGGGTGACTCGTCGGTGTTTCTTGGTAGTAGAAGTTGTTCTTGTACACAAAGACCTGTGGGGAAGCATGTAGACGGGGCGTGGTGTGTTAAAGGAATATATCTGCATATGCCACTAAAGGAAAACAGAACTCATGTTTGTGAGTCTATGCACCCATCAGAGTCATTAAAATGTAACCATTTGCAACTACAAAATTCGCTCGCCAGTTGAAAATATATTTGTCTACACCTATTCCTATATTTGCCAATGCGATATAGCCATGCTGTTTGCGTCCAAATTCAACTTATGTAACATATTGTGGCCTTTGTTTACTAAACTAGTCCTCTTTCTGGCAAAATAACACGTTTGTTTGAGACTGCGTTGGTTCTGTGTGTGCCGACCTCACTTAATACGTCACAATAGTCTAGGTTACCCAATTTTCATATAACTGCGCATGCGCTTATCGGTCGCGCTGGTTAACATGTCAGCGCTCAATCAACTCGAGAAAAGACCGGAATCTCCCACTTTTAAAACATATCGACATTCTGAATAAACCAGTGCCGTAATATTCTTAATTTTAGTTGCACATGGTTAGTTTTTATTATCTCTTTTACGTGCATAGCCCCAAAACCATGACTTTTGTTTCGCTGTAGACAATGACGAGCATTGCAGAGTTGTAGCTAAGTATCGTAAATTATTGGGCATCATGAACCTAAATGTACTAACACATATGTTCGTATCTGTGTTCAGTATTATTTCTAGACTCAAGTATGCATGAACATGTGTTTTCATACTGTAGAATTAATAGTTTCCTCCACATAGAAGTATGGACAATTTTGTTTTAATACGCATAGTTAAAGATGTTTGTCAAAATCAATGACGCATGATGATCTATGGTCTATTAAGATAGCACAAATAAATGAATATGTTGGTCATGGATTAATAGCACTTCTGCACAAATGCATCATGTTGTATTTAGCATGTTGCAACATATACAGGACTGGCTTGCATGGTGTACATCTATTTTGATGACGTTATTAAGATTTTTATAATAGAGATCTTTGGGAGATACAAACGAGAGCATGTCCCTCTGGCGACCATCCGGCATACTGCAAGCGTCGGCCTTTAAACTCATCGCCATTAGGAAAATCTACGAAATCTCTGAAACGTAAACGAATATGAGCTCGTTTTTAAGAGAACACGCTTACATGCTTGCTCGTGTGTGTGTGTGCGTGCGTGCGTGCGTGCGTGCGTGCGTGCGTGTGTGTGTGTGTGTGTGTGTGTGTGTGTGTGTGTGTGTGTGTGTGTGTGTGTGTGTGTGTGTGTGTGTGTGTGTGTCTGCGAGCGTGTGCAAATATGTTAGCAACGTCATGCGAGCGTCGGGAAAAATAACAAGCTATTGTTTTGGCGGGAAATCTTGGCGCTTGTGTCTGTTGACATAGGGGACGCTAATCTTGTTTGGCGCCATGTTGGTTTTATGCAAATTTGCACATAATTACCCATATATGCTCACTTCCGGTCCCCAACAACACGCTGCCCACTGTCATATTTATCATAAACACATTTGGAATTAAAACAGAGAGAACAAACAATAACACATTTACTTTTATTAGTTATTAAAACAACTATAATTGAAATGTGAAGATAGTACTAATACCAATGGTTTGTTTTAGGATGACATAGATACCTTTAATATGTTATGGTGTCCACAACTTGGGGACCGGAAGTGCATTATCTCGTCAACTATCGACTCGAAGCGAGAACCACTTGTGTCTCCTATTGATGTGTATGTATAATATTATAGCCTCGATTATCCAGGCTCCGCGCTGTGGCGCTACCGTTTGTCTCACATATCATTGCCTGGATACATCGTGTACTTTTCATTTGACGGAAATTATGTATGAACCCAAATTTTGAACGTAACATAATTACCTAATTATGATGTCATACGGGCATTAAGTTAATTCATAAAATAAGAATGAACTTTTATCAGTTTTTAAGATGCACTTCAAATTAACTTAGCATCTCGATAATGATAGTCGGATATACGAGACTAGTATGTAGAGGGCCTTCAAAGGCATACTTACTCTGCAGGACTGTCTGGCTTCAACTAGTATGTAGAAGGCCTTCAAAGGCATACTTACTCTGCAGGACTGTCTGGCTTCAACTAGTATGTAGAAGGCCTTCAATGGCATACTTACTCTGCAGGACTGTCTGGCTTCAACTAGTATGTAGAAGGCCTTCAAAGGCATACTTACTCTGCAGGACTGCCTGGCTTCAACTAGTATGTAGAGGGCCTTCAAAGGCATACTTACTCTGCTGGACTGCCTGGCTTCAACTAGTATGTAGAAGGCCTTCAAAGGCTTACTTACTCTGCAGGACTGTCTGGCTTCAACTAGTATGTAGAAGGCCTTCAAAGGCTTACTTACTCTGCAGGACTGTCTGGCTTCAACTAGTATGTAGAGGGCCTTCAAAGGCATACTTACTCTGCAGGACTGTCTGGCTTCAACTAGTATGTAGAAGGCCTTCAAAGGCTTACTTACTCTGCAGGACTGTCTGGCTTCAACTAGTATGTAGAAGGCCTTCAAAGGCATACTTACTCTGCAGGACTGCCTGGCTTCAACGTGGCAATCTTATACTTTGCTGTAAACGAATGTCGCCAAACCTGAAACAGTTAATTCAAAGCCACGGACATTGATGTGTATTATACATTTCTAAGACGCACGAACACATTTCAGTGGTTTTGTTATGTTATGTTAAAGGTGCACCCTCAATTCATGTTTAGTTAGTCTAATTTCAAAATAATTTTGCGAAAAACCTAATCTACCTAGTATCCACTGCAACATACTAGCTCGTTTGTGCAACAAATACCTATGTAGTTTTTGTGAAATCATCAAACAAACTATTAAATTATTTAATGTTTGTTCAAGCATTAAGTGAAGTGATAATCGAAATGATGAAAAATCACGATTTTTACCCTTGGTGAAATTTCGTAACTTTGTCATGTGATCGGCGAGAGGATGGAAGTCACGCCCGTGATCAGCATGGACTCGTACAGTGTTTACCGTTTTGGATATCAACTATTTTGATCCTTACCAGATCTAACGACTGGAGTCAATTCTTTCGATGATTTAAAAAAACTAGGTATTTTTTATTAAACAAACTGCACACATTACGTAAACTAGTCACACACTACACATCTGAACATAAATGAACCGGATTGCGAAGGGCTGAACCATTTGGGGAAGCAGCTTTAAACAAATGTGTATTTTGTTGAGGGTTTGCTGTTACTGTGATTAGTATTGAATATATACAATATATAATTAGTATGGAGATGTATGTATACCAACCAACATTTAAATGTATCCTCGAATAATTGCATGTCCAGCAATATGACAAAGTACATTGGTTCAGAGAAAGGCGGGGAGCTACACCCCTCACAACCCAGGCGGGGTAATAAGACTACCCTACCCCTGTTGAAACATGGAAACGTGGAACGGCATGAATGTAGGCTGAATCATTTGTACGTCGGCCCACTTCCTGTCTTGGTCGACGTCTTTCTGGGAACTAGACGCGTCTCGCCAAAATTCAAATGATGGTTCCGGGAATTACCCGTCAGACCAACGACGGCGGATTCACTGCTAATTAAAATTAAGTTGCTTTCCATACATTACATCTGGATAATTACTTAGCAAAGTCCTGCTAGGATATTACGCTGAGGGTTTATTTCAGAGTGTCCTTCTCTAGAGTTAGTGAGTCCATGATAGGTTTTTCCATTTCCCTGCGTGGGATATTTTACTTCCCCTGGAATAAACGGCAGTTAGAAGGGACCAACAGTTAGAAGAGACCAACAGTTAGAAGGGACCAACAGTTAGAAGGGACCAACAGTTAGAAGGGACCAACAGTTAGAAGGGCCCAACAGTTAGAAGGGACCAACAGTTAGAAGGGCCCAACAGTTAGAAGGGACCAACAGTTAGAAGGGACCAACAGTTAGAAGGGACCAACTGCTTTCAGTGTCTCTTCCGAAAGACATGTAACACCATTCACGATTGACAATATCCCAAATGCCCGAAAGTCGTAGGGACATAGCCCACTGGTTAAACGCAGCAACACTAAGTTCCATGTTTCAACGGGGTTATCTGCCAGGGGTACTGTTGTACTTGGGGTTATCTGCCAGGGGTACTGTTGTACTTGGGGTTATCTGCCAGGGGTACTGTTGTACTTGGGGTTATCTGCCAGGGGTACTGTTGTACTTGGGGTTATCTGCCAGGGGTACTGTTGTACTTTGGGTTATCTGCCAGGGGTACTGCTGTACTCGGCAGCCCCCTGGCGGCGAGGATGGACAGCTGTCTCTGATGTTGTTTGCAGTATGTAGTAACACATAGTTGATAAGACTAAAATAGTAAGGATTTTGGACTATGATTGGTCGTATATATCATGACACGTTTGATTACGTCGACGACTTGTGTTTGGTAGCTACCTCCGTGTACACATGTTTGGTAGCTCCCTCCGTGTACACATGTTTGGTAGCTCCCTCCGTGTACACATGTTTGGTAGCTCCCTCCGTGTACACATGTTTGGTAGCTCCCTCCGTGTACACATGTTTGGTAGCTCCCTCCGTGTACACATGTTTGGTAGCTCCCTCCGTGTACACATGTGTGGTAGCTCCCTCCGTGTACACATGTTTGGTAGCTCCCTCCGTGTACACATGTTTGGTAGCTCCTTCCGTGTACACATGTTTGGTAGCTCCCTCTGTGTACACATGTTTGGTAGCTCCCTGCGTGTATACATGTTTTGTAGCTCCCTCCGTGTACACATATTTGGTAGCTCCCTCCGTGTACACATGTTTGGTAGCTCGATCCGTGTACACATGTTTGGTAGCTCCCTCCGTGTACACATGTTTGGTAGCTCCTCCGTATACACATGTTTGGTAGCTCCCTCCGTGTACACATGTTTGGTAGCTCCCTCCGTGTACACATGTGTGGTAGCTCCCTCCGTGTACACATGTTTGGTAGTTCCCTCCGTGTACACATGTTTGGTAGCTCCCTCCGTGTACACATGTTTGATAGCTCCCATCGTGTACACATGTTTGGAAGCTCCCGCCGTGTACACACGTTTGGTAACTCCCTCCGTGTACACATGTTTGGTAGCTCCCTCCGTGTACACATGCAGAAATATGTGAAATAGTTGTTTAGATTTAGCATTTTCATTTACCGTAAAAATGTCAATACAATTATGATGAAGCGTCTTTTTTCAATTTGATTATATTTCCATACATACAGAAATTGATACAAATAAAACACGTATCTTGTTTGCACGAATATTCTGCGAAAGAGATACATTACAACATATTTTTTCTAGAAAATAAACATGACAAATTATCATCGTTATTTTGTTACCGAAACAACCCAGATGCCTCATTCGGACAAAGGGATTGTTTCCGATAATGACGCGTACATATATGTCAACCATTCACGAGTAATTCTGGAATTCCGGAATGGAGTAGTCTAATGTTTCAAAATCAGCACTTTTTTGTCCACCCTGAAGCCTTGTGTAAAATACCCGTTGTGCGTAACGAGATCGTAGGCCTACAAGTGTTTACCATCTCAACCTCGTTGACATCATGCTTTCACGTTGGTCTTGCTGTAGAGAGGAAGCGCGAACTGCTGGTAGCCAGACACGTGACAGAGGTAACTCTCACCTTAGTCTTGCTGTAGGAGAACAGCGCGAAATGCTGGTCGGCAGACACGTGACATAGGTAACTCTCACCTTGGTCTTGCTGTAGGCGAGCAGCGCGAACTGCTGGTCGGCAGACACGTGACATACGTAACTCTCACCTTGGTCTTGCTGTAGGCGAACAGCGCGAACTGCTGGTAGGCAGACACGTGACATACGTAACTCTCACCTTGGTCTTGCTGTAGGCGAACAGCGCGAACTGCTGGTCGGCAGACACGTGACATACGTAACTCTCACCTTGGTCTTGCTGTAGGCGAACAGCGCGAACTGCTGGTCGGCAGACACGTGACATACGTAACTCTCACCTTGGTCTTGCTGTAGGCGAGCAGCGCGAACTGCTGGTCGGCAGAAACGTGACATACGTAACTCTCACCTTGGTCTTGCTGTAAGCGAGCAGCGCGAACTGCTGGTCGGCAGACACGTAACATACGTAACTCTCACCTTGGTCTTGCTGTAAGCGAACAGCGCGAACTGCTGGTCGGCAGACACGTGACATACGTAACTCTCACCTTGGTCTTGCTGTAGGCGAGCAGCGCGAACTGCTGGTCGGCAGAAACGTGACATACGTAACTCTCACCTTGGTCTTGCTGTAAGCGAGCAGCGCGAACTGCTGGTCGGCAGACACGTAACATACGTAACTCTCACCTTGGTCTTGCTGTAAGCGAACAGCGCGAACTGCTGGTAGGCAGACACGTGACATACGTAACTCTCACCTTAGTCTTGCTGTAGGCGAACAGCGCGAACTGCTGGTCGGCAGACACGTAACATACGTAACTCTCACCTTGGTCTTGCTGTAAGCGAACAGCGCGAACTGCTGGTAGGCAGACACGTGACATACGTAACTCTCACCTTAGTCTTGCTGTAGGCGAACAGCGCGAACTGCTGGTCGGCAGACACGTGACATACGTAACTCTTACCTTGGTCTTGCTGTAGGCGAACAGCGCGAACTGCTGGTCGGCAGACACGTGACAGAGGTAACTCTCACCTTGGTCTTGCTGTAGGCGAGCAGCGCGAACTGCTGGTCGGCCGACACGTAACAAACGTAACTCGTTGCATTCAGAACCGTCTATGTACAAACCAAAAGCACAGTCAACAAACGTTCACAATCACCAAATGTTCACAATCAATAAAGTCGCTTTCGTTTTTTATTGTTGGGAATGTGATATTGAAAGGAGCCGCGAGTTTCTCAGTATTGGTATTATCGCGTTCAGGTTTATACTTAGTCGTCGATGTGCTTTAAGCTGCGTTGTGATATCAGTAAACTGGAACTACTTTATAGACTGGAACTATGTTGTGCTTCGGCGCGACGGCACCGAAAGCCTGATGTGCGGGATTTAGCCGAACGTCCAGAAATATACTCAGAAAATGTGTGCCAACTGAAAATTCCCACGTGGGGGCGAGTATGTATGTCCCATTTTTATGTAAATTTGAGGTGTTCTGTGTTTGAATCGTAAATGATATACCCATTTGGTACAAATACACCTAGATGACATTGAAGAGGCCATAATAATCGAATTTGTTGTGAGAAAACAACATTCTGAGTCAGTGGTTGTCATTCAGTTGTTGTTCCATTCTTGGAATTCAGAAATGTATGTTCGGCTCCATCTACTCTTCGTAGCTTCCTTATTCACAGGTTCACTAAGTATAGCTGAGAACGTATAGTCTACATTTTGTTGTCTGCTAATATAAACTTACAAGGGTAGAGTTGTCAATGAGAGTGGACGTGTTGTCTGTCTGTGCGTCGTAGACAATTACATTCGACTTTTTCTTGTAGATCATAGACTCCTGACCTGAATTGCAAGCGAACCACCATGTATAACATAATGTCATGCTGACGTATTACGTATGTCGATAGATAAGTGCAGTGATGTAGTCGTAGCTATACGCGGTTATACGCGTAAGCTCTCTGCTAATGTTGGCCTGTTTCAGGGCCTACGTCGTATGCTCTCTGCTTTATTGAAGACACTTTTTTCTCACCACAATTTATTGTCGACTGTATGTGGTAAATTGAATAAATCGTGTTCAAATAGACTGACTATGACATTATGTAGTCAGTGCATAGGAAGCAGCCAACCCTTCATTTGTTAGCTGTACGCTACCTTAATAACCGATGTAGTTTATTCGCATATAACGATATACGCAGTTTAGATTCGCGTAAGCAGAACCGCACGTACTACGCAGCCATCAGAACCGCTCGTACTTCGAACGCATCATGTCAAAAAAACGACAAATTACGATTGCTGGAATGTATGATCGGTGAGTATCATAATTACTCTGTAGTGTAGGCTAGTATTTGAGTACCGTTCATTGTCAAAATATTACTAATTATAGATGCTGAGAGACAACCATTCTCGACCGTAATATATGCGCAATCTCGTCCATTTCAGATGGCAGGAGAAACGAGCGAAAACTGTACAAACGGTATGTGTGAATATTTAAAAGGTAGAAAATAGCACTTTCAACTTTGTTATGGAAACTCAGCGATAGCAAAGAACATATATCGTCCATTTTGAACTACATTGAGAGAACATTATATGCGTGCTGTAGGCAAGAGTAGGGCCTACCAACAAGTAGCGGCACACTGAATGTTGTTTGGGATGTATCGAACCAACAATTAAGCTTATGCATTCGAGGTTGGTTCCTATTACCATATTCTTTATTGATCAATTGCATTCAGATGAGATATGCCTACATCACACATGTAGGCAAGTAATATTACTTAGCTAGAATTCTCATCTCTCCACCACCGCTTTAAAATTAAAGTCAAGGTCATGCTTATCCTGACAATTTGTACTGATCATACTCGTAGACTGAACATTCCACGTCTTATGATGAGGTTCTGCCAGTGATTCCACCAGAGATTCCGTCGACGACTCAGCATAGTTTTGCCTCATCGGACACCCCACCAGAGACTATCCCAGTGCTACCAGATGGTTGGATCTCACAAGATGCTGCAGCTCACCTCCGAAAACGTTCTTTGTTGAGGATACGGGATGACGGAGCCCTTGTGTGCTCAACGTGTAGTGGACTAGATTCTCTCAGTACAGAAGGTGAGGAATTTTTACATCCTACTCAATGCTATATATAATTGACATTACATTGCAATACCTGACAACGTGTTCACGTGTGCTAAATAATGACATGGTGGCTGTATTAATTGTTGCATGAATCACTACTTGAAGGTGAAGAACGTGTGCAGCTGAATAACTGCTGGAAGGAAATGGGCGGTGGGGTGTGATCGTCTGGAACGATACCAAAACAAAGAAGGCAAGTCTACGTAATAAAATGAAGAAACACAACGACTCAAAAGCTCATCAATCGGCCATAAGAACGTTAGACTTGAGGGCGAAGGAGACCTGGAAGACCTGCTCTAGCCAAGTTAGTGCGAAATATGTTTGCACTACCGAGAAGATCTTCAGATCTGTGTACTTTCTTGCTAAATCAAACCGTCCCTTTTCTGATCATCCTGAGATCTGTCAGCTACAATGACTCAATGGCATTGATCTAGGTGTGACTCCCCACTCAAGATACTCAGCCACTGCTATTGTAGAGACTATTTCTCATCTAATGCGTGGCAACTTGAGCCGTTTTATTACTGATCATCAAATGAAAATATCTGTTCTTCTCGATGAGTCCAGTACAGTTTCAAGAAAGTTTGCCATGGTAGTGTACATCGTGTCTCATCTTTAGATTTCACAGGGTGGAAAGATAGTGGGGCCATTACTTTTCCACTAGAACTTGCAGAATTGGATGCCTAAGATGCCCAAACAATAACTTCAGCCCTTCTTGCTTTACTCGCCAAGCATAGCTTTAATGAGAAATAATATTATCTCAAAGCATATCTCATTGAGGCATGCAGCGATGGTGCATCGACCATTCCAAGTAGTCGGAGTAGGGTACTCGCTCGACTCAAACAACAGTTCCCTAGAGTTCAACTGTGGCACTGTATGTGTCGCAGAATTTAACCGGCGATAGGCGATTCTATAAAGGATCAAAGCGAAATCAATCACATGCAAATTTCCATTGGTATCTTCCATGGGTATCTTCCCCGACAAACTCAAAACTGCTAAAGTAATACCAATTTATAAAAAAGGGGACGAAACCCTATTCTGCAACTACAGGCCAATTTCAATCTTACCTGCAATTTCAAAAGTAATCGAAACAATTATTTACGACTAGCTAGATTCTTTCTTAAAAAGACACAAACTTATGTACGATAGTCAATATGGATTTAGAAAGGAATATTCTACGGAATTTGCCGCTATTGAATTAATTGATAGGATACTAACACGTATGGATATAATAAGGAAATACCAATAAATATTTACTTGGACCTGTCAAAAGCATTTAACACTTTGGATAACTCAATATTAATCGATAAGCTAGAGTTTTATGGCGTAAAAGGAGTAGCTTTAGACCTATTAAAAAATTATTTAACAAATAGAAAACAGTACGTAGAATTTGAAGATGCCCAATCAGATATGCTTAATATATCCACAGGCGTACCTCAAGGATCAATTCTAGGCCCTTTGTTATTTATAATTTACATAAATGACTGCCCAATCTAGTCCGACATTCAACTTTATTATGTACGCCGATGACACGACACTTTCAAGTACCCTAGATTCTTTCGCACAATATAGCAAAAATGAAAATGTAGAATTCTTAAATTAAACAATTTATTTTTAAATGTAAGTAAATCCAAATATATGATCTTCAAAACGGCTAGAAGAAATAATATGATAAAAATACATATATCGATAGAGTAGATGAGTTCAATTTCCTAGGTATAAGTTTTAATGAACAATTAAACTGGCAAAGCCACATCAACACAATTTCAAATAGGTGCTCCAGAATTATAGGTATCCTAAATAAACTTAAACGATTGTTACCTTTAATATAAAGATGTTGTTGTATAACACTTTGATATTGTCACATCTAAACTATGGCTTAACGGCCTGGGGCTATCGATGTGATAGAATAAAAAAACTTCAAAAGAAAGCCGTCCGAATTATATGTTTAAGTAAATATAATGCTCATACCGATCCACTGTTCAAAAGTCTTAATTTACTAAAAGTAGAGCATATTCTAAAATTGCAGGAACTAAAATGATATCATAAATTTTCAAACAGTAAACTACCTGTCTACTTGCAAAACTTACTACTTGATCAAAACAATAGAGTTCACAACTTTAATACACGTGGTCAAAAAGCTAACTTCCGGCTACTTGGACTTGGTGCAGCGACTTGAATTTGGTGTAGATCATTTACAGAAAAACGCGGTATATCAAATAGAATAAGTATTACTATTGAATATATATTATACACAAACGTATTGTAGACATATATTAGGAAACAGGTTTTGTTAATTATTAGTCAGAGGGAGTATTTTAGAGTAAGTTAGTTTCGGATTCTGTCAGGGAATTCAGCGAGCGTTAATAGGGTTGTTTACTATTCGAAAATTGAGATAGCATAGTGAATAGTCAGTAACATTGGAATATTGGTTAGACTAAGTATTAGTATTATACATATATTGTTCACCAACTTCTTGTAGACATATATTAAGAAACCGTTTTTGTTAACAGAGGTAGTATTTTTTCCCGGATTCAAACTCAATGAGCGATAAAAGGGAGTTTGTTTACAGGTCGTGAATTCAACCCGTGCATCGAGCTATCGTTTACATTGGCTAATATATATATAAGATAAAGTGATTTATTTACTTAAATTACATACATAAGGTAATATCTGACATAGTGGTAGTAAACGTTTTCGGTAAAAAGGAATTAACAGCAGGATTTTAGCGTAAATTAGTACACACTGACTTCGTTGTTTTGTTACACAGTGTTCTCCGTATTCGCTAGGTGGCAGGTTTTTTTTTTCTCATGCGAGGTTAATAGAAGACACAGTTAGCAAGTATATTAGACTAAAGTGTTCTTTTGATCACAAAAACAGCCTTATTCAAGGCTAACGTAGCAAACTAATTAAAACTAAATTGTATGATGGCGCCGTGCAAACGGCAGTTAAAGGCCACAAGGCACTTAATTTGTGGCAGTTGCAGTAACTGGGTGGACTTCGTCAAGTCTGGGTGCGAGAAGTCCTGGGCTGAGGTCCAGGCAGATAGTTTTAGTTTTGAGTGAAGGGGATGTACGAAGATGAAGGAACTAGAGGTGGAGTTGGAAGAGCTGAGGCTGCTCGTTGTGGCAATGGTGGGAAGGGAACAGGGGAGTTGTGCCAGTAGTTCCGGTGGGGGAACAGTAGATGATAAAGTGGGGAAAGACACAAGAGATGCTAGGGAGAGCTCACCGCAGCCTGGGAGGAAGCTGAGAGGAGGGAAGGTGACAGGTCGTAGGGAGACAGGACGTAAGGAGACGGGAAGGAAAGGAACGGGAGGGAAGACAACCGGAGTGAAGGAGAGGGGAGTAGGGGAGACAGGAGGGAAGGAGAAGGGAGTGGGGGAGACGGGAGGGAAAACAACCGGAGTGAAGGAGAGGGGAGTTGGAGAGACAAGAGCAAAGGAGTGGGAAGTGGGGGAGACAGGAGCGAAGGAGACAGGAGGGAAGGGGTCAGGACAGAATGTGATGGAGGGGATCGAACGGAAGAGTTATTCTGCAGCAGTGATAGAGGGGGTGAGGAAGAGAGCGAGGGTGTTTGTGGGGGATTCGATAGTTAGGAAGACCGACAGAGTCTTAAACAAGGGAGATGATGTGGTGGTCTGCTTGCCTGGAGCCAAAATAGAGGCGATAACTGAGAGGGTAAAAAACATCGTAGGCTCGGGTAAGGGTGGATCTGTTTTAGTACACGTAGGGACAAATAACGTAGAGAGGGAGGGTACAACTGCCATAGTTAGGAAATATAGGCAGTTGGTCAGAACACTAAAACAGACGCGGGTTGAGCAGGTAATACTGTCAGGGATTTTACCTGTAATGGGCAGGAGGGGTCACAAATATCGAAATTGTCGGGGGATGGCAATTAACATGTTAGTCCAAAAGCTATGTAGGGAAGAGGAAGTTGGATTTGTGGATTTATGGGGAAGTTTTGTTGGGAAGGCTGATATGTACATGAAGGATGGGCTTCATTTAAGTGGAAAGGGGGCGGCAGTATTCGCGGACAAACTTTCAGCAGCAGTAGATAGTGACTTGGGTACAATGACAAATATTTTTGGAAGTAAACATTCTTTAAACTAGAAGTGCAGGGGGTTACCTAGAGGTGTCTCAAGCAGAACAAGAAGCCACTAGCACAGATAAACCAATATCAAATCATCTGAAAAAGGTTATAGATGCGTATGTTTAAATGCAAGGAGCATAGTAAATAAGAAAAACGAATTAAACATTATGGTAGAAGATATTGACCCTCACATAATTGGTATAACTGAATCATGGGCCAACATAGATATAACAGATGCTGAATTAGGACTGACAGGATATGTAATGTTTAGGAAAGATCGAATAAGAAGAAGGGGCGGGGAGTTATTTTATATGTTAAAGAATCTATTCAGGCTTATGAAATAAAACTAGAAAGGGAAGCAGATTGCGATGAAGCTGTTTGGTGCAAAATTGTTTCAGGAAATTCAAAATTAACTATTGGATTAGTTTACCGAAGTCCAAACATAAACGAAGAGGACAACACAAAAATAAAAACGCTATAAAGGAAGTTAGTAAAGGGGAATGTATCATAATGGGAGATTTTAACCATGGACACATACAATGGAATTCTCTAGAGAGCACAGGGATTGAGGACCAACAATTTCTATTTTTAATCCAGGATAGCTTTCTTACTCAGCACGTACTAGAACCAACCAGGGGAGAAAATGTATTAGATATAGTTTTGTCATCACAAAAAGAATTAGTGGACAATGTAAAAATATTTGAAACATTGGGTAATAGTGACCATAATCAAATACATTTTGACATCAATGTAAAATCAGAAAGTAAAAATAAGAAAACGTACAAGAGAAACTTCCACAAAGGTAACTACAAACATATGAGAAAATACTTAGCAAAGCTAGATTGGAATAACATGCTGATGAATAAGACCGCAATTGAATGTTGGAATATTCTAAAATATGAAATTGAGAGTATCATCGATAAATTTGTTCCCTTCCAAAAACAAGGAAAAGGATGTAGAAAGAAACACTTGTCAAAAGAGGCTATTAGAAAAATAATGCTAAAACAAACTATGTGGAGGGTTTATAGGCGTACCAGAAAGGACGAAGACTATGCAAAATACAAAGAGGCATTTAATGCAGCTACAACTGAAATCAGACAATCTAAAAGAAGCTATGAGCAAAAACTAGCATGTAACATAAAAAATGACAGCAAGAGTTTTTATGCATATGTCAGGAGTAAACAAAACGTACAAGACAAGGTTGGACCTCTAGAAGACAGTGCTGGAAATATAATATCACAGGGGTTTTTAATGGCGGAAGACCTAAATGGTTACTTCAGTTCAGTGTTTACCAAAGAAGATATTACTTCATTACCAGTTGCTGATGCTAAATTTCAGGGGGCTAAATCTGACTATTTAGGTCCGTTAGTTGTAACTCCAGAATTGGTAGCTAAGAAAATAAAGGCAATGAAGGATAACAAATCACCGGGAGTGGATGGGATTCCTCCAAAATTACTAATGGAAACAGTAGAACAAATCAGTATACCACTTGCAAGAGTATTCAACTTGTCATTAAAAGAGGAAGTTGTTCCGTTTGAATGGAAAGAAGCAAACATCATACCATTATTTAAAAAGGGTTCGAGAAATAAGTCAGAGAATTACAGACCAGTGAGTTTAACGTCAGTGATTTGTAAATTATTAGAAAGGTTAATTAAAGACCATATGGTGGACTTCCTCGTTAAGCATAAATTATTAAATTCATCTCAACATGGATTCCTTAAAGCGAGGTCATGCTTAACAAAATTATATGTTATGTTTTTTGGAAGAAATCACTAAGTGGATAGACGTGGGATCGCCAGTAGATATTATCTACTTAGATTTTCAGAAAGCTTTTGACAAAGTGCCACATCAAAGATTACTACCTAAATTAAAAGCCCATGGTATCGGGGATAGCATAACTGACTGGATAGAACAATGGCTGACTGACAGAAGACAACGAGTTGTAGTAGATGGAGAAGTTTCAAATTGGAAATCGGTTTTGAGTGGGGTACCTCAAGGATCAGTATTAGGATCTATATTAGTCTTAATTTATGTCAATGACTTGGACGACAGTATAACAAGTAACGTACTGAAATTTGCGGATGAAACAAAACTTTTTAGACAGGTTAATACTGATGGTGATAAACAACATTTACAAAACGATCTAGACAGATTAGTGAAATGGTCTGAGAAATGGCAGATGTTGTTCAATTTTGGGAAATGTAAATGATATGACATGGGAACTTGAATGTAAACTATAAAATGGGAGATACTGTTCTGGGTACTACTGTAAAAGAAAAGGACTTAGGAGTTACAATAAGCGCTGATATGAAAGTTTCAGAGCAGTGTGGTATTGCAGCTTCAAAGGGTAATCAAATTCTTGGATTGATTAGAAGAAACATAACATACAAGGGAAAAAAGTTAATTATACCTCTTTATAAAGCAATAGTTAGACCTCATTTAGAATACTGTATACAAGCATGAAGACCATATCGTAAGAAGGATATAGATACGCTTGAACGCATACAAAGGAGAGCAACTAAAATGATTCCAGAACTGAGAGACCTTAGTTATGAAGAACGCCTGAAAGAATGTGGTTTAACAACTCTAGAGACAAGGAGGTTAAGAGGAGATCAGATTGAAGTTTTTAAGATATTGAATGGGTATGAAAATATTGATAGAAATATGTTTTTCTCACTCAATAAGGATAGCAGAACTAGAGGACATGAGGTAAAATTAGTAAAGGATCAATGTAGATTGGACATCAGGAAGCACTCGTTCTCACAGAGGACAATAAATGAATGGAACAAATTGTCTACAGATTGTGTAACTGCTAGCAGCGTGAATATGTTTAAAAACAAGGTTGACACATATCTCAGGAGGGCGGGCTATAAGTAGATGAACATTGTTGGACTCTCGCTAAGCCAATGGCTTCCTTGTCCACTTGCCATCTGGGCCTTTGGCTTGGATGGCAAATCTTGTTAAATCTTGTTAAATATAACATACATACGATCAGGGTACACCACGAGTTTGGTAAAAGAAGTCTCAGGTACAGTTTGCCACATACCATCAATAATGCACCTGATTTATTAAAAGACAAGGTCACACTCACAGTTTACATGGTTTCTCAAATTATATCAAACTTTATTATCCGAATACATATATTGAACAATGTGCAATCCAAAATTGTTATATATGTCAACATGACTGACTATGTCTCCGTTCCTCATTGGTTAAAAATCACTAGGTATATCCGATTGTAGGAATATAATTTGCATCTGTAATATACAGACATATCTATATTAATTTTGTTCACTCAGTAATTAATATCTATAGGGATTTTCCTTTTTTATCATTTAAAAACGGGTGAAATTAATCGACAGGGTGGCTCCTACGACAGCGATTATTTTTTAGTCTTAGTAGAAGTCTCCCGTCCCTTATAGGACATTATCTTTTATTTTCAGACCGTACTTTATATTCTTACCACTTTGTTTTATCATGTACACACACACACACACACACACACACACACACACACACACACACACACACACACACACACACACACACACACACACACACACACACACACACACACACACACACACACACACACACACACACACACACACACACACACACACACACACACACACACACACACACACACATATATATATTTTATGGTTTTTGTGTTGAATACTCTGTTTTGTTGTCTTTGGGACTAATCAATATTTCATGTTTCCTGGACAAGGTTTACGCTCTCTATTCCACCAGTCCAAGAATGCAGCGAGAGTGGGAATCCTGTTTAGAAGATTTATGTGATGTGATCCACATTGGGAGGGTTTTGGGGTATCGTTGGTATGCGTCTAGTCGCAGGGCACTGCAGGCAATTTGGCAAAATTACCCAGCATTAGCAAAACACTGCTGATTACCTTAATAAGCCCACTTCAGCGGATTACACAAGATCTTAACATCGTCAACTTTTCTTTAAAATTTTGCTCTGATGCTAGATGCATTCAGTGAAGTGTCCGAGCTGTCTCTTGATCTCCAATCTGAGTCCACTACTCTTAGCCAAGCATACAAGTTATTGAGGCGCTGTATCAGGGCGTTGATCCAATTCAAGGAAGGACATAATGGGGAGAATACTAAAACTGCAGAAGAATCATGTGCCACTGGTTTTCACCGTCAGATTGTCCTAACCAGTTACTCTAAAGTAAAGACTATTCACCATGACAGATTCTACCAATCACTGATTGACAATCTGGATTCTCGCTTGTCAGCGAACCCAGTCACCCTGGCTGGAGGGTAAAGCAAAGATCAAGAAACTATGCGACTGCTTTGGTATGAACGGTCCAGCTGTCAAGCGAGCATTCAGAAACTATGTTGATGATCATGCAATCATGAAATCCTTCTTTTGAAATCGATCATTCACACTCTACCTGTATCAACTGCAGATTGTGAACGTTGATTTTCTACAATGAATGTCATTGCCACCAAATGCAGGAACAGGCTTCTTGTGGCGACCGTCAGCAATCTCCTGTTTCATTGTTTGGTGGGACCACCTCAATCAAAGTTTGAGTCTGCCAAATATGTCAAGGAATGGCTTAAATGTCACAGAAATGTCAATGACGATAGGACAAGAAAGGTTAGTGACTGTAGTGATGGCAAACGATATGAGAATGTTTGGTGAGTTTTGTGAATTATTGTAGTCATACGCAACATCCATGGCATATCCAGCTGAGAATCAGGCAATGGCTGATGTCATCAACAATTAAAGAAACCTTTTTCTGAACTGTGTTGCTAATATATTCATATTCAATATCTTTAAGAGCCCACTCTTGTTAGTCATAGTTTGGTATTAGAATGACATTATAAAATATACAGATTTAAAGACAAATTGAACAAAACATCTTGTCATTCTGATGACTCCAATGTTCGCTGTGTGCTTAAAGCAATAGCCATGGGTGAGTAGCTACTAGGCTGAACACATTACGGCTCTGGCTCATTAGATTATAGAGCAATGACTTAGCAATTGGGATGGTTGAAGAACTTGAGTGGTTAAGTTGCTGGCTGTAGTTTCGATATTCTTTTTCAAGACAAATTGACAGCCAGTCTTTTAAATTAACTTACTCACTGACTGTGTCTTTACTAACTTGGGCAACAGAGTGTGGGTCTATGTGGCTAGGTCACTCAGTGAGGGTTAGGGTTAACCTTAACACTTGAACCATGATGTATGCCCTCTGGTGTTTTTTTTACCACTACAACACTGGATAAATGTTGATATCGACTGGTGCGTCAAGTCAAAGGTATTTGTGCTTTTGTTGGGCCATGATGCATCTCAGAGTTCGTTTCAGTAAGGCACAACACTATTCTGCATCGTAACCTGCGCTAGGGATTGCGATTATGATGATAGGTGAATTAATTGTCAGGTTATATTTATGTGTAAAGAAGCCCCCGATCGTGGACATTTGCACAGTACCTTTCACGGCAGATTACAGACATTCGCTAGCCCATAATTCGACCTGCTGTAAAAAGACATGGTACAGAAAATGTCGATAAAACGGATGAGGCTTCGGGGTTTGTCACGTACACCTGACTTTTCTAAAACTTGGCTCGACTACCGACCGTGAAGCCATCTGCTGGCGAAGTGCTTTGGTATGAGTTCCGAGTTGAAGATATCGTCGAAGTCAAAGGCTTTTCCCCTGCCAGCTGAAACGATAAATAGCTACATTCAGGTAAATGACAATCCACCATGAGAGTTTGTTGAAGCGTGAAGCGAGTTTTTACCTGACATACTCTGACTGAAATAGGTTTCTTTATGGTCGAGATGTAGATTGCAAAAGGTAATAAATATGTTCGTCAGCAGCGACGTTCACACGACCACGTTGTCTGCATGGTACTGATGTTGCCACTCTAGAAACAAATGCGAGGAATCGTTTTTTAAATGAGTGCAACTTGTATGATCATGAGCACGGTTCGAAATTAGCAGAAACGTTCAACTTCTCCGTCGGACGGTTTTGATCAACATTTAGCTTTTAGCTTGTCCCTTGTTTCCGTGTCCTCCCGGATAAGGGATTTGATTCTACAGTGCATATAATATGCACTTCCACAATACTAGGCACCAGAATGAAAACATTTGCATTAACAAATAGAAGTATACAAAATGACTAAAATTGGTTTCCTAGCAAAATTAGGACTTGATGTTAACCAACTATGACATCAAAAAGATAACCTTTTCTCTGTGTTACGTACAATGTGTGCGACTGCGCAACAAACTGCTGAATTGTGTATTATTTACATAATGTCCACGAAGTCTCTTTCACGAGATAACAACATTTCCTATTGACCTAACACTGCTATATAGAATGGCCATATTTTCCAATTAATTTATTTCCAAATGAGAAATACAAACAAACTAAAATACATACACAGTATACAATAACATCAATATACCGAAATGAATAAAGCTGAAGTACAATATTAAACACTGCAATGCACTGTTTGTGCGTGATTTGCATTCTGAATATTTGTCCGACCTATTACAAGCTGACGGGGATAATGCATCAAAGCATTATTGTATGTTCATTGCTTTTTAAATCAATAAAATTATGCATTCATAACGCGCTGTATATCAGGATAAAACCTGCCCAGAGACGCTAGCACGGTAAAATATGTAAGATAAGTCAAGATAAATTAAGATAAGATAAGTTAAAACAGCACGGAACAAATGCATCTTTAACGGTTAATTGAATGTAGCAACACTCCAACTACTCCATAGGGCGCGTGACACACACTTCATACTCAAGACTTGGAGACGTCGCAGGTTTGGGCGAGATAACGCTGTGTTCAAGAAGAATTTTTGTGGCAAAAATTAAACACGGCTTAACACAGCAACGGAATAAAATGAACAGTGTGCACAGCTCGTGAGCTGACAGATCAGTTAATGTTGAAACGTTCTTACCTGCTGCGTGGTTGGCGTCTGGTGTGGTCTTACACGCCATGTAGTAATTGAAAAAAACGAACAGGCCGACTGCAACAATTACAGCGAAAGTTATCAAGCCAACATAGATGGCCGTGTTTCTGCCGACCAGTCGGAATCTCCGTTTCCGCGTGCCATCATCGATGTCCCACTGCTCGAACGTCATGGCGGGCTGTAGGGACGGTAGTACGAACGACAGGCGCAGACAACGGTGGCCGTACGTCTGAACGAGTCCCCGGTCGTGATTACACTTCGATAAGTGAGGATTCAATCAAACAGCAAACAATCGCGCCAACAGGTCAACCGGAATGTCGTTCCATGTCGCTCGTTGAGAACGCACTTGAGCTTAAGCGCACTCAAATGGTTATCAGTGGATGGACAGTGCACCTGTCTGTTTACCAAGTGGGTTGTCGACGTTCGACATCTATGGCTTAATCGTCATTATGCTATTTAAAATACCGTTACAACACAACTTTCGATAAAGTCAGTGCTACACCAAAGCCTGCTACTTAAAGAAAAAGTTCATGGAATATTATGAGATGGAATAATCAACTGGATAAAAACATGGCTGATATATATATATATATATATATATGATTTCCAAATTATATATATATATATATATATATATATATTATATATATATATTATATATATATATTATATATATATATGTACATGAAAATATGTATATATATATATATATATATATATATATTATATATATATATATATATATATATATATATATATATATATATATATATATATATATATATATATATATATATATATATATATATATATATTATAAATTATTGGAAGAAAATAAAAAAAATTCCTAATTTGTGGACAACACAAAATATTAAAAAGACTAAAAGAGATGAAGATAAAAAAATGGCTTGAAAAACAGTAAATGTTGTTAATTTTTTTGGAAATGGAAATGGTTACACGGAGTATATAGAAACATATACGAAGAATGCAAAATGACGTTTACTATAATAGGTAGAACCATAAAAGAAAAGGACTTCTGAGTAATAATTAGTGCAATTAGAGCAATGTGGGATTGTGGCCTCGAATGTGAAAAAGATATACTCGAGTGTACAAAACAAAAGTTAGACCTCATTTGGAATATCGCACGTAAGCATAAAGGCCGTATCGCAAGAAGGACATTTGAAATATCTACGTAAGTATGAAGGCCGTATCGCAAGAAGGACATTTGGAATATCGCACGTAAGTATGAAGGCCGTATCGCAAGAAGGACATTTGGAATATCGTACGTAAGTATGAAGGCCGTATCGCAAGAAGGACATTTGGAATATCGTACGTAAGTATGAAGGCCGTATCGCAAGAAGGACATTTGGAATATCGTACGTAAGTATGAAGGCCGTATCGCAAGAAGGACATTTGGAATATCGTACGTAAGTATGAAGGCCGTATCGCAAGAAGGACATTTGGAATATCGTACGTAAGTATGAAGGCCGTATCGCAAGAAGGACATTTGGAATATCGTACGTAAACATGAAGGCCGTATCGCAAGAAGGACATTTGGAATCTCGTACGTAAGTGTGAAGGCCGTACCGCAAGAAGGACATTTGGAATATCGTACGTAAATATGAAGGCCGTATCGCAAGAAGGACATTTGGAATATCGTACGTAAGTATGAAGGCCGTATCGCAAGAAGGACATTTGGAATATCATACGTAAGTATGAAGGCCGTATCGCAAGAAGGACATTTGGAATCTCGTACGTAAGTATGAAGGCCGTATCGCAAGAAGGACATTTGGAATATCGTACGTAAGTATGAAGGCCGTATTGCAAGAAGGACATTTGGAATATCGCACGTAAATATGAAGGCCGTATCGCAAGAAGGCATTTGGAATATCGTACGTAAGTATGAAGGCCGTATCGTAAGAAGGACATTTGGAATATCGCACGTAAGCATAAAGGCCGTATCGCAAGAAGGACATTTGGAATATCGTACGTAAGTATGAAGGCCGTATCGCAAGAAAGACATGGTTGAGTTGAGAAGAATACATCGAAGCTGATTCCAGGACTGAGGGACTTTAATTGTGAAAAAAGGATAGTAGAATGTGGTTTAACAACACTATTGATCAGGAAATTAAGGGAAGATCAACTAGAATATTTTGTTTTATATATTGAATGATCATGAAAATATCGATAGAGCAGGTCATTTCACTGCGTAGAAACATGACCAGTTCACTGCGTGGAGAGCAGGTTACGTCACTGCGCGGAGAGCAGGTAACTTCACTTCATAGAGGCCAAGTCACTTCGTTACGTGGAGAGAACATCACTTCACTGCGTGGAGAGCAGATCACTTCGCTACGTGGAGAGCTCACCATTTCTCTATGTAGAGAGTCAATGATATGACCACCTAACCTTCTAGAAAGTTGATCCAGATAGTAGCTGTTTGACCTTCTGTGGATTAGGCTTATATCAAGAAAGTCCACTTGACCTTATGGTGACGTTCTACTGGCGGTGTTTATTGTCAAGATCAGCATCTACCGGTTTGCTTGTTGATGTTGGTGTTCAGTGGGTGCGTGGGTCATAACTTAACTGCACAATTTCTGACTCAACCGGTGGACCTTGTGGTGACGTCTCTACCATCCCAACGTAACGTCTCTACCATCCCAACGTGACGTATCTACCATCCCAACGTGACGTCTCTACCATCCCAACGTAACGGCTCTACCATCCCAACGTAACGTCTCTACCATCCCAACGTAACGGCTCTACCATCCCAACGTAACGTCTCTACCATCCCAACGTAACGGCTCTACCATCCCAACGTAACGTCTCTACCATCCCAACGTAACGTCTCTACCATCCCAACGTAACGGCTCTACCATCCCAACGTAACGTCTCTACCATCCCAACGTAACGTCTCTACCATCCCAACGTAACGGCTCTACCATCCCAACGTAACGTCTCTACCATCCCAACGTTCGTCGTTATTAGGGCAAGTGTCCCAAAAAGTGTACACTTGGTGCTATAGCAGGTCAAATAAATAAGTGTAGTCGGGGAAAGTGGGCTCCTTAAGCGCCGATTGACTTCCATTTGACATTTTTGCACAAAAAAGGTTAATTTGTGTGACACTACCCAGTTAAGTGTCTTGACTACGTGTATGCATAATATCGCTACTCTATCTTAATAAATATTATAAGTCAGATGTGTTTTTAAAAGACACCCATTATTTTATTGAACAAAACATGGCGGTCAAAGTGGGCCCCGTAAAGATGTGCGATGCCACTTAATCGTCGACGCAAATTTCGCACATAAACCCGCCACACACTGACGGTGTGCCCACTGGCCACACTCCCCACACTGTACCCAGCTTTCGCCTCTTATGCTGTTGGAATATAATTCCGAACAGCATAAGGCGTAGTGCTACTGTCTTCCTTCTTTTTCTTATTTTTCTTCGGTGTTTTATCAGCTCTCGAGTGCCCTCTCTTTTTTAAACTGCTTGAGCTTGGTTGTGGGCAGATTACCAGTTTCCCTTTGGCCTCGAGTGCGGTCTTGCATGGGCTGCCCGTAATGATGCAGGTCTTCCCTCTTTTTGTTGCTTTCCGCACTTTAGCCTGGCTAATTTTGGGTACCGGCGAAATAACCTATATTGTAATGTGCGGCGCCTGCCGGTGTGTCGGTGGCGACGCAGACATGACGGTGTCTCTGTCACGTGGTGGCGCATCGGTGTCTCGGTCAGGAGGTGGCGCAACGGTGTCTCGGTCAGGAGGTGGCGCATCGGTGTCTCGGTCAGGAGGTGGCGCATCGGTGTCTCGGTCAGGAGGTGGCGCATCGGTTTCTCGGTCTGGTGTCGCATCGGAGAACGATTCTGGCTTCGGATGGGTTTGCAGGCTTCAGGAAGTGTTCGAACCACATCACAAATATGTGGGATTGCACACACCCTGTATCGTGCGCTACTGCGACTGCGCGAGCTTCATCAGCTCGTCTTTCATCCTCTTCCTCGGGAAGATAAACGATGGTGGTATAAATGATCCAGCAGCACTCATGCAAATGTCTACCGTGACAAGTTGTCCCCTCTCAGCAGACGACTGTGAACCAACCTGTTTCTTTCCCCGACTGGCGATTATCTTAGTCAATTGGGTACGGTGGTTATTCCTGTCTCGTCTATATTGTAGACCGAAGAACGTGTTGACGGCTGCCTGGCTGCCTGGCTGCCTGGCTGCCTGGCTGCCTGGCTGCCTGGCTGATTGTTCTTGCGCGGGCTGCCGATGTAGGTTCGGGTGTTCTCAAAGAATTGTTGTCACTGTGGCGAGCCATAAAGTCATGACACCAGTTCTTTCCAGCATCGCCAGTCCTGCGGTTGAAGTTATGCTGAATGCCGTTTGCTTGTGCGTAATCATATGCGACAGTTGCGACGGGTGAAACCAAAAGGCCTGCTCTCCATACGTTTGATATGCGCAACGAGTTCTAACTCCATCGCTGGTGAAAAAACACGTCGGAATCTGCCCAGACCCTTATCTGCTGCAACCGCGACATCTCCACTCTCTTGCATCTTCGTTGCAGGGTGGGGCGGGGAACCCCAAAGTGCTGAACAGCACGCTTGAGCCCCATGACTTCCGCGCACAGCTTCGATGGCCAACTACATGTTGGCATCATTCCATGTTTGGTAGTTCTTTTTTGTTTGTACGCACCCTTGAAGGAATGTATGTAACGGAACCAGTTAAAAAAGTATTGCGTTGACTTGGTTAATGCTTTGTAATTATTAGTTAATTAACTAATTAACATAAGTTTGTGATATGACCAACTTGATCAATTATACGTATTAACATTATCAAAATATATAATTATGTAAGTGCATTATAGCATCTGCTCAGCATCTGCGGTCAAAGTGGGCCCCATGTGGCCCACTCTGGCCTCTTCCAAAGAGTATTGGTCGGACGCCATTTTGGTTTCAATGCGTGCATTCACGTCAAAATGAAATTGCTCATTCAACTAAATATAGACTATATATATATATATATATATATATATATATATATATATATATATATATATATATATATATATATATATATATATATATATATATATATATATATATATATATATATAGTGTTAAACGGACATGTGGTGTGTGTGTATATATATATATATATATATATATATATATATATATATATATATATATATATATATATATATATATATATATATATATAATTATATATATACACCACATGTATGATTATATACCTTGACCATTTACGAACATGTGGAGTTTGTAAGACACGTAAATTATTTTTAAAAACGTGCATAAAACGCAAATTTGTAACTCACCTTTTTCAATTCGCGCCAAGCAGACAACCACGACGTTGAATGGTGTCCCCTGGCGGGTCTGTGAACACTACTACCGTTCATTTGACGGCATCGCATATCAGGATCGCTATGACAGCGGCGACCCACTTTGGCCGAGGGGCCACTTTACCCGACCTTCCCCTATTATTTAAAAAATACAAGTAGTATCTTATCAGTATACATATAAAGATGTATATCTATCCATAATTATAAGAGCTACACGAAGTCGAACATATTCATGGCCGAGAGAAAGCTGGAGGGCAGCAAGATCTTGGTCACGGAGAATTTAACAAAACGCCAAAGCGAACTATTGAACAAAGCGCGGAGAGCACCAAACGTGGCAGCAACTTGGACGACAGACGGAAGAATCATTTGTTTGTTGGCAAGTGGGAGAAAAGTGACAGTCACAACGGAACAGCAATTGAGGGGTTTGTACGAGTGTTAAACGGACAAACCATTGATGTGACCTATTAACACAAACATGACTCTCAATGGATAATGTTACTGCCTTTGGTGTGAGTACTGCTGTGACCAAAGACTCTTTATATTTAGTCCTTTTTATGCTTGTATATTATAAATGATATCTGCTGAAGAAGACTGCGAGATGCAGTTGAAATATACAGAACGAACACTAAGTTTCTTGAGAGGTAATTATGCTTAATAACAACAACCATGCCTCAATTGACTTATTTATGCAACAATTCAATCCTGTACTCTTAGACATTAACAAGGATGCCAAAAATGTAGTACTAACAGGTGATTTCAACTTAGATCTATTGAAACTTAACTCGAATGAAAAATTTCAAGAATTCTATGATGCTTTAACCAAAATAGACCTCCTGCTTGCTATAACACTACCTATAAGAATGTCAACCTGAAATGCAACACTGATTGACCAAATTTACTGTAAATCATCAAACCCTCTTACCATAGCAGATAGTGACATATTGGCTGCAAACATCTCTGATCATATGGCAATATTTGCGGCACTTAATTTCAGTATCAATAAAACATATACTGTAACTGATAAAATTAGCATGAGATCATTCACAGGAAGAAACATTGAGAGCTTTATCAATAAATTAGAAGATATAAACTGGCATCAAGTCTTTGATCACAATCCAACAGCAGATCCACTCATATCGCACGGTAAAAAATGTTCTGCCAAACTAGAGGAGGTAATGAACAATCACTGACTTCCCGTTGAAAGATGTAACGTTTAATAAATACAAACACAAGAAGTCGAAATGGATGACTTATGAACTCCTAGCTAAAATAAAAAAGACTATACTATACTTAGAAGTACACATTGCAAGTCCTAACTCAAATATAAACAAACTAAAATTAACTGAGTTGGAAAATAAAGCAAAAGAAGTAAGGAAATTAAAACGAGAAGCAAATGCTACTTATTATAACCTGCAATTTAGTCAATACAGGAATGACTTCAGGAAAACATGGGAAAACATAGCTGATGTTATCAACAAATCCAAAATAAAAAAACAATTTCCGACATATTTCAATGTAAATGAAACCAAGATAACAGATAAAAAAGAAATAGCAACACAATTCAATAACTTCTTCATAAATATTGGACCACACCTTGCAAACAAATTAAACACTAATGGGAAACCAAGCTTGAAATGATATCTAAAAAAAGAACAAATGATACTAACCTCCAATTTACACCTGTCAGTGAAAATGACGCAAAAAATATAACAAATAACTTAAAGTCAAAAAGAAGTATGGGAAATGACAACATTTCTTCAATATTGCTGAAAGCTTCTGTTAATGTCATTGCCAAACCCCTTATCAGTATAATTAATCAATCTCTACTTAGTGGAACATTCCCTCAAAAAAAAAATTGCTAAAGTTATACCCGTCCACGAAAAAGATTATAACCATAGTTTCAACAACTACAGACCAATATCTCTTCTGCTGTGCATATCGAAAGTCTTTTAAAAAAAGTTTTATACTCAATTATTCCACTATCTCACTCTTAATAAGCTCCTCCATCCAAATCAGTATTGCTTCAGAGCTGAATATTCTACTGAACTGGCAATATCTGAATTAGATAACAGAATATACTTAAATCTTGACAAAAAAGGTTTACCATTGGCAATATTTCTAGATCTATCAAAGGCTTTTGTCACAATCGATCATACAATCCTTATCAACAAACTCAAACATTATGGCATGCAAAATACTGAACTAGAATGGTTTAAAAGTTATCTACTGCACAGAGAGCAATACGTGGAATTCAGCAACATTAAATCACCCTTGGAAACGATTACTACTGGAGTCCCCCAAGGTTCAATTCTAAGGCCATTATTATTCCTAATATACATAAATGATCTAGCAACAGCAAGCACCAATTTCTGTCCAATCATGTATGCAGATGATACCACCCTGCTGAGCACACTAAATACATTTATAAATGATCAAACGAATGAATTTGCTACATCCAACATCAATTCAGAATTGACTAAAATAACAGACTGGTTAGCAGTAAATAAACTATCCCTGAATGCTGCAAAAACAAAAATGATGATTTTTCACTATAAACAGAGAAAATTAAAGAACCACGAAATACCTAACATTAAAATCAATAATATACCCGTTGAACGGGTGACACAATTTTAATTTCTTGGAGTCATAATAGACTCCAACTTAACATGGTCTCCTCATCAAAACGTCATAGCCAACAAACTATCAAGGATATGTGGAATTCTCTCTAGGTTAAAACACTACATACCAATACACATCCTAATGATAATATATTCTTCGCTATTTATGTCACACCTACGCTATGGTATATTAGCATGGGGCGGACAAATAAACAAACGAATAAACAAACTACAAAAGCAAGCAGTTAGATATACATCAAACAGTAAATATAATTCACACAGTACACCTTTATTCAAAGAACTAGAACTGTTAAAAGCAGACGACCTCTTTAAGCTGTCATGCATGACATTTTTTTACAGATACAAAAATGGAACCATTTCAGAATATTTTAAAGACATGTTCATTGGTAATGAAAATGTATCATATAGACCAAAAGGACAAAGAAAGACACCACAACGCTTTACCGATATAATAAATAATTGTCCCCAAAACTATGATTTTAAAATCCAGATTAAACAAACTAATACAATATACTGCCGCCTTTGTATCAGACATACAATACCAAAATTACTAAGTTTTTGTTCTGTCATACATAGCGTCATAGCGTACACTTTTTTTTCTTGGAAAGAAATTAAGGTCTTCTTTTAACTACTTCAGTTCTTTCATAAAAGTGTTGTGAATATTATGCTTACCAGACCTACTACAACAAAGTGTAACAAAGTAAAATGTTATTGGTTACGCAAATTCCGGGCGAACATCCGTGTTTTGGAACCGATGACAACGGTTAGTGATAGTGGGGAGCGGTGGTTCGATTACACCTCAGCATTTTCGGGCAATTTCGTTCACCCCACTTTGTCCGTGTCTTTCGGAAGAGACACTAAAAGCCGTTGGTCCAAACTCCTGCGTTAGCTCAAGATTGGGCTGTTTGGAGTATAACTACTTGAGACTTGAGATTCCAGGCTCTCACAAGTGCGACAAACGGTGGCGCCACATCACGGAGCCTGAATAATCGATGGTAAGATTAATCTCTCGAGAGGTGGCGAGATATGACGAATGCGAGAGAGGAACGAGATTTGGTTTGAGACCTAAATACGAACGAACAGGAACGAAGAAATGTTGAAGCGTTTAAGTTGCTAGTAAATTAAACCAAATGGGATCACGACTTAGGTAAGTCTCGTCACGCGTAGCTTAAAAGACTGCACTCTGCGTGATGTGTCTGATTTGTTGGTAGTTGAGTTGGGAGAAGCTAGCGTCACGTTGTTCAGTCTAAAATCTAAATTGGCTTCGCCTCTTGTCAGCTGTCACTTAGACTCTCAAGTCTCCGTCTAAATGTCAGGCTGTCGATGCTCTGTGACTGAGGTCACCCGAAAGAAATCACGGAGTCGTTACATATTTTATGTTAACCCTATTGTAGAGAGAGATAGATGTCTGGTTGTTATATATTCCTCCCCGTGCACTACAGGTACCGTACAGCCGCCCATTTCCTTATCCGGGTAGGCCAATAGTTGAACTGCGATGCCAATGCCATTGTTAAGTCACTGAGTGATTGTTGACTGTTTTGCCTTGGCTTTGTGCTACTGCATATAGGCATAGTTGAATGGTCCTGAAGGTGATGTGATGTGTTGCGGATCCGTGTCGCAACAATCAGATTTAGAACTGACAGACACACACTAATCGCTTTACATCTGTATTCCACAGCAAACCATCTGCATTCTGTGTAAAGAAGCAGAAGAAATTTTATCCAAATAATTGATTGTGAGTTTATCATCTAATGTTAGCCGACATTACCACGATCAACACAATTTTATATATAGTTATGTATGGTTTATATATAGTTATGTATGGTTTATATATAGTTATGTATGGTTTCTATATAGTTATGTAAGGATTATATATAGTTATGTATGGTTATTGTCAAGTGACATTAGTAATATACAGATAAGAATGATTATAGACATGAAATATGTGTATAATTACTGCACATGTTTATTGCATTTTAATCTTGTTAAATCTTGTTAAATATAGCCCCAAAAACGATTGAGTGCCTTGCCTATGCTGCTTGGTACATGGGATGTACATGGTCTCAGTCAGTAGTGGCTACTGTTTTGTTTTCACTAGTCTAAAATTACACAAACTGTTTCAATCGGTGAACCTGAATACTTTTTTACCACGTTAAATAGATTGATTAATAATAATAAAAATGTTTTATTCATAATAAACCTCCTAAAGGTCATGATTTAAAAATAGATAACTACCATATAGATACATATAAATAGTGTAGAACTTAAGACTAAATAATGTTGTGAACTAGTAAAGTGTAAAATTTAGTAAATATTTAAAATATAAAATAATATAATTTGAGTAAATCATAAAAAGTTTGTGATTTAAGAAAAAAGGCGATGAGTAAAATGTTTAAGAACAATAAGAAGAGTCACTGTTACACCTACAACCAAAGATATTGTTCAGATATGCTCTTTTAAAAGCATGTACAAAATTGCATTGTCTTAGTGCTTGGTTAAGATTGTTCGATATATCGATTTGAATTTTTTAGTTTGTGGTATGTACTAGTGCTCTGCATGGGCCGGGCTTTGGGTCCAAGTCTGGCCCGGCCCGTGGCCTCGGCCTACATATTGTGGGCCCGGGCCTGGGCCTAGTGTGAGCGGGGCCGGGCTGGGCCTGGACCTAATTAAAATATTAATACAAAACCCAGATTTTTAATATTAATAAAAACTGATTATAAATTGTATTTCCGGTTAATGAATGTTTAAAATTATTTCTTTAGTATTACATAGTTGTAAATTGAGACCTTGTATGGAATTATGAATGACACCAGTCAAAAGCTTTTGACTTCTGGAATCTAGAGAATTTACAGAAAAAAGTGGAATATCGAATAGAATAAGTATTACTATTGCATATATATTATACATAAACATATTGTAGACATATATTAGAAAACAGTTTTTGTTAATTATTAGTCAGAGGCAGGATTTTAGAATACGTTAGTTCCAGACTCCGACAGGGAAGTCAGTGAGCGTTAATAGGGTTGTTTACCATTTGAAAATTGAGGTAGCATAGTGAATAGTCAGAAACAGTGGAATATTGGTTAGAATAAGTATTACTATTACACATATACTATACAAACTTCGTATAGATATGTATTAAGAAACTGTCCTTGTTAACAGAGGCAGTATTTTAGGCAGTATTTTTCCCGGACTCAAATTCAACGAGCGATAAGGGGGAGTTTGTTTACAGGTCGTGAATTAAACTGGTGTACCAAACTTTCGTATACATTGTTAAATATATATTAGATAAAGTGATACATTTACATAAATTACATACATAAGGTAATATCTGACATAGTTGTAGTAAACGATTTCGGTAAAAAGGAATTAACAGCAGGATTTTAGCGTAAGTTGATTTACACTGACTTTGTTGTTTTGTTTACACAGTGTTCTCCGTATTCGCTAGGTGGCAGGCTTTTTCTTTGCTCGTGCGAGCTTAGTAGAAGAGAGTTACCAAGTATATTAGCCTATAGTGTTCTTTTGAACACAGAAACAGCCTTATTCAAGGCTAACGTAGCAATCAGTTTAAGTCTAAATTTTGTGATGGCGCCGTGCAAACGGCAGGTAAAGGCCACCAGGCATTTAATATGCAGCAGTTGTAGCAACTGGGTGGACTTCGTCAAGTCTAGGTATGAGAAGTCCTGGGTTGAGGTTCAGGCGGATAGTTTTAGTTTTGAGTGTAGGGGATGTACGAGGATGAAGGAACTTGAGGTGGAGTTAGAACAGCTCAGGCTGCTCATTGTGGCAGTGGTGGGAAGGGAGCAGGTGGGTTGTGCCAGTGGTTCTGGTGGGGGGACAGTGGATGATAAAGTGGGGGAAGATGACGAGAGAGATGCTAGGGAGAGCTCACCTCAGCCTGGGAGGAGGTTGAGAGGAGGTAAGGTGACAGGTCGTAGGGAGACGGAACGTAGGGAGACAGGACGAAATGAGACAAGGAGGAAAGAAATGGGAGGGAAGAGAAATGGATCGAAGGAAAGGAGAGTGGGGGAGACAGTAGCGAAGGAGTCGAGGGGAGAAGGAGATGATAGTTAAGGCGATGGGAGGGAAGGTGTTAGGAGGGAAGGCGACGGGAGTGCAAGTTAGCCAGGAGACGGGAGGGAAAGGTGACAGGTTGATGAGTGAGTGAGAGCCTGATAACAGTCTGCCACCAAGTGACAAGGCTGCAGGACAGAATGTGATGGAGGGGATCCATCAGAAGAGCTATTCCAAGGCAGTGATAGAGGGGGTGAGAAAGAGGGTGTTTGTGGGGGACTCAATAGTTAGGAAGACCAACAGAGTCTTAAACAAGGGAGATGACGTTGTAGTTTGCTTGCCTGGGGCCAAAATAGAGGCGATAACTGAGAAGGTAGGAAACATTGTGGGTTCGGGCAAGGGTGGATCTGTTTTAGTACACTTAGGGACAAATAAAATAGAGAGGGAGGGTACAACTGCCATAGTTAGGAAATACAGGAATTTGGTCAGAACACTAAAGCAGACGCGGGTTAAGCAGGTAATACTGTCAGGGATTCTACCAGTAATAGGAAGGAGGGGTCATAGATATCGAAATTGCCGGGGGATGGCAATTAACATGCTAGTCGAGAAGCTATGTAGGGAAGAGGAAGTGGGTTTTGTGGATTTGTGAGGAAGTTTTGTTAGAAGGGTTGATATGTACTTGAAGGATGGGCTTCATCTAAGTGGAAAGTGGGCAGCAGTATTTGCGGATGGACTCACAGCAGCAGTAAACAGTGGCATGGGTAGTATAACGAATATTTTTGGTATTAAACACTATTTAAACTAGAAGCACAGGTGGATTACTTAGAGATACCTCTAACAGGACAAGAGGCCACTAGTACAGATAAACCAATAACAAAATGTCTGAAAAACATGTCTGAAGCAGGTTATAGATGCGTATGTTTAAAAACTAGGAGTATAGTAAATAAGAAAAACGAGAAACTTCCACAAAGGTAACTATAAAGATATGGGAAAATACTTAGCAAAAGCTAGATTGGAATAACATGCTGATGAATAAGACCGCAATTGAATGTTGGAATATTCTAAAATATGAAATTGAGAGTATCATCGATAAATGTGTTCCCTTAAAAAACAAGGAAAACGGTCTAGAAAGAAACACTTGTCAAAAGAAGCTATTAGAAAATAGTGTTTAAGCAAACTATGTGGAGGGTTTATAGGCGTACCAGAAAGGATGAAGACTATGCAAATTACAAAGAGGCACTTAACCTAGCTATAACTGAACTTAGAAAATCTAAAAGAACCTTTGAAAATTTGCAGGTAATATAAAAACTGACAGCAAGAGTTTCTATACTTATGCAAGGAGTAAACAGAAAGTTCGAGATAAGGTCGGACCACTGGAAAACAACAGGGGAAACATAATTTCAGACGGGTTTCAAATGGCAGAGGTCCTGAATGAATATTTCAATTGTTTTTACCGCAGAAGATATCAGCTCACTTCCAGTTCCATTTACTAAATTTGAGGGCAATAAATCAGAACATTTGGGGCAGTTATTTGTAACTCCTGAAATTATAGCAAAGAAAATTAAGAAGATGAAAGATAATACCACCAAAACTGCTTAAGGAAATTGTTGAGCAAATTAGTACACCACTTGCAAAATTGTTTAACTTGTCTTTAGAAGAAGGAATAGTTCCTTCAGAATGGAAAGAAGCAAACATTACGCCACTATTTAAGAAGGGATCGAGGAACAGGCCAGAAAATTACACAACAGTGAGTTTAACATCAGTTGTATGTAAATTACTCGAAACATTAATTAGAGACCACATGGTGGAATTCCTTGTAAAACATAATTTAATAAATACACCTCAACATGGGTTCCTACAAGCAAGGTCATGTCTAACCAATCTCATGTTTTTTTAAAGAAATTACAAAGTGGGTAGATGACGGGTCACCAGTGGATGTTGTCTACTTAGATTTTCAGAAAGCTTTCGATAAAGTATCACACCAAAGACTGTTACTTAAACTAAAAGCCCATGGTATAGGTAATGATGTAATCAACTGGATAGAAAAGTGGCTTACACACAGAAGACAGAGAGTAATAGTAGATGGTGAGATTTCAAACTGGAAATCGGTTTTGAGTGGGGTACCACAGGGATCAGTATTAGGCCCTATACTGTTTTTAATATATATAAATGATTTAGAAGATGACATATCTAGCAAAGTACTCAAATTTGCAGATGACACAAAAGTATTCAGAAAGGTTACTAATGATACAGATAAACAAAGTTTACAGGATGAGCTAGATAAATTAGTTAAATGGTCAGAAAAATGGCAAATGTAAATGTATACACATAAGACATGGAAACATGGACGAAGAATATAAAATGGGGGATGCTGTACTAGGTAGAACCACACAAGAAAAGGACTTAGGAGTAACATTTAGTGCTGACATGAAAGTTTCAGAGCAATGTGGGATTGCTGCTTCAAAATGAAATCAAATTCTAGAGCTTATTAGGAGAACTATCATGTATAAGGAGAAACAGCTAATTGTACCCCTGTACAAAGCAATAGTTAGACCATATTTGGAATGTTGTATTCAAGCATGGAGGCCGTATCGTAAAAAGGACATAGACAAGCTAGAAAGAATACAACGAAGAGCAACCAAAATGATTCCAGAATTGAGAGACCTTAATTACGAAAGTCGCTTATTACAATGAAGAAGAAGAAATGTTTTTATTTGACCCATCATAAATTTCACATAATACATATATATCCATGTTAAATTATAAGTTTAAATAATACAGGTGTATATGGTTGTAAGTAAACATGGTATATATTAAGGTAAACAAACAAATAGGGTCAGGAGACTCCTCTAAGACTTTGATAGTCGCTATCGAGGAGCCACCAATGTGGATTGACAACACTAGAGACCAGGAGGCTAAGAGGAGAACAAATAGAATTTTAGAAATGTTTAAAATAATGAACGATTATGAGGATGTTGATAGGAATATGTTCTTCAAACTTAAAGAAGGCAGTAGAACCAGAGGACACAAAGCAGCATTAGTTAAGAAGCAGTGTAGGTTGGACATGAGAAAGTACTCTTTCTCACAGAGGGTGATAAATGAATGGAACAAACTGCCCAATTAATGATTGTGTTAATGCTAGTAGTGTGAATATGTTTAAAAATAGAATTGACAGATATTTGATAAGGGCGGGCTACACATAGATGAGAAAATTGTTGGACTCTCGATAAGCCAATGGCTTCCTTGTCCACTTGCCATCTGGAACTTGTTGTTTACCTTATGAGTTATGATACCTTATGACGATTCTGATCGCAGGATCCAGTTGATTCCTCCATGATCAGATCTTCAGAATCAAATATTTTTATATCATAATTTCCATTATTTTCCGGTTCCATTAGTTATTGTTAAAGGAGACTCATAGTCGTATATTATTGCCTGGGTAGACCAGAATTTGTCTAGTTTGTTTTTAAATGAGTTAATTGATCTAGCTTGTATTACAGAGTTTGGGAGACTATTCCATGGTTCAGCCACTCTAAGAGGGAATGAATTTTTTTCTTAGATTTATTTTTGCTCTTTGGGTAAATAATTTAAGAGAGTGTCCTCTATTTCCTGATCTTAGTGTCACATCCTCCCATTTCAGGAGGTTTGGTGCAGATTCATTATCGTATAGTTCGTGCATTATTTTATAGACTTTATCATGTCTCCTCTTAGCCTTCGGTATGCTAAAGTGGGTAGCTTCAGTAATTTTAGTCTTTCTATATATGATAAATCCCTCATACCAGGAAGTTCTTTTGTGGCCCTTCTCTGGACGTTTTCTATTGCTATTTTATGTTTTATCTTATATGGATACCATACTGCTACGGCATAATCTAGGTGAGATCTAACCATTGTCTTATATAGTGGCAAAAAAGTGTGTGTGTCTAGGAATTGGAAGGTTCTTCGGATTATTTTTGTCATTTTGGTTGCTTTATTTACGTGATCATCAAATGACAATTTTGAATCGATAATTACACCTAAGTCAGTTTGCTTATCTGTGGTGGCTAGTGAATGTTTAACATTATTACTTGTCATGAAATATTAATTTTCACCTATATTATTTTTTCTAATTTCCAGGTGTTTACATTTGTTTGGGTGAAATTTTAATAACCATTTATCGCTCCATTGTTCTAAGATACTTAAATCTTGTTGTAGTATATCCTGGTCATTTTTATTTGTTATGGCTCTAAATATCTTAATGTCATCAGTGAATAGAAATGTATTGGATTTAGTTAAATCTGGCGGGTCGTTTACGTATAGAACAAACAATAAAGGTCCTAGGACAGATCCCTGCGGTATCCCTGATGTTGCTTTGTGCCAGTTTGATTCTTTTCCATTTACTGCTATCTTTTGTCATATATTTGTTTGGGATGGCAATCTTGTTAAATCTTGTTAAATCTTGTTAAATCTTATATACTGGAATATTGTTTAACCTCTTTTCAACAATGGGACTTCCAATGGTATAATTTTAATAATGTGCATTCTTTTAATAGAGACATTTCATATAATAGCAATGCATAGTACTGCATACACAGTACACACATTACACAGTACATATTACTACTACATAGTCCATACATAATACAGATGTTACAGATGCAGATTTTTTGCATGAATATAACCTTTTGCATAGATCTAATGGCCCCATAAGTTAACTTGGCTGGACGTAGCCAGACCCAAATGTTTACTTTAGACATATTTGTAGAGGCAATGAAGCCATGATTCACCATCAATGTAGCACCCTTTGGCCCTACCAGTGGACATTCCATTGTCTTCCCTCCAAATCTTGTCTGCCTGAATGACCTGCCCACTTGCAACTGCCCACTGCCCAGTGCCCACCCCAGTTGGTATTTTTCAATTGTGTTAACTAGTATATACTGTTTAGTGTCTACAATTTCCCCAGTACTGAGTCATTCACACTTGCACTAATTCATACATATCTAAACCTCCTGGAAATGCCACTGGGTATCAGTGCCAGTGGGTGACATTTAATTGAAATATCAATTAATACCAAATTAACTGTTCTTGCTGGTAACATTAATTAATTAAATTAAGTTAACTTGGTTGAGCTAATTCAATTAACAACTTAAATTAGGGTTATGGTTTGCATTAGGGTTAGATAAACAAATCTCCTACCCTAACCATAAGCCAATAAATTAAAGCCATATATAAAAATATGTTATAATACTTAATAGTGATGACAATAAAAAGTTTATTATTTTTATTCAGGATATTCGTCCGTAGCCTAGTAGGCATTATACAATGTTCATATATTATTTTTTTATGTTATTTAATAAAACAATACGTATGTATTACAGTTTATTTGTGTTTCATTTTTATTATTAGATAATATGTTGATCTTTTAAGAATTTAGTGGGCCACGGGCTTACCCGTCTTTGGCACGCAGGGTCGGGCCTGGGCCTAAATTCTAGTTTGTGGGTCTGGGCCTAACTAATTTTTGCGGGCCTGGATTCTAACTGCTAATTGCGGGCCGGGCTTAGGCTCAAATGATAGGCCTGTGCAGGGCACTAATATGTACAGGCCTCCTTTGTGTGAGATCAAGTGCTTTGATTAGAGACACTTGAGACTCGCTGAAACATCTCACACATGTATTGTGGGGCGAGTCCTTTTACTGACTTGTAAACCAGTTGTACTTGTCTGTACTTTACACACTCTAGTAATGGCAGCCAATGTAGCTGCTACAAGAGTGGGGCATGTTCTGCTCTGTATTCAGAGTCTGTGATCATTCTGGCAGCATGTTTCTGTAGTTTGAGGATACACTCTGATGACGGTGCACTGCCCCAGATTGTGCTGCAGTAATCCATGTGTGGTAGCATAGAGCTGTTATAAAATGTCCTTGTTTCAAATGGGAGGTATTTCTTTATTCGGCAGAAAAGTGTGAGGTAGCCAGCAATCGCATGGTGTATATTTTGCACATGTGACTTCCATTTGAGGAAATGGTCTATTTTGAGCCCAAGTAGTTTTTCACTGTCTACCACTTGCAGCTTATCTCCCTTGATCCGTCCATACATACCAATTTCCCCAGTAAGACAGTGTGGTTCACAAGAGCGAATGCCTTTCACAAGTCCAGTAGCATCACGCCATTTAAAAGTCCTTTGTCAATAGCTTGTACCCACTGATGCACCCTGTGGTTAAGGGCTGTTTCACAGGAATGTTTGGCACCAAAACCTGACTAGCTGCCATGAAGCAAGACAGACTGTCATGTACGTGTCTGTGTAAGATCTTACAGAGGGCACACCAGGATTGACCAATTCCCTTTTCGTTAAGTTTTCGAAACTTTCTCTTAGTAACAATAATTTTGAAACTAATGTGCTTTTTGTGAGAGAAAAATTGCCTTTTTTAAATGAATTTAAGATTTGTGAAATTTGTTATTTGAAGCAAAACTGACCTTTTTCTGAAGTAGAATGAAACAGAATTTGCCTTTTTTGATGGCAAATCTGTATTCCTAAATGTTATCAGAATCTTCCGATTTTTTGTGTGTGAAATCTGTATACCAGGTATGTGTTTGTTTAACTTAAATAGTACAAACCACTAAGTGTTGATTATTAAAAATATTAATTTGAATGATTTATACAAGATGATGTTTAATTGTCTCAATTTGGAATTGTTTAGAAGAGTTAGGTGTAGGATCAAACTACGTTGAGTTCCACAGGAAATCAACGATTGTGTCACGTGAATTATTTCATATGGTAATAGCTTTAAATGTCTTCTGCTAGTCGACAATGCATGTCTTGTATGATTATACTCCAAGCAGGATTGTTTTTTGTGCAGGCCTGTAGTGGGTTTATAAATAAAGCCCACCAGATCATGGCAGGTTACCCATTTACCCCCTGTGTGGGATCTTTTACATCCCATGGCATAGACACCAGGTAGAATGGTTTCTATGCCACCACAAATATTTGGCTTCCTAACTTGAGCTTGTTCAAGTAGGGATTGTTCAAACAGGTCAAATACACCAAATACAAGTTAATGTGTTTGGCATGTATTTGACCAAATAGACCAGATATGGAAAAAAAATTTATACAAATATGCTTCTGGAAAAAGTCGGATACAAATCAGCACCTTTGCAGGCAGAAAGCTGTGGAGCTGTTTTTGATGTTCTCACCAGTGGCGTATCTAGGATTTGGCAGAGGATCTCAGCAGATATTTGACAAAACTGACATTGCTGTGAAATGGTTGTTGATTGCAGAGAGAATCCCAAGCAGATATTTGAGTTGTTTGTGGAGATTGGGCGTCCATCAGAGGGGGACCAGGAACCCTTTATTCTGCAGCAGTTCCCAGCAGACTATGGAGACAACGATGTACTTAAGTCTGTCGCCAAGTTTGCCTTCCCCTGTGCCAGCGAGAGGTCAGTTGGATATTTTTTTCTAAATCAGATAGGGTATCTCCACCTTGCCTACTCGTAATATTCCCACTACATCTACTCTGCATTAGGATAGCACTCCCACTTTGTACAATAATTATGTATCTTTTCTCTCTTAATAAACTTATTTTATCAACATAGACAATATATACGATTAAATGTAATACTTAAAATGGTAAATATAAAATAAACTTTTCAGAAATCAGAGTTTTGATCGAGTTAAATATAAGTTTTACATTTACTAAATCCAAAGGAACCTAACTCAGTAAAACCACAGTAGGCAAAATGGGCAAGAACCAATCGGGCCAGACACTGACAGAGAATATGCAGAGCTGTCTCAGGCATCTGGCGTGGAGGTGACAATCACACATTTCATGGTCATTTCATGCTAATAGCCTATCACGTCCAGCTACACGAATGTCACGCATGCAGTTAATTAACATCCCAGATTAATTTTTTTCATTGCAAAACCCACCAGACACCACAGCGCATGTTTTCAATCTGTGACATTCATTTTCTTTATGCTTTGAGCCATGTGTTACAAGAACCCCTGTGACCTATTTACCCAACTTGTTTGGGTGTCATGGGTAAGACAGGGTTCAATTACAATAATTGTCAGTTACAATTACACAGCTTCATAAAACAGTTCCGTTACAATGTCACAGTGACTTTGCTGAAGTGTATTCTGTGGCAACACTGATGTATGTCTGTGTAACGGTGTCACATTGGCTTTATAGGTGTGTATTTGTGTAATTGTGTTACAATGTCACAACTGCGTCACTGATGTGTGTTTGTGTTGCAATGTTACATTGAGTATATTGGTGTGTGTGTGTGCGCATGCGTGTGTGCGCGTGTGTGTTACAATGCCACAGTCGGTTCATTGGTGTGTGTTTGTGTTACAATGTCACGGTGACTTCAGTTGTATGTGTGTTTGTGTTACAATGTCACGGTGATTTCAGTTGTATGTGTGTTTGTGTTACAATGTCACTGTGACTTCAGTTGTATGTGTGTTTGTGTTACAATGCCATGGTGACTTCAGTTGTATGTGTGTTTTGTTACAATGTCACGGTGACATCAGTTGTATGTGTGTTTGTGTTACAATGTCACAGTGGCTTCAGTTGTATGTGTGTTTGTGTTACAATGTCACGGTGACTCAGTTGTATGTGTGTGTTATGTTACAGTGTTGCAGTCGATCACTTTACGTTTGTCTTGACTGACATCGAAGGCAAGTTCAAGTTTGGATTCTGTCGCCATGCGACTGGCGCATTAACATGTCTCTGCATAGTCAGGTGAGTGTCATGTTGTGTCACTTTGGTCACATGTCACTGTACAAATGCTCATTTGGCCGCAATTAAACAAAGTTTGTTTGCCATTTTGACCAGAAATATTTGCCATTTTGATCAGAAAGTGAAGAAAGCTACATTTTCTATAATTTCGCATGCCTGCGTCTTGCGTCATTAATAAAAATCTCCCTACTAAATACGATGACTTGTTCTTAATAAACTGGCGAGGAGCCTGAGCTAGTTTCTCTAAATATCAGTCATAACTGGAAACATGTATGAACGAAAAATGGCATTCCATTTATTTAATACTATATTAATAAAAGGCATGTAGATGACACATACCATGTTAGACCCTAAGTTCTGTTCCAAATACCCGCAAGCGTAAGTGTTCTAGAAAGCATTTTATACATCCCCCAAACACTTCAGTACAAGCTGTACAACTGTAACCTGTTTGTGTCATCTTCTATCTTATCTAGTATTTTAATGTTATTTCTTTTATTGTTAATATTATTTTAATGCTTTAAAATCATAATATATATATTCCTTTATCTATAATTCACGTATAAATGTTTTAGTCCCGTGGTACGCCTCTGACTAGTCACAGCTGCTAGATGTATGTCATTATGTTATTGTCCACCTGCTACTGTTTTAGTCCCGTGGTGCGCCTCTGACTAGTCACAGCTGCTAGATGTATGTCATTATGTTATTGTCCACCTGCTACTGTTTTAGTCCCGTGGTGCGCCTCTGACTAGTCACAGCTGCTAGATGTGTGTCATTATGTTATTGTTCACCTGCTACTGTTTTAGTCCCGTGGTGCGCCTCTGACTAATCACAGCTGCTAGATGTATGTCATTATGTTATTGTCCACCTGCTACTGTTTTAGTCCCGTGGTGCGCCTCTGACTAGTCACAGCTGCTAGATGTATGTCATTATGTTATTGTCCACCTGCTACTGTTTTAGTCCCGTGGTGCGCCTCTGACTAATCATAGCCGCTAGATGTATGTCATTATGTTATTGTCCACCTGCTACTGTTTTAGTCCCGTGGTGCGCCTCTGACTAGTCACAGCTGCTAGATGTATGTCATTATGTTATTGTCCATCTGCTACTGTTTTAGTCCCGTGGTGCGCCTCTGACTAGTCACAGCTGCTAGATGTATGTCATTATGTTATTGTCCACCTGCTACTGTTTTAGTCCCGTGGTGCGCCTCTGACTAATCACAGCTGCTAGATGTATGTCATTATGTTATTGTCCACCTGCTACTGTTTTAGTCCCGTGGTGCGCCTCTGACTAGTCACAGCCGCTAGATGTATGTCATTATGTTATTGTCCACCTGCTACTGTTTTAGTCCCGTGGTGCGCCTCTGACTAATCACAGCTGCTAGATGTATGTCATTATGTTATTGTTCACCTGCTACTGTTTTAGTCCCGTGGTGCGCCTCTGACTAATCACAGCTGCTAGATGTATGTCATTATGTTATTGTCCACCTGCTACTGTTTTAGTCCCGTGGTGCGCCTCTGACTAATCACAGCTGCTAGATGTATGTCATTATGTTATTGTCCACCTGCTACTGTTTCGAAACTCAGGCAGTTTCGATCCTCCCAAATTGCTTGTGTCTTTTGGAAGAAACACTATTAACCCCTGGTCCCTTCTACCCGAGTCTGTGCCAGGGTAAGTAAAAGGTCCCGTAATAGAAAAAACCTGTCAGTGACTCAGAACCAATGATCTCGATCTACAAAAATCCATACAGGTCTTCCATCAGCTGCTGCTAACAAGTTGCTCTCATAATGGAGTATATGCCACGAGCACCTTGTCAAAGGTAGGCACCAGTAATGTCTAAGACCACACATTATTATTGCCTGGTTGTTGTAGCTATCTGCCCTGGTACGAGATTTTTTACAAACTTCTCAACTCCCTGGCGGACGTCCTCAACCGCAGCGACAACAACCACGTCGACCGTCTGCTCGAGGCCATACACCAATACGAAGTACCCCTGCCAGGGTCAGAGGTCATAGCCGTCACGCCTGACTTCACAGAGGTGGGTCTAGTGGTGTGTACTGTCATGTCGATTGTGTCAACTAGGATGTAGTTTCATGTGCTCACTCATGTCATCACATGGGGTTGTCAGGCTACTGTCAATTGTCATCACATGGGGTTATCACGCTACTGTCAATTGTCATCACATGGGGTTATCACGCTACTGTCAATTGTCATCACGTGGGGTTATCACGCTACTGTCAATTGTCATCACATGTGGTTATCACGCTACTGTCAATTGTCATCACATGGGGTTATCACGCTACTGTCAATTGTCATCACATGGGGTTATCAGGCTACTGTCAATTGTCATCACATGGGGTTATCAGGCTACTGTCAATTGTCATCACATGGGGTTATCAGGCTACTGTCAATTGTCATCACATGGGGTTATCAGGCTACTGTCAATTGTCATCACATGGGGTTATCACGCTACTGTCAATTGTCATCACATGGGGTTATCAGGCTACTGTCAATTGTCATCACATGGGGTTATCAGGCTACTGTCAATTGTCATCACATGGGGTTATCAGGCTACTGTCAATTGTCATCACATGGGGTTATCAGGCTACTGTCAATTGTCATCACATGGGGTTATCACGCTACTGTCAATTGTCATCACATGGGGTTATCACGCTACTGTCAATTGTCATCACATGGGGTTATCACGCTACTGTCAATTGTCATCACATGGGGTTATCACGCTACTGTCAATTGTTATTGTTTATTTAAATAATAAAAAGAATGTATGTCATTCATTAGATAGTTTCATTGTATCTTAATGCTATGTTGAAGTCAAAGATAATTGTTTTCCAAGTTTTTATTGATCAGTCACATTAATACTTGACATTAAAACAGTATTTTGCATGTGTGTGTGTGCATGCATGCATGCGTGCATGTACAAGAATAGTTGGAATATCATGAAACTTAGAACTCCAGAATATTTTAAGAAATGACATTCTGTGTGTTGAAGTCTGACACAGATTGTCACATGTCACTGATGTGACACACTGTTACAGTGATGTGACAGACTCTTCCATGTGTCATAATCTGGGTGCCATATAAACACTGGCTGTCAGACTTTATCAAATGGGAGCCAGCAGTTCAAAGGTCACGGAGTGGTGATTCACGTGTAGGTGCTCAGAAAGAGTCAGATGATGGTGATGATGATGATGAAGATGTTGATTTGTCTGTGTTTCAGAAGTTTGTATTCACAGCCCCTAATCCAATGCTGCTGCCAGAAATACCTCAGAATGTGAGTAATGCTCTATACTTTATACTCTGAGCCACCATTGACTGCGTAGCCCTAGTGACTGGAGCTTGTACTAGATCCATATCAAATGCACAATGCTCAGTCAACACATCAATGTTGTTAATGTTTTATATGTGATGTTAACCTATTTGAATCCATTGTTTGAATCTATCTTTACTGATTTTTATAACATACTTTCTTTCATGTAGAACTTTATTACATTTTAAGCAGTACTGCATTTACCTGTATTATTTATATTTATTTATTTTTTAACCTCATGACCCTTAGAAAGATAAAGAGTTTTTTTTAAGTTTTATTGTGAATAAATATTTTGTATTATTATTACATTTTATGTTTTTCAGAGGAATCTTACAGAGTACTATAGCGCAGTCAGCAGTAGCAACATGGTGATTGTTTTTGCCAGGTGAGTACACGTAGCAACATCAGTGAGATATGTCTAAGACTGTATTATTTGTTGACCAGTCTGTGGACTGACCACCAGTCGGATGTGTCTAAGACTGTATTGTTTGTTGACCACTGTGGACTGACCTCCAGTCAGATGTGTCTAAGACTGTATTGTTTGTTGACCACTGTTGACTGACCTCCAGTCAGATGTGTCTAAGACTATTGTCTGTATTGTCAGTCTGTGGACTGACCCTTGGTCAGATGTGTCTAACACGAGCCTGTGTTTCAGCATGCTGTTTGAGAGACGAGTCCTCATCACCAGCAGGAAGTTGAGTCGTCTGACCGCCTGCATCCATGGCGCTGCCTCACTGCTCTACCCCCTCAACTGGTACCGGGGCCGGGGTTGTACCCTCTTCAGCTCATTCACATACTGTTACATTTGATTTATCTCCAATGTTTTACATTTTTAAACAGTATTTGATCCTTTTAATATATGTATGTATGTATACATGCACACACATATGTGCTTGTGGTAAGTGTGTGTGCGTGCATGCGTGCGTGCTTGTGTGCATGCATACGTGTGTGAGTGAGTGAGTTGTGTGTGTATTATTGCTAAATAAAGTAAGTTATGATCAATACTTGTTATCAGTTATCACTAACCTTCTTCAGTATATGTATTTGGATGATATAACAGTACAAGAACTGGCAGAACTATACAGAAGTGGTGCGTCCACTGGTATGATAGTCACATGTTTCTTGTAAGCCGTTGACACCACAGATGGCAATAGCGGGAGAATTGATGACTTAATGGAAAACATCAGGAAGACAGAAATAAAGGGAGAGACAGAATGGAGTCTACAGATGACTATTGGAAAGAAACAATCATCTGCTCCTTAATCAACAGCTGGATATGACAAAGAAAACAAGGCAAAACCTGGCGAATGTTGGAACAGCTTAGGTTGTAATTAATATTTCAGTTTTCTATCACCGTTCTGGGCAATGACAATATGACAACGAAGACATGTTTAACAAAAGATGTTTGTTGGGTTATTACAAAAACAGCAGAAGAATTTGGATGCACTTGAAGCGTGATCTTGTGGAAATGTTCTGCGGATGTCGACAGCCGCTACATTTCTCTCGATCTTCTGCCATTTTCTGCCATTCTCTGCTGTTCACATCTGCCTTTCCAGATTTTCACACTGTCCCTCAACTTAATGTTGGACTTCTCTTCTCCGTTATGTTTCAATAAATAAATATGTAATTAAAACCACAAAACCTATTTTGTGGCTTTAATGCCAGAAATATGTCAATGTAATAGAGGTTAAAATTAAGATTTTTTAAAAGAGCACAGAAAAAAACCAGCACTGACAATGAAAGGAGAACACTAGAATAGTAAGTAAGAGTTTCTTTGAATAAGTTATTATGAATAAAGTTGTAAATCCACATTGATTTCTCTTGCAGGCAACACCTGTACATACCTGTACTGCCCCAGCACCTCATTGACTACTGCAGGTGAGAGTTAGGTCATTCAAGAATATGTGTTTGTCTATGCAGGTTGTCACCTGCAGGAAACAAGATCATAATTAAAATAAAAACCTGGACTATTGGCCTCAGTTATATGGAGTTATGTTATTGTTAAAGCTGCTGGGGGTCTGAGGGGTGTACTAGTCATGTGACCATGAGGTACTGGGTTTTCAGCTGGTCCCTGCAACCAAATCATTTGATAACGTTTGCTGCTGTCTAACTGTATCCAATTGAACATTAAAACTAGCTACTGTCTAACAGTATCCAATTGAACATTAAAACTATAGCTGTTGTCCAACAGTATCCAATTGAACATTAAAACTATAGCTGTTGTCTAACTGTATCCAATTGAACATTAAAACTAGAGCTGTTGTCTAACAGTATCCAATTGAACATTAAAACTATAGCTGTTGTCTAACTGTATCCGATTGAACATTAAAACTATAGCTGTTGTCTAACTGTATCCAATTGAACATTAAAACTATAGCTGTTGTCTAACAGTATCCAATTGAACATTAAAACTATAGCTGTTGTCTAACAGTATCCAATTGAACATTAAAACTATAGCTGTTGTCTAACTGTATCCAATTGAACATTAAAACTAGAGCTGTTGTCTAACTGTATCCAATTGAACATTAAAACTATAGCTGTTGTCTAACAGTATCCAATTGAACATTAAAACTATAGCTGTTGTCTAACAGTATCCAATTGAACATTAAAACTATAGCTGTTGTCTAACTGTATCCAATTGTACATTAAAACTATAGCTGCTGTCTAACTGTATCCAATTGAACATTAAAACTATAGCTGTTGTCTAACAGTATCCAGTTGAACATTAAAACTATAGCTGTTGTCTAACAGTATAACATTGAACATTAAAACTATAGCTGTTGTCTAACTGTATCCAATTGAACATTAAAACTATAGCTGCTGTCTAACTGTATCCAATTGAACATTAAAACTAGAGCTGTCACCTAACTGTATCCGATTGAACATTAAAACTATAGCTGTTGTCTAACTGTATCCGATTGAACATTAAAACTATAGCTGTTGTCTAACTGTATCCAATTGAACATTAAAACTATAGCTGTTGTCTAACTGTATCCAATTGAACATTAAAACTATAGCTGTTGTCTAACTGTATCCAATTGAACATTAAAACTATAGCTGTTGTCTAACAGTATCCAATTGAACATTAAAACTATAGCTGTTGTCTAACTATATCCAATTGAACATTAAAACTGTAGCTACTGTCTAACAGTATCCAATTGAACATTAAAACTATAGCTGTTGTCTAACTGTATCCAATTGAACATTAAAACTATAGCTGTTGTCTAACTGTATCCAATTGAACATTAAAACTATAGCTGCTGTCTAACTGTATCCAATTGAACATTAAAACTATAGCTGCTGTCTAACTGTATCCAATTGAACATTAAAACTATAGCTGCTGTCTAACTGTATCCAATTGAACATTAAAACTAGAGCTGTTGTCTAACAGTATCCAATTGAACATTAAAACTAGAGCTGTTGTCTAACTGTATCCAATTGAACATTACAACTATAGCTGTTGTCTAACTGTATCCGATTGAACATTAAAACTATAGCTGTTGTCTAACTGTATCCGATTGAACATTAAAACTATAGCTGTTGTCTAACTGTATCCAATTGAACATTAAAACTATAGCTGTTGTCTAACTGTATCCAATTGAACATTAAAACTATAGCTGTTGTCTAACTGTATCCAATTGAACATTAAAACTATAGCTGTTGTCTAACAGTATCCAATTGAACATTAAAACTATAGCTGTTGTCTAACTATATCCAATTGAACATTAAAACTGTAGCTACTGTCTAACAGTATCCAATTGAACATTAAAACTATAGCTGTTGTCTAACTGTATCCAATTGAACATTAAAACTATAGCTGTTGTCTAACTGTATCCAATTGAACATTAAAACTATAGCTGCTGTCTAACTGTATCCAATTGAACATTAAAACTATAGCTGTTGTCTAACAGTATCCAATTGAACATTAAAACTAGAGCTGTTGTCTAACTGTATCCAATTGAACATTAAAACTATAGCTGTTGTCTAACTGTATCCAATTGAACATTAAAACTATAGCTGTTGTCTAGCTATTTCCAATTGAACATTAAAACTGTAGCTACTGTCTAACAGTATCCAATTGAACATTAAAAATATAGCTGTTGTCTAACTGTATCCAATTGAACATTAAAACTATAGCTGTTGTCTAACAGTATCCAATTGAACATTAAAACTATAGCTGTTGTCTAACAGTATCCAATTGAACATTAAAACTATAGCTGTTGTCTAACTGTATCCAATTGAACATTAAAACTATAGCTGCTGTCTAACTGTATCCAATTGAACATCAAAACTATAGCTGTTGTCTAACAGTATCCAATTAAACATTAAAACTAGAGCTGTCATCTAACTGTATCCGATTGAACATTAAAACTATAGCTGTTGTCTAACTGTATCCAATTGAACATTAAAACTATAGCTGCTGTCTAACTGTATCCAATTGAACATTAAAACTATAGCTGTTGTCTAACTGTATCCAATTGAACATTAAAACTATAGCTGCTGTCTAACTGTATCCAATTGAACATCAAAACTATAGCTGTTGTCTAACAGTATCCAATTAAACATTAAAACTAGAGCTGTCATCTAACTGTATCCGATTGAACATTAAAACTATAGCTGTTGTCTAACTGTATCCAATTGAACATTAAAACTATAGCTGCTGTCTAACTGTATCCAATTGAACATTAAAACTATAGCTGTTGTCTAACTGTATCCAATTGAACATTAAAACTATAGCTGCTGTCTAACTGTATCCAATTGAACATTAAAACTATAGCTGCTGTCTAACTGTATCCAATTGAACATTAAAACTATAGCTGTTGTCTAACAGTATCCAATTGAACATTGAAACTATAGCTGCTGTCTAACTGTATCCAATTGAACATTAAAACTATAGCTGCTGTCTAACTGTATCCAATTGAACATTAAAACTATAGCTGTTGTCTAACAGTATCCAATTGAACATTAAAACTATAGCTGTTGTCTAACTGTATCCAATTGAACATTAAAACTATAGCTGCTGTCTAACTGTATCCAATTGAACATTAAAACTATAGCTGTTGTCTAACAGTATCCAATTGAACATTAAAACTAGAGCTGTCATCTAACTGTATCCGATTGAACATTAAAACTATAGCTGTTGTCTAACTGTATCCAATTGAACATTAAAACTATAGCTGTTGTCTAACAGTATCCAATTGAACATTAAAACTATAGCTGTTGTCTAACTGTATCCAATTGAACATTAAAACTATAGCTGCTGTCTAACTGTATCCAATTGAACATTAAAACTATAGCTGTTGTCTAACAGTATCCAATTGAACATTAAAACTAGAGCTGTCATCTAACTGTATCCAATTGAACATTAAAACTATAGCTGTTGTCTAACTGTATCCAATTGAACATTAAAACTATAGCTGTTGTCTAACTGTATCCAATTGAACATTAAAACTATAGCTGTTGTCTAACTGTATCCGATTGAACATTAAAACTATAGCTGTTGTCTAACTGTATCCAATTGAACATTAAAACTATAGCTGCTGTCTAACTGTATCCAATTGAACATTAAAACTATAGCTGTTGTCTAACAGTATCCAATTGAACATTAAAACTAGAGCTGTCATCTAACTGTATCCGATTGAACATTAAAACTATAGCTGTTGTCTAACTGTATCCAATTGAACATTAAAACTATAGCTGTTGTCTAACAGTATCCAATTGAACATTAAAACTATAGCTGTTGTCTAACAGTATCCAATTGAACATTAAAACTATAGCTGTTGTCTAACAGTATCCAATTGAACATTAAAACTATAGCTGTTGTCTAACTGTATCCAATTGAACATTAAAACTATAGCTGCTGTCTAACTGTATCCAATTGAACATTAAAACTATAGCTGTTGTCTAACAGTATCCAATTGAACATTAAAACTAGAGCTGTCATCTAACTGTATCCGATTGAACATTAAAACTAGAGCTGTCATCTAACTGTATCCGATTGAACATTAAAACTAGAGCTGTCATCTAACTGTATCCGATTGAACATTAAAACTATAGCTGTTGTCTAACTGTATCCAATTGAACATTAAAACTATTGCTGTTGTCTAACTGTATCCAATTGAACATTAAAACTATAGCTGTTGTCTAACAGTATCCAATTGAACATTAAAACTATAGCTGTTGTCTAACTGTATCCAATTGAACATTAAAACTATAGCTGCTGTCTAACTGTATCCAATTGAACATTAAAACTATAGCTGTTGTCTAACAGTATCCAATTGAACATTAAAACTAGAGCTGTCATCTAACTGTATCCGATTGAACATTAAAACTATAGCTGTTGTCTAACAGTATCCAATTGAACATTAAAACTATAGCTGTTGTCTAACAGTATCCAATTGAACATTAAAACTATAGCTGTTGTCTAACTGTATCCAATTGAACATTAAAACTATAGCTGCTGTCTAACTGTATCCAATTGAACATTAAAACTATAGCTGTTGTCTAACAGTATCCAATTGAACATTAAAACTAGAGCTGTCATCTAACTGTATCCGATTGAACATTAAAACTATAGCTGTTGTCTAAATGTATCCAATTGAACATTAAAACTATAGCTGTTGTCTAACTGTATCCAATTGAACATTAAAACTATAGCTGTTGTCTAACAGTATCCAATTGAACATTAAAACTATAGCTGTTGTCTAACTGTATCCAATTGAACATTAAAACTATAGCTGCTGTCTAACTGTATCCAATTGAACATTAAAACTATAGCTGTTGTCTAACAGTATCCAATTGAACATTAAAACTAGAGCTGTCATCTAACTGTATCCAATTGAACATTAAAACTATAGCTGTTGTCTAACTGTATCCAATTGAACATTAAAACTATAGCTGTTGTCTAACTGTATCCAATTGAACATTAAAACTATAGCTGCTGTCTAACTGTATCCAATTGAACATTAAAACTATAGCTGTTGTCTAACAGTATCCAATTGAACATTAAAACTAGAGCTGTCATCTAACTGTATCCGATTGAACATTAAATCTAATCTAACTAAATATAATATCGCAGGGGTTTTTAATGACGGAAGACTTAAATGGTTACTGTTATTAGTTCATTACCAGTTCCAGATGCTAAATTTCAGACTAAATCAGACTATTTAGGAACGTTCACTCCAGAAATGGTAGCTAAGAAAATAAAGGCAATGAAGGATAATAAATCACCGGGGGTGGATGGAATTCCTCCAAAACTACTAATGGAAACAGTAGAACAAATCAGTGTACCACTTTCAAGAGTATTCAACTTGTCATTAAAAGAGGGACTTGTTCCTTTTGAATGGAAAGAAGCAAACATCATACCATTATTTAAAAGGGGCTCGAGAAATAAGCCAGATAATGACAGACCAGTGAGTTTAACGTCAGTGATTTGTAAATTATTAGAAAAGTTAATTAAACACCATATAGTGGACTTCCTTGTTAGGCATAAATGATTAAATTCTTCTCAACATGGATTCCTAAAAGCGAGGTCATGCTTAACGAATATGTTTTTTTAAGAAATCACTAAGTGGATAGATGAGGGATTACCATTAGATATTATCTACTTAGATTTTCAGAAATCTTTTTACAAAGTGCCACATCAAAGATTACTACTTAAATTAAAAGCCCATGGTATCGGGGATGGCATAACTGACTGGATAGAACAATGGCTGACTGACAGAAGACAACGAGTTGTAGTAGGTGGAGAAGTTTCAAACTGGAAATCAGTTTTGAGTGGGGTACCACAAGGATCAGTATTAGGACCTTTATTATTCTTAATATATATCAATGACTTGGATGACAGTATAACAAGTAACATACTGACATTTACGGATGATACAAAAGTGTTTAGAAAGGTTAACATTGATGGTGATAAACAACATTTACAAAACGATGTAGACAGATAGTGAAATAGTCTGAGAAATGGCAGATGTTGTTCAGTTTTGGGAAATGTAAATGCCTACATACAGGACATGGGAACTGGGATGTAAACTCTACAATGGGAAAAACTGTTCTGGGTACTACTGTAAAAGAAAAGGACTTAGGAGTTACAATAATCGCTGATATGAAAGTTTCAGAGCAGTATGGTATTGCAGCTTCAAAGCGTAATCAAATTCTTTGGTTGATTAGGAAAAACAACATACAAGAAAAAAGTTAATTATACCTCTTTATAAAGCAATAGTTAGACCTCATTTAGAATATTGTATACAAGCATGGAGACCATATCGTAAGAAGGATATAGATACGCTTGAACGCATACAAAGGAGAGCAACTAAAATGATTCCAGAACTTAGAGACCTTAGTTATGAAGAACGCCTGAAAGAATGTGGTTTAACAACTCTAGAGACAAGGAGGTTAAGAGGAGGTCAGATTGAAGTTGTTCAGATATTGAATGGGTATGAAAATATTGATAGAAATATGTTTTTCTCTCTCAAGAAAAATAGCAGAACTAGAGGACATGAGAAAAAATTAGTAAAGGATCAGTGTAGATTGGACATCAGGAAGTACTCGTTCTCACAGAGGACAATAAATGAATGGAACAAATTGTCTGCGGATTGTATAACTGCTAGCAGCGTGAATATATTTAAAAACAGGGTTGACACATCTCAGGAGGGCGGGTTATATGTAGATGAACATTGTTCGACTCTCGATAAGCCAATGGCTTCCTTGTCCACTTGCCATCTGGGCCTTTGGCTTGGTTGGCAAATCTTGTTAAACTATATCCAATTGAACATTAAAACTAGAGCTGCTATCTAGCTGTATCCAATTGAACATTAAAACTATAGCTGCTGTCTAACTGTATCTAATGCTAGCAGAAATAAATAGTTCCACCAGGGTTGTGTAGATTTGTCAGGTGTTGTGGACTTGTAGTTAGATTTAGATTGGCCGAATCAGTGAAAAACCACGACAGTGATGAGGTATGTAAACCGTACAGATTGAGCAAATAAAGGGTTATATTTATGATTGGTTTAACAAATGATTGTTTATTATTACTATTATGACTTTGTGTTTCAGTGCCCCGATGCCATACCTTATAGGTATCCACTCGTCCCTCTTCCAGGTAAGCTCTGAAGCCTGCCACATTACTACAGCATCATTAACCTGTGCAGTGGGGGACACGTGTATCTAGTGCCCTTGTTGTATCACATTGTAAAAACCTGACTATCCTTGCACTCGGCTACTTGTCACCTATATATTTATCAGAAATACTACCAGTGAGTTGGTTTCAAAATGATTGATCCGTTGAATATATACTGAATGTGTTGAGTTGATCAGCTTCTATAAAGTTATTTTGAAGCTGTGTAAGTATTTGTTACTGTGCTGGGATATCAGTGCGTGCATGTGTGCGTGCGTGTGTGCATGCGTGTGTGCGTGTATGCATGTGTGCGTGCTTGCCAGTGTTGCACTAGTTACTTGTCCTGTCACTGACATTCCACAGAAGTTGCACAAGCAAGAGCTTGGAGATGCCGTCATCCTAGACGCTGACACCGACACCGTGATGTCAGAGTTTGATGACATTGCTAGCATGCCATCTGACGTGGTCAGTGTTAATGTCACTGTTAGGGTACAAGGGGATAAACTTATCTGTAATGGTCATACGTCTAGTGACAACTCTTGTAAATATTGCACTTGTTTCTTTCTTGGATGTTGGCTGCTTAGTTACTGTGCTCTCAGAGTTCAAATTTATTTATGTAGGCCTTAATAAATGTACATTTTATTAAAATGTATTAAGATGTCACATGTTCTTGGAAGCCACCATAAGAAATAAAAAGTAAAATGAATTTGATAGCAGCTGTGCCAATTTAAAAGTTGGGGTAAGATATTCCAGCTAATAGCACAATGATACAGCAAAAAACCTTAATGTTTCACCACTCCAGTTTACTTAGAGTTAAAATTCTGGAGCTGTCTAGCCAACTTTGTGCCAACAATGTCATGTGACAGGTGTCAGCACTGAAGAAACGCATGCGGTCCCACCAGGCGGACAGGATGATGGGAGATGGCCTTGCTCGCATCTTTCTCAAAGCTATGGTCGTCGTTCTAGGTATCTTTCCTGTGTATTTTGTAATGCAAGTTGCTTTTCTGTTTTTAGTACAGAAAATGTTGTTTCTTCAGAAAACCAGCAATTTGTTTTTTTTTCAAATGCTGGCTTACTGAATGAAGAAGAATTTGGATAAAAGTGCCAGAAGGCAATACTATGCACCTAGATTTAAGCGTTTGTGCATTTGGGAAAGGAACCATGTTAACTCATCAAGTAAAAACAAAACAGAATGGACAGTAACATACAGTTAGCACTAACATCTAACTGGTTATTATCTTGTGGTTATTTCATGGTTATTGGTGTTTTAGTGTTAATTATTCATCTTTATCAAGCATTAAACTTCCTCATATGAAACTGGTTATTGTATCAGAAGTGTCAGTGTTTGCGAACTGTCAACAGGTAGTTACAGAGATGCCCTGAGGTTTCGTCCTGGTGAGCAGATAACTTTCGATTCCGACGCATTCGTGATGTCAAGGTCGCCGGCGATGAAACCATTCCTGGTAAAACTACTAGAGCTGCAAACCTTCCAGCAGTTCGTCGCTGGAAGACTTGACCTCTTGAACTCAGGTCAAGGGTTTGCGGATGAGTTTGAGATAGAAACGAATGCGTGGGCCGACAAGTGGGGAACACAGTCGAGATACAAAGATTGGCTGCAGAATATGAAGGTAACAACCCTTGTTGTGAGTATCTGGCTATAGACAAGATCCCTTGTTGTGAGTGTCTGCCTATAGACAAGATCCCTTGTTGTGAGTGAGTATCTGGCTATAGACAAGATCCCTTGTTGTGAGTGTCTGCCTATAGACAAGATCCCTTGTTGTGAGTGTCTGCCTATAGACAAGATCCCTTGTTGTGAGTGAGTATCTGTCTATAGACAAGATCCCTTGTTGTGAGTATCTGGCTATAGACAAGATTCCTTGTTGTGAGTGTCTGCCTATAGACAAGATCCCTTGTTGTGAGTGAGTATCTGGCTATAGACAAGATCCCTTGTTGTGAGTATCTGGCTATAGTCAAGATCCCTTGTTGTGAGTGTCTGCCTATAGACAAGATCCCTTGTTGTGAGTGAGTATCTGGCTATAGACAAGATCCCTTGTTGTGAGTGAGTATCTGGCTATAGACTAGATCCCTTGTTGTGAGTGTCTGGCTATAGACTAGATCCCTTGTTGTGAGTATCTGTCTATAGACAAGATCCCTTGTTGTGAGTATCTGGCTATAGACAAGATCCCTTGTTGTGAGTATCTGGCTATAGACTAGATCCCTTGTTGTGAGTGTCTGCCTATAGACAAGATCCCTTGTTGTGAGTGAGTATCTGTCTATAGACAAGATCCCTTGTTGTGAGTATCTGGCTATAGACAAGATTCCTTGTTGTGAGTGTCTGCCTATAGACAAGATCCCTTGTTGTGAGTGAGTATCTGGCTATAGACTAGATCCCTTGTTGTGAGTATCTGTCTATAGACAAGATCCCTTGTTGTGAGTATCTGTCTATAGACAAGATCCCTTGTTGTGAGTATCTGGCTATAGACTAGATCCCTTGTTGTGAGTGTCTGCCTATAGACAAGATCCCTTGTTGTGAGTGTCTGGCTATAGACTAGATCCCTTGTGAGTATCTGCCTATAGACAAGATCCCTTGTTGTGAGTGTCTGGCTATAGACTAGATCCCTTGTTGTGAGTGTCTGCCTATAGACAAGATCCCTTGTTGTGAGTGTCTGCCTATAGACAAGATCCCTTGTTGTGAGTGTCTTGCTATAGACTAGATCCCTTGTTGTGAGTGTCTGCCTATAGACAAGATCCCTTGTTGTGAGTGTCTGGCTATAGACTAGATCCCTTGTTGTGAGTGTCTGGCTATAGACAAGATCCCTTGTTGTGAGTGTCTGGCTGGCTATAGACTAGATCCCTTGTTGTAAGTGTCTGGCTATAGACTAGATCCCTTGTAAGTGTCTGGCTATAGACTAGATCCCTTGTTGTAAGTGTCTGGCTATAGACTAGATCCCTTGTTGTAAGTGTCTGGCTATAGATAAGAACCCTTGTTGTGAGTATCTGGCTATTGACAAGAACCCTTGTTGTGAGTATCTGGCTATAGACGAGAACCCTTGTTGTAAGTGAGTATCTGGCTATAGACAAGAACCCTTGTTGTAAGTGAGTATCTGGCTATAGACGAGAACCCTTGTTGTGAGTATCTGGCTATATTAAGAACCCTTGTAAGTGAGTATCTGTCTATAGACAAGAACCCTTGTTGTGAGTGTCTGGCTATAGACTAGATCCCTTGTTGTAAGTGTCTGGCTATAGACTAGATCCCTTGTTGTAAGTGTCTGGCTATAGACTAGATCCCTTGTTGTAAGTGTCTGGCTATAGATAAGAACCCTTGTTGTGAGTATCTGGCTATTGACAAGAACCCTTGTTGTAAGTGTCTGGCTATAGACAAGAACCCTTGTTGTGAGTATCTGGCTATTGACAAGAACCCTTGTTGTGAGTATCTGGCTATAGAGGAGAACCCTTGTTGTAAGTGAGTATCTGGCTATAGACGAGAACCCTTGTTGTGAGTATCTGGCTATATTAAGAACCCTTGTTGTAAATGAGTATCCGGCTATAGACAAGAACCTGTTGTGAGTATCTGGCTATAAACAAGAACCCTTGTTGTGAGTATTTTGCAAACAGTCAAACAATCATGTACTCAACTCATGAGCTGCCTTCATGACAAAAATGGTACATTCTTATATAGTGCGGTATCCAGTCTTTAGGACCACTCGAAGCGCTTTACACTTCACCCACAGGCAGACCTGTTCCTTTACACTTCACCCCTGGCAGACCTGTTCCTTTACACTTCACCCCCTGGCAGACCTGTTCCTTTACACTTCACCCCTGGCAGACCTGTTCCTTTACACTTCACCCCCTGGCAGACCTGTTCCTTTACACTTCACCCCTGGCAGACCTGTTCCTTTACACTTCACCCCTGGCAGACCTGTTCCTTTACACTTCACCCCTGGCAGACCTGTTCCTTTACACTTCACCCCATGGCAGACCTGTTCCTTTACACTTCACCCCATGGCAAACCTGTTCCTTTACACTTCACCCCTGGCAGACCTGTTCCTTTACACTTCACCCCATGGCAGACCTGTTCCTTTACACTTCACCCCCTGGCAGACCTGTTCCTTTACACTTCACCCCATGGCAGACCTGTTCCTTTACACTTCATCCCCTGGCAGACCTGTTCCTTTACACTTCATCCCTTGCAGCCCTGTTCATTCCAACCCCAACTCAACTTCTCTGTGAGGCATTCAGCCACGCTGCAATTACTGCTCGAAGACTATTCGTTCACATATCCACCACTGTCTATAGCGAGGTACTCATTTAGATGGTTGAGTGAACTGAAGCAATGCAGAGTAAACAAAATTGCCAAAGCTCCAAAGCTGTAGCAAGAGTATTCAAAACCTTCCTTTCAGCAGCAAATAAAAAGTTTTTATTGACCTGTTATACTTTTTTAATCCCAGTAACAAGTTGAAGATCTTCACACCCTGACATCATGTCCAATTTTTCATCATTCACCATTTTGTTTGGTACAAAAATAAGCACTAACATGTTGTCTACCTGTCAGTCTTGGTCCTTAGATCCGCCCCCTTTGCCCATATTCGGCATACAGAGTAATAAATGTGTGCTAGTTTTGGCTAGAATCGCCGTATTTGTTGCTCTACATGGGCAAAGCAGACTGGACATTGCCTTATAAGGAGCATGATATTCCCATAGTGCACCATGTTGACTACGTCCAACTGTAAGCAAATCTAGTGGTGTGTTTTGTTATGAAGCAGACTGTCAATTATAACATTAGTTTAGAAATTCTTAAATGAATAACGATTTGACAGGAAGCATAGATTTGGTAAAGGCTAAGGCAAGAAGGTGAAACAGCTACAAACGATATGGGGGCATTTAGTGGTGGAAAAAAGTTTTTTGACGGTTTACTGAGTTTGATATCTTGGTAATCCATATGGATTACCATAAATGTTCCTTAAGGTGCCAGCACTTATCAACAATGCTTTACGTAAAACTTATTTTTGGTTTCAGAAACAGAGGAAGAAAGGGAAGGATAAATGGGCTGAGTTTACCAGCAAGGTGGGTTGTTCCCTGACCTCCCGCTAGTGCCTTATACTCATTGCCAGGCTAACTATTGGCTCTCACAATTCATGTTGGTTCACGAAGACTCTCTGGCTGATTAGGCTCATTTACTGAGGTCATAATCTGAATTTATGTAGTCAAGTTTCTATATATAGGTTTCATAAAATTGTAAATTATTTGTAGGCTGTCAATGAAGATATTCCATCAAAACTTATGAGTAATATTTTCATCCGTAAAAATCTTCCATGAAGATGTGTATAATGGTTTTTCCTTATTAAAATGATTATTGACAGCAATGTTTTATGGGAAAATATTACTAGTAATTGTTGTGAAACTGAATTCTGAAACTGGTGTTATGAGATTTCATTAGCAGCTTATTTTGGAATTCTCTCTTAAGTAGATATTTTATTCTTTCTTAAGTAGATATTTGTTATCATTAAGGTTATTCTCTCTTAAGTAGATATTTGTTATCATTAAGGTTATTCTCCTTTGTTTGCTTCTGTAAATGTTACTGGTAGAATCCATGGCTGAAATGACAGTACTCAGTTCTAAGCATGTTGCCAGACCAGTGTTGTTATGGTAAGTTAGATCGTTGAATTAATTGGTGCCCGTCCAATGATTCTTTGGTTTTCAACACAGTTATATATGTTTGCTTGATGCAGGCAAATCCAGCTGTCAAACTCGCAGTACAATCTGTAAGTGACGCCCCCACCCGTCTTCTTTGCATACCCTACCCCCTTTAACCTCATGTTTCTAACTTGCATGGGAATACCTTTTAGTGTTACATGTTATGTATGTTATTGTCATCCTCGCCACCAGGGGTTCTGACTACATCCTCACCACCAGGGGCTTCTCACTACATCCTCACCACCAGGGGCTTCTGAACTTCAGTTGCTGTGTTAACCAATAATATTGCTCGCTCAGATTTACAGGGCCCACATACGGGAACTTAATTGGTAGTGGACCCATTGTTGCTTGTAATGATGAGCATTTCGTAGGAATGCTATTTTGAAGTTTGGGCATGGGCACATCTAGTTGCCAGAAACACGTCGACCCAGACAGGAAGTGGGACAAAGTACAGATGATTCAGTGTCCATCCACACATGGCGTGGGATAATCTGACTAATCTACATTTCAACAGGTCGATCTACCAGGGGTACTGTAGTACTACTACCGCCCCTGGCTAGTGAGGATATCTGCCAGGGGTACTGTAGTATTACTACCACCCCTGGCTAGTGAGGATGTCTGCCTGGGGTACTGTAGTACTACTACCGCCCCAGGCTAGTGAGGATGTCTGCCAGGGGTACTGTAGTACTACTACCACCCCTGGCTAGTGAGGATGTCTGCCTGGGGTACTGTAGTACTACTACCGCTCCAGGCTAGTGAGGATGTCTGCCAGGGGTACTGTAGTACTACTACCACCCCTGGCTAGTGAGGATGTCTGCCTGGGGTACTGTAGTACTACTACCACCCCAGGCTAGTGAGGATGTCTGCCAGGGGTACTGTAGTACTACTACCACCCCTGGCTAGTGAGGATGTCTGCCTGGGGTACTGTAGTACTACTACCGCTCCAGGCTAGTGAGGATGTCTGCCAGGGGTACTGTAGTACTACTACCACCCCTGGCTAGTGAGGATGTCTGCCTGGGGTACTGTAGTACTACTACCACCCCAGGCTAGTGAGGATGTCTGCCTGGGGTACTGTAGTACTACTACCACCCCTGGTTAGTGAGGATGTCTGCCAGGGGTACTGTAGTTCTACTACCACCCCAGGCTAGAGAGGATGTCTGTCAGGGGTACTGTAGTACTACTACCACCCCAGGCTAGTGAGGATGTCTGCCAGGGGTACTGTAGTACTACTACCACCCCTGGCTAGTGAGGATGTCTGCCTGGGGTACTGTAGTACTACTACCGCTCCAGGCTAGTGAGGATGTCTGCCAGGGGTACTGTAGTACTACTACCACCCCTGGCTAGTGAGGATGTCTGCCTGGGGTACTGTAGTACTACTACCGCTCCAGGCTAGTGAGGATGTCTGCCAGGGGTACTGTAGTACTACTACCACCCCTGGCTAGTGAGGATGTCTGCCTGGGGTACTGTAGTACTACTACCACCCCAGGCTAGTGAGGATGTCTGCCTGGGGTACTGTAGTACTACTACCACCCCTGGTTAGTGAGGATGTCTGCCAGGGGTACTGTAGTACTACTACCACCCCAGGCTAGAGAGGATGTCTGTCAGGGGTACTGTAGTACTACTACCACCCCAGGCTAGTGAGGATGTCTGCCAGGGGTACTGTAGTACTACTACCACCCCAGGCTAGAGAGGATGTCTGCCAGGGGTACTGTAGTACTACTACCACCCCAGGCTAGAGAGGATGTCTGTCAGGGGTACTGTAGTACTACTACCACCCCAGGCTAGTGAGGATGTCTGCCAGGGGTACTGTAGTACTACTACCACCCCAGGCTAGTGAGGATGTCTGCCAGGGGTACTATATTACTGCTACCACCCCAGGCTAGAGAGGATGTCTGCCAGGGGTACTGTAGTACTACTACCACCCCAGGCTAGTGAGGATGTCTGCCAGGGGTACTGTAGTACTACTACCACCCCAGGCTAGAGAGGATGTCTGCCAGGGGTACTGTAGTACTACTACCACCCCAGGCTAGAGAGGATGTCTGCCAGGGGTACTGTAGTACTATTACCACCCCTGGCTAGTGAGGATGTCTGCAAGGGGTACTGTAGTACTATTACCACCCCAGGCTAGTGAGGATGTCTGCCAGGGGTACTGTAGTACTACTACCACCCCAGGCTAGTGAGGATGTCTGCCAGGGGTACTGTAGTACTACTAACACCCCAGGCTAGAGAGGATGTCTGCCAGGGGTACTGTAGTACTACTACCACACCTGGCTAGAGAGGATGTCTGCCAGGGGTACTGTAGTACTACTACCACCCCAGGCTAGTGAGGATGTCTGCAAGGGGTACTGTAGTACTATTACCACCCCAGGCTAGTGAGGATGTCTGCCAGGGGTACTGTAGTACTACTACCATCCCAGGCTAGTGAGGATGTCTGCCAGGGGTACTGTAGTACTACTAACACCCCAGGCTAGAGAGGATGTCTGCCAGGGGTACTGTAGTACTACTACCACCCCAGGCTAGTGAGGATGTCTGCCAGGGGTACTGTAGTACTACTACCACCCCAGGCTCTTGAGGATGTCTGCCAGGGGTACTGTAGTGCTACTACCACCCCAGGCTAGTGACGGTGTCTGCCAGGGGTACTGTAGTACTACTACCACACCTGGCTAGAGAGGATGTCTGCCAGGGGTACTGTAGTACTACTACCACCCCAGGCTAGAGAGGATGTCTGCCAGGGGTACTGTAGTACTACTACCACCCCAGGCTAGAGAGGATGTCTGCCAGGGGTACTGTAATACTACTACCACCCCAGGCTAGAGAGGATGTCTGCCAGGGGTACTGTAGTACTACTAACACCCCAGGCTAGAGAGGATGTCTGCCAGGGGTACTGTAGTACTACTACCACACCTGGCTAGAGAGGATGTCTGCCAGGGGTACTGTAGTACTACTACCACCCCAGGCTAGAGAGGATGTCTGCCAGGGGTACTGTAGTACTACTACCACACCTGGCTAGAGAGGATGTCTGCCAGGGGTACTGTAGTACTACTAACACCCCTGGCTAGTGAGGATGTCTGCCAGGGGTACTGTAGTACTATTACCACCCCAGGCTAGCGAGGATGTCTGCCAGGGGTACTGTAGTACTACTAACACCCCAGGCTAGTGAGGATGTCTGCAAGGGGTACTGTAGTACTACTACCACCCCAGGCTAGAGGATGTCTGTCAGGGGTACTGTAGTACTACTAACACCCCTGGCTAGTGAGGATGTCTGCCAGGGGTACTGTAGTACTACTACCACCCCAGGCTAGTGAGGATGTCTGTCAGGGGTACTGTAGTACTACTACCACCCCAGGCTAGAGAGGATGTCTGCCAGGGGTACTGTAGTACTACTACCACCCACAGCTAGCTAGGATGTCTGCCAGGGGTACTGTAGTACTACTACCACCCCAGGCTAGTGACGGTGTCTGCCAGGGGTACTGTAGTACTACTACCACACCTGGCTAGAGAGGATGTCTGCCAGGGGTACTGTAGTACTACTACCACCCCAGGCTAGAGAGGATGTCTGCCAGGGGTACTGTAGTACTACTAACACCCCAGGCTAGAGAGGATGTCTGCCAGGGGTACTGTAGTACTACTACCACACCTGGCTAGAGAGGATGTCTGCCAGGGGTACTGTAGTACTACTACCACCCCAGGCTAGAGAGGATGTCTGCCAGGGGTACTGTAGTACTACTACCACCCCAGGCTAGAGAGGATGTCTGTCAGGGTACTGTAGTACTACTACCACACCTGGCTAGAGAGGATGTCTGCCAGGGGTACTGTAGTACTACTACCACACCTGGCTAGAGAGGATGTCTGCCAGGGGTACTGTAGTACTACTACCACCCCAGGCTAGAGAGGATGTCTGCCAGGGGTACTGTAGTACTACTACCACCCCAGGCTAGAGAGGATGTCTGTCAGGGGTACTGTAGTACTACTACCACACCTGGCTAGAGAGGATGTCTGCCAGGGGTACTGTAGTACTACTAACACCCCTGGCTAGTGAGGATGTCTGCCAGGGGTACTGTAGTACTATTACCACCCCAGGCTAGCGAGGATGTCTGCCAGGGGTACTGTAGTACTACTAACACCCCAGGCTAGTGAGGATGTCTGCAAGGGGTACTGTAGTACTACTACCACCCCAGGCTAGAGGATGTCTGCCAGGGGTACTGTAGTGCTACTACCACACCTGGCTAGAGAGGATGTCTGCCAGGGGTACTGTAGTACTACTACCACCCCTGGCTAGTGAGGATGTCTGCCAGGGGTACTGTAGTACTATTACCACCCCAGGCTAGTGACGGTGTCTGCCAGGGGTACTGTAGTACTACTACCACCCCAGGCTAGAGAGGATGTCTGCCAGGGGTACTGTAGTACTACTACCACCCCAGGCTAGAGAGGATGTCTGCCAGGGGTACTGTAGTAGTACTACTACCACCCCAGGCTAGAGAGGATGTCTGCCAGGGGTACTGTAGTACTACTACCACCCCAGGCTAGAGAGGATGTCTGCCAGGGGTACTGTAGTACTACTACCACCCCAGGCTAGAGAGGATGTCTGCCAGGGGTACTGTAGTACTACTACCACCCCAGGCTAGAGAGGATGTCTGCCAGGGGTACTGTAGTACTACTACCACCCCAGGCTAGAGAGGATGTCTGCCAGGGGTACTGTAGTACTACTACCACCCCAGGCTAGAGAGGATGTCTGCCAGGGGTACTGTAGTACTACTACCACCCCAGGCTAGAGAGGATGTCTGCCAGGGGTACTGTAGTACTACTACCACCCCAGGCTAGAGAGGATGTCTGCCAGGGGTACTGTAGTACTACTACCACCCCAGGCTAGAGAGGATGTCTGCCAGGGGTACTGTAGTACTACTACCACCCCAGGCTAGTGAGGATGTCTGCAAGGGGTACTGTAGTACTACTACCACCCCAGGCTAGAGGATGTCTGCCATGGGTACTGTAGTGCTACTACCACACCTGGCTAGAGAGGATGTCTGCCAGGGGTACTGTAGTACTACTACCACCCCTGGCTAGTGAGGATGTCTGCCAGGGGTACTGTAGTACTACTACCACACCTGGCTAGAGAGGATGTCTGCCAGGGGTACTGTAGTACTACTACCACCCCTGGCTAGTGAGGATGTCTGCCAGGGGTACTGTAGTACTATTACCACCCCAGGCTAGTGACGGTGTCTGCCAGGGGTACTGTAGTACTACTACCACCCCAGGCTAGAGAGGATGTCTGCCAGGGGTACTGTAGTACTACTACCACCCCAGGCTAGAGAGGATGTCTGCCAGGGGTACTGTAGTACTACTAACACCCCAGGCTAGAGAGGATGTCTGCCAGGGGTACTGTAGTACTACTACCACCCCAGGCTAGAGAGGATGTCTGCCAGGGGTACTGTAGTACTACTAACACCCCAGGCTAGAGAGGATGTCTGCCAGGGGTACTGTAGTACTACTACCACCCCAGGCTAGAGAGGATGTCTGCCAGGGGTACTGTAGTACTACTAACACCCCAGGCTAGAGAGGATGTCTGCCAGGGGTACTGTAGTACTACTAACACCCCAGGCTAGAGAGGATGTCTGCCAGGGGTACTGTAGTACTACTACCACCCCAGGCTAGAGAGGATGTCTGCCAGGGGTACTTTAGTACTACTACCACCCCAGGCTAGAGAGGATGTCTGCCAGGGGTACTGTAGTACTACTACCACCCCAGGCTAGAGAGGATGTCTGCCAGGGGTACTGTAGTACTACTACCACCCCTGGCTGGTGAGGATGTCTGCCAGAGGTACTGTAGTACTACTACCACACCTAGCTAGAGAGGATGTCTGCTGCATGTTTAATGCACTCCCCCCCAACCTGTCCAGAGCGCATGCTGAATGCCCAGCGCATGCCTCCTACAGTTCCCCTCAGTGTGCATGCTGCATGCATAGTAACTATTGTTTGCCCGTGGTCTTGTAGCGTGGTGTGGTATCAAGTCATCTTGGGCCAACACTTGTTGCAATCCAGGTAGAATTATGTGGCAAACATCCGTGAAATGCCTGTGTCATCTTTTATCCATGTTACATTCTATTTGTGTTTCTGAAAGTCAAATATTCTCTGTAGCATATGAATCTATAATATCCTCTTGTTGCTGTTAAAATTATTTTATTGTGCATGCTTTTCTCCTACATGGTTTACAGGTACTTTACCAAAGTACTTCCAGGAACATACAGTACTCAGTTTCTAACTACTTAAAGACACATTGTAGCATGAACACATGATGTCACTCTGTATGCAAGGTAACACATGTACACCAAAAACATGTACACCAACAACATGTACACCAACAACATGTACACCAACAACATGTACACCAACAACATATACACCAACAACATGCTAGTTACATTGCACACTGCCATGTGCTTGCAACGTGTCACATGATGTCATTGTTTCCACAGATGAAAGATCGCAGCAAGAAGGCGTACCACGGTATCAAATCAAAGATGGACGAAAACAAGAAAGTGGGTACACATTTGTCGTCTTTGTAGTGATATAACATGAAACCTTTTATTTTACTGCCTTTGAACATAATAATAATAATAATAAATTTGTTTTAAATTTAATTGAATAAATCTGTTGATGTTTCCATGGCTAAAGTAACTAAGCACTAAGTATGATGATATTTTATGATGGCCCTGAATATTGTATCCAGTATTTTTGCCTTTAGCATATGGAGGCCATATATTACACATTGCGGCAGCCTGAATTCCAGTGATGTGTTGTGTTTTCTGCTGGCAAGGAAGGTTGTTTTAAGTAGTTCTGCAGTAGGAACCATAAATGAATGTTTGTGAATGTGATCAATCTAAGCTAGTACATTACTGTGTTGCAGGAGGGGTTACCAGAGAATGCCATCTTCCGCAACAGACCGTCGACTGTCACTGGCACTGGGCACGTCATAAACACAGACCGGGTCAGTTGTGTTTGCGCGTGTCTATTACTAAAGGAAGGTAGTAGAACTAGAGGTTCAAACTTAAAGTAGCACTAGTAAGACAACAGTGTAGATTAGATATTAGGAAGTATTCATTCTCGCAGAGGACAATAAATGAATGGAACAAATCACTGTACTGTACAAATTATGTTTTGTGCTAACGCTAGCTGTGGGAATAAGGTTAAAACAATTGACATATACCTCATAAGGGCAGGCTATGGATAAACATTGTTGGGCTCTTGATAAGCCAATGGCGTCTTTGTCCACTCGTTATCTGTCATTTTAGATGGCAATCTTGTTAAAGCTGTATTTCATGACAATCATACTCTAATGCTATTGGAAGTCAGATCATATATGCAGATTATCTGCAAATAGCATCCATCATGACTGACAGCCACGTAGAGAGTGTGAGTGACAGCCATGTAGAGAGTGACTGACAGCCACGTAGAGAGTGTGACTGACAGCCACGTAGAGAGTGTGACTGACAGCCACGTAGAGAGTGTGACTGACAGCCACGTAGAGAGTGTGAGTGACAGCCACGTAGAGAGTGACTGACAGCCACGTAGAGAGTGTGACTGACAGCCACGTAGAGAGTGACTGACAGCCACGTAGAGAGTGTGACTGACAGCCACGTAGAGAGTGTGACTGACAGCCACGTAGAGAGTGTGACTGACAGCCACGTAGAGAGTGTGACTGACAGCCACGTAGAGAGTGTGACTGACAGCCACGTAGAGAGTGTGACTGACAGCCACGTAGAGAGTGTGACTGACAGCCACGTAGAGAGTGTGACTGACAGCCACGTAGAGAGTGACTGACAGCCACGTAGAGAGTGTGACTGACATCCACGTAGAGAGTGACTGACAGCCACGTAGAGATTGTGACTGACAGCCATGTAGAGAGTGACTGACAGCCACGTAGAGAGAGTGACTGACAGCCACGTAGAGAGTGTGACTGACAGCCATGTAGAGTGTGTGACTGACAGCCACGTAGAGAGTGACTGACAGCCACGTAGAGAGTGTGACTGACAGCCATGTAGAGAGTGACTGGCAGCCACGTAGAGAGTGTGACTGACAGCCACGTAGAGAGTGACTGACAGCCACGTAGAGAGTGACTGACAGCCACGTAGAGAGTGTGACTGACAGCCATGTAGAGAGTGACTGACAGCCACGTAGAGAGTGTGACTGACAGCCACGTAGAGAGTGACTGACAGCCACGTAGAGAGTGACTGACAGCCATGTAGAGAGTGACTGACAGCCAATTAGAGAGTGTGACTGACAGCCACGAAGAGTGTGTGACTGACAGCCACGTAGAGAGTGACTGACAGCCACGTAGAGAATGTGACTGACAGCCACGTAGAAAGTGACAGACAGCCACGTAGAGAGTGACTGACAGCCACGTAGAGAGTGACTGACAGCCACGTAGAGAGTGTGACTGACAGCCACGTAGAGAGTGTGACTGACAGCCACGTAGAGAGTGACTGACAGCCACGTAGAGAGTGTGACTGACAGCCACGTAGAGAGTGTGACTGACATCCACGTAGAGAGTGACTGACAGCCACGTAGAGAGTGTGACTGACAGCCATGTAGAGAGTGACTGACAGCCACGTAGAGAGAGTGACTGACAGCCACGTAGAGAGTGTGACTGACAGCCATGTAGAGAGTGTGACTGACAGCCACGTAGAGAGTGACTGACAGCCACATAGAGAGTGTGACTGACAGCCATGTAGAGAGTGACTGGCAGCCACGTAGAGAGTGTGACTGACAGCCACGTAGAGAGTGACTGACAGCCACGTAGAGAGTGACTGACAGCCATGTAGAGAGTGACTGACAGCCACGTAGAGAGTGTGACTGACAGCCACGAAGAGAGTGTGACTGACAGCCACGTAGAGAGTGACTGACAGCCACGTAGAGAGTGTGACTGACAGCCTCGTAGAAAGTGACAGACAGCCACGTAGAGAGTGACTGACAGCCACGTAGAGAGAGTGACTGACAGCCACGTAGAGAGAGTGACTGACAGCCACGTAGAGAGTGTGACTGACAGCCACGTAGAGAGTGTGACTGACAGCCACGTAGAGAGTGTGAGTGACAGCCACGTAGAGAGTGTGACTGACAGCCACGTAGAGAGTGTGACTGACAGCCACGTTGAGAGTGTGACTGACAGCCACGTAGAGAGTGTGACTGACAGCCACGTAGAGAGTGTGACTGACAGCCACGTAGAGAGAGTGACTGACAGCCATGTAGAGTGTGACTGACAGCACATAGAGAGTGTGACTGACAGCCACGTAGAGAGTGACTGAGAGCCACGTAGAGAGTGTGACTGACAGCCACGTAGAGAGTGTGACTGACACCCACGTAGAAAGTGTGACTGACAGCCACATGTAGAGAGTGACTGACAGCCACGTAGAGAGAGTGACTGACAGCCACGTAGAGAGTGTGACTGACAGCCACGTAGAGAGTGTGACTGACAGCCACGTAGAGAGTGTGACTGACAGCCACGTAGAGAGTGTGACTGACAGCCACGTAGAGTGTGACTGACAGCACATAGAGAGAGACTGAGAGCCACGTAGAGAGTGACTGACAGCCACGTAGAGAGTGACTGACAGCCACGTAGAGAGTGTGACTGACAGCCACGTAGAGAGTGTGACTGAAAGCCACGTAGAGAGTGTGACTGAAAGCCACGTAGAAAGTGTGACTGACAGCCACGTAGAGAGTGTGACTGACAGCCACGTAGAGAGTGTGACTGACAGCCACGTAGAGAGAGTGACTGACAGCCATTTAGAGAGTGACTGACAGCCATGTAGAGAGTGTGGATCTGTTGTTGCTAAGAAAGTAATAAGATAATAATTATAATGTTAGTAATTATGTGTAGTGTATTTTTCCAGTGAAACAGTGGAGATGAATAAATTTTTAATTTAAAGATGTGATAGAAAATAAAATAAATAAGAAATACAATGAGAACTAAAGAAAGAACTGCTCCCCCCACTGTATCAGTTACAATGTGTAACAATGTGGCTGTTACTATTGCAGCCCCCTCGACCGAGCCCCCTGTCTATGGAGACGGTCCAACGCCACACACTGATGCACAAGTCTGTCCATGACAGGTACGAATACTGACTAGTAGTGACACCTAGTGGGGAAATCTAAATCTAAAAACTGGAAATGTAGCCGTTTTCCAACCATGCAAAATGTGTGTGTGCGCGTGCGTGTTACCCAAATATGCCAACATAATATTTGTTTTAAATAGTTGCACAAGTTATTCTATTTCTGGTTAAGCTATGTACACTAACAAGAATAAACATTTCCATTGTTTCAGGTCGCGTCAGTACAAGGTCATCACTGACTTCGACATTGACGACCGCCTTGGTGTTACGTCACCGGGCCGTGTCAGCAAGCAGATGTCGTCACGTGATGACACTGATCTGCTGCAGTATCAGCGCATCAGTCTTGAGCTGATGCAGGACCCGGACATCCAGAACATGATGAGGAAGAGCTACAGTCTCGAGGACATTTTGATGCTCCCAGAGGTTGGGGAAGAAGGGGAGGAGGGAGAGGATGCACTGGTGGGTGGCATTTATGGGCTGTGGGGCTCCGGAAAAAAGGGAGCCTGTCAGATTTTTATTTATACTTTTTATGTCATTAAATCATTAAAATGTTGATGTCATTAAATCATAAAACTGTTTATGTCGTTAAATCATAAAAATATTGATGTCATTAAATCATAACAATTTTTATGTCATTAAATCATTAAAATTTTGATGTCATTAAATCATTAAAAAATTTATGTCGTTAAATCATTAACATTTTATGTCATTAAATCATTACCAGGGGGTTCACATCCCAAGTGATGTACAGACTGATTGACACTACTGCCATAGAATTTCAGACCAAAACAAACTAATGGCAGCTGAGGTCGGGTTCTCAAGGGTTTATGCATGATAGAAGTCTTCCTGTCGGATTGTATTGTAATACCTTATTTAATAAATAAATGTCATTCAAATATTTATATTATATTATAACACATGATCTCCAGTAAAATTAAATGACCACTATGCAGTTGTTGAATTAATATTTACATTCTCAGTGACAATTATTAGTTATTTCAGTATTGATAACTGTGATTATGTATACTATGATGGAAATTTGTTTAATATTCTTGCTAACATGCATCAGTGTCCTATTTGAATGTTCTGGCTAACATGTATCAGTGTCCTATTTGAATGTTCTGGCTAACATGTATCAGTGTCCTATTTGAATGTTTCAGGTGAGTTTCGGCGTGAACAATAACGCAGGACATGTGACAGACACCGATCACCTATCTGTGAACATGCCACACACCACAGCACTGTCAACATCCGCCCCTGATGTCCGGTGTGTCCAGTCTATCGAGTGCAGTGTTGGACGAGTGGACAAGACAGCGACAGACCAGCCTCTCATTCAACTCAACTCTACGTGTGAGTTGGAGGGGCCCATTAAACAGACAGCAGGGTACGGGACACTCAACATGATATCATCAAAGTCAATGACACTTCCGCGAAATGCATCTCTGCCGGGTTCGCAGACGTTGTGGTCGATGAACGACGGCCTGCAAGAAAACCATTTCGGCAACTTTGTCAGTTGTGGTGGATCGTCCTCGTGTAACCCTATCCCAGAATGCACAACTGCATCACCATCAAGTGGAGAAGAACAAACTAATGTGAGACCAGCGACACGATCTGGTCCAGTGCCGCGACCACGATCATCTCTCAAGCGTAGCACTGCATTCCACGGCCGAACAGCACACGTTGTCATACGCAAGTCATCGTCTGCGACATCGCTACGGGCAACCGACGGTCAGACATTAAAAGACGCGCGGTCGGCATTCTTGCAGTCGGATGCGACAAAACATTCCTTGAATCACCTAGAACAGTTTGATCCTCTTCTGACAGGACAACTAGCCATCGACTTGACTTCCCACGATGCTATGGTATCATGCAGTGGCGCTCCTGGTAATGGCGGTGCAAAGCAAGAGGAGAATCTGTTACGAGAATGGAATCTGGACTTCTCCAAGATGTCGCCACTTAACGGCAAAGCGCCCCCTATTGTTGCCCCCAAACCACCACCAAGAACACACCATCTAGTCAACACGCCTGCAAGCGTACCCCCTATGCAGCCAAGGGCAACCTGTGGCACCCTGCCTGCTCAGTTCAAGGGTCATTCACAGCTGTCATACATGCCCCCAAAGCAAAAACAGCCACCACCCCCGGGGGTAGACTGTGGTGCCCCACCTGCCCCCTGGAAGGGTTACTTACAACCCCGTCATGGTGTTCAGTCGCTTATCAATACATTTGAGAAGTCATCTACGCCAAAGAACATGCCAGGGCAACATCAACAACTAGTGGCAGCACCAATACATGTGCCAAAGTCAAATGCTCGGGTAGACGTGAACCAAGTGGGTGACCTTTCCCGTGACCTCTTACAGGACCCATTTGGCGACATGTTGAATATGACAGCTAAAACGTCACCACCTCAGGCCCGGAGTCCAAGAGCGACTTGGACTACATTTGACTAGCATTGAACAGACTGCAATGTGAACATCACCAAGTACATCATGATAGGGACACTGATTCCAGTGCAGGGAGTATCTGCAAGATAATCTTCACTGGCCATGGGCAGCCACCAAGACAAACCGTCTATTTTTAGTCTGTTGAAAATTATTTAAAAGTTTTTTTATTTATCATACATTGTCAAATTGCCATCCACTGACCGTTAGACCCACGTATGTAGGCCACTCCTTGGACTGGGCCATCCACTGACCGTTAGACCCACGTATGTAGGCCACTCCTTGGACTGGGCCATCCACTGACCGTTAGACCCACGTATGTAGGCCACTCCTTGGACTGGGCCATCCACTGACCGTTAGACCCACGTATGTAGGCCACTCCTTGGACTGGGCATCCACTGACCGTTAGACCCACGTATGTAGGCCACTCCTTGGACTGGGCCATCCACTAACCGTTAGACCCACGTATGTAGGCCACTCCTTGGACTGGGCCATCCACTGACCGTTAGACCCACGTATGTAGGCCACTCCTTGGACTGGGCCATCCACTGACCGTTAGACCCACGTATGTAGGCCACTCCTTGGACTGGGCCATCCACTGACTGTTAGACCCACGTATGTAGGCCACTCCTTGGACTGGGCCATCCACTGACCGTTAGACCCACATATGTAGGCCACTCCTTGGACTGGGCCATCCACTGACCGTTAGACCCACATATGTAGGCCACTCCTTGGACTGGGCCATCCACTGACCGTTAGACCCACATATGTAGGCCACTCCTTGGACTGGGCCATCCACTGACTGTTAGACCCACATATGTAGGCCACTCCTTGGACTGGGCCATCCACTGACTGTTAGACCCACATATGTAGGCCACTCCTTGGACTGGGCCATCCACTGACCGTTAGACCCACATATGTAGGCCACTCCTTGGACTGGGCCATCCACTGACCGTTAGACCCACATATGTAGGCCACTCCTTGGACTGGGCCATCCACTGACCGTTAGACCCACATATGTAGGCCACTCCTTGGACTGGGCCATCCACTGACTGTTAGACCCACGTATGTAGGCCACTCCTTGGACTGGGCCATCCACTGACCGTTAGACCCACGTATGTAGGCCACTCCTTGGACTGGGCCATCCACTGACTGTTAGACCCACGTATGTAGGCCACTCCTTGGACTGGGCCATCCACTGACCGTTAGACCCACGTATGTAGGCCACTCCTTGGACTGGGCCATCCACTGACCGTTAGACCCACATATGTAGGCCACTCCTTGGACTGGGCCATCCACTGACTGTTAGACCCACGTATGTAGGCCACTCCTTGGACTGGGCCATCCACTGACCGTTAGACCCACGTATGTAGGCCACTCCTTGGACTGGGCCATCCACTGACTGTTAGACCCACGTATGTAGGCCACTCCTTGGACTGGGCCATCCACTGACCGTTAGACCCACGTATGTAGGCCACTCCTTGGACTGGGCCATCCACTGACTGTTAGACCCACGTATGTAGGCCACTCCTTGGACTGGGCCATCCACTGACCGTTAGACCCAGGTATGTAGGCCACTCCTTGGACTGGGCCATCCACTGACTGTTAGACCCACGTATGTAGGCCACTCCTTGGACTGGGCCATCCACTGACCGTTAGACCCAGGTATGTAGGCCACTCCTTGGACTGGGCCATCCACTGACTGTTAGACCCACGTATGTAGGCCACTCCTTGGACTGGGCCATCCACTGACCGTTAGACCCACATATGTAGGCCACTCCTTGGACTGGGCCATCCACTGACTGTTAGACCCACGTATGTAGGCCACTCCTTGGACTGGGCCATCCACTGACCGTTAGACCCACGTATGTAGGCCACTCCTTGGACTGGGCCATCCACTGACCGTTAGACCCACGTATGTAGGCCACTCCTTGGACTGGGCCATCCACTGACTGTTAGACCCACGTATGTAGGCCACTCCTTGGACTGGGGCAGCCATTGTTTAAGATCTGGAGTTAAGCTGGTCTTCCTCCCTAACCACAGACACTCGTAGATGCATCTTGTTTCTTGCACATTCCTCTTTCTCTACAACTAGTATCTCAGGAGCTGTGGCGTGCATGCGTACGTGCGTGCATGCATGTGTACGTGCGTGCATGCATGTGTACATGCGTGCATGTCTACGTGCGTGTGTACGTGCATGCATATGAGTATGTACACATGTGTATGTGCATTCCTGTGTTTGTCTATGTAGTATGGTTCACCAGTCCATGGCTGTGTAGGTTTACTTGTGAACGTGGTTTCATTCACACAGACTCGTCTGTTTCACATGTCAATGTCTGCCTTAGCACAATGTTACTTTGGTCTCATCTATGTTTGTACAGTGACAAGTTCTGAAAGTAGCACAACTTTGTAGTTCATTTCAAGTGTTTCATTCATTCACAGCATAGGAAAATGTAATTACCTGAATCTTGAAGAGTCATCCATAGTATTCTGTACAATTGTAGGAGCCGTGGAGCTGATTTATAGCAAAACTTAGCAAGATTACAATACAGAGCCACAAACTCCAGATGGCAAGCGAACAAAGAAGCCATTGACTTATTGCAAGTCCAACAGTTTTTCATTTATGTGTGGCCTGTCCTTGTTAGATATCTGTCAGTTCTGTTTGTAAACGTATTCACTCAGTTATTGTGTTCCACAAGCAGAGCACAAGCAAAAATTGCTAATAGTCATGGAAACGTGTTCATTATAATTACTGACGTAAAAGTTGTTCAAATTTTCACACACAAAAGTTGTATTGGTTTCTTTATAGGAAAAGGTGTTACATTTTTTATTATGGCTCATCTTGAGAATTAAGTAAATAAGCTTTAAAATTGGTTAAGTATCAGCTTTTGATGTTTAGTTTGTTATGTTGGCTTTGATTGGTTAGTTATGATTACTGTTAGATTCTAGTGTTGAGCAGACCTGAACTGCTGACTAGACTGCAGTAGACATGTAAACTGCTTGCACTACAGGTTATAGGCAATTCCACAGATTACAGACAGTGTCATTAAATGGAGCATTGGACATGACATGTCATTTAATGGAGTATTGGACATGACAAAGTGCAGCTTCATAAACATGCAACTTGCTTAACAAATCCAACATTGCAATTTTCCGTAGTGGAACATTTTCTGTGAAAATTCTTAAATATGACATTCGGTGCACTGAAATTAGCTGTGTGAGTTTATATATCGCTCCTGTACAGAAGCCTGAAATTGCAAATTTGTTCATACAATGTCACTGTTGAATTTATAACTGTTAAGTTTTTGTATAACTGAAGGGCAGATATATTTTGTAGTTTTATTCTAGTGACAACTTAATAGCTGTATTGGTGTTGATGGAACTGTTTGACAACATGACACACTTGACATACTGTGGACAAGTTGTCTCCAGTTTAATGTTGTAAATAACCATTCTTGTGCATCTACAAAGTAAGACCGGGCAAGTATTATGTAATGTACAGGCGTCCACCAAGTGTGTAGTATGACAGTTTATTTCACAATGAGTCATATATTGAGAAATACACCTATTTATTATTTAGTTGTCATACTGCTATTTCTGTTTAAATTGTTTTACCGTTAGACATAGCGAAATGACTTATCTTTACCTGGAATGAAAGTGTCAATTGTCAAGGCTGCATGCGGAAGAGATGGTGGCCATCGTGTCACTTCTGTGTTTTAATTGAAGTATGTAAATACGTGTATATGGCTAGAGATTGTATTTTGTCTTGCTATCCATGATCTTGTTGTAAATATTTATATAATGGGGTACGAAATAGTTCACCAAAGATTGTAAATAGTTATGTAAAGAAGCACTTCAACGATCCACTGAAATATTCACTCATCTAATTTGTAATTAATTTGTCTGTTTTATTTCGTGGAATTTTTATGTGTGGCTTAGATAGATAGAATGCATCTAAGTGCCAATTTGACATTGTTTCATTATGTTACTAGAACAGGTCATCTGCAATAATCATGTATCATGAGCATACATTCAATCTTGTTAGCGCTGCAACATAGCAAATGTAAAAGATCACCCACAGGGGTATGTGTTGCAAACTGCTGTCCATGTATGAAATGTTTTATCTCAGAATTAAAACAAAATTTACTTTATCTTAAACTACTGATATTTACTGTCACTTTAATCAAGTTTTGACTGCAGAAATCGTTATGATAATTGATTGGAATGGAATGATGTATATTAAGTTATGGTAAGAGTAAATATGCAATTTATATTACTAGGTTAAGAGCGTGACAGGATTCCCTGTCTGTGTCTGCATCAGGTGTATTATGTGACACAACAAAATAAATATAATGAAATATTGTTCATCTACAACAATGTTGTTATGTTTGTGCAGTACAGGGTATCTTAAAGATTCACATTTGAAGTGTATGTTATGATCTTCTCAAATAGTTTTTGGTATATAGTAGACAGCCCATGATACACCTACTGCCAGTGACAATAACCCTTAAAAAGTATCATTATAAGTTGAAATGGATGTCGTCACATTTGGTTTTGAGCAGTTTTTTTAAACAAGTAAATTTTGGGGATAAAATAAAATTGTTATGGAAAAAGTAGCATTATATCTGTTTTTATGTCATTAAAACAAATTGATCTTTTTCCAATGTAGCTCATGACTTTGTATAAAGCCGCATATGAGCGCTGGTGATATTGTCGAGGGGGGGGGCACTGGTGCATTGCAGTGGATAGTGTAGCACTGGTTAGGGTCTATATGTGTGCGCGCGTGCATATGTGTAGCATTTATCTAGTGTAGCAAGTTAGTGTAAAAAAAGGTACATTCTTATATAGCGCGGTATCCAGTCCGTGGGACTGCTCAAAGCACTTTACACTTCACCCCCTGGCAGACCTGTTCATTCCAAGGCCATCTCAACTTCTCTGGGAAGCATTCAGGAACACTGCAATTGCACGAAGACTATTCATTCACATTTCCAACACTGCCTGTATTGCCAGGTACTCATTTATACAGCTGAGTGAAATGTGGCAACGTGGGATGATCAAACTTGACAAAGGTTCAAAGCGACCACAGTGGGATTTCAAACCGGGTTCTAACCGGTATGCCATGGCACCTCACATGTGTAGACCCACATTGGTGTAGCTATGAAAGAATATACTATTTGTTCAACCCATACATTCATATGCTATTTAAATTTCACGTAGATGCCCTCAAAGTATTATTGGACTCTATTCTTATTGATATTTCATTGATGCTCGAGATGATGTCAAACGCTCTGTTTCTATGGTGATGAGCAGCATCCTGTCCACAGACTGGGACAAACCTGCATTTTTTTTCAGAGTGGCTCACTAATACTTGTTCATGTATAAAATGAGAACAACACTTAACATAAACTGCACCAAACACTCTACTTAATGAACTACTGTCGGCTGATTACACCACAATAGCCACTCTTGCAATACCCATGAGGCATGCCAAGTCAAAGGTTCAAAGTCAGTCAGCTGATAAAGTCAACAGAACACGTTGGAATATCCCTGCAGATATTTCTACTCGCCAGAGAATTGCAGGGTGAACCGCCCATTGGCCCTCCACATGAGTTGTAAATTCTCATCGGGCTTCCGACTGCTTGCTAATACCTGTTTTACTGGTTCCTCTTACCGTCCCTGTGCGTATGGACCGAAACAGTCGCGTGTGGATCTCAATGTGACAGGACGCTCATTTCCGGAAGTGTAGATGTGGTAAATTGTTTAGATTTGTTTATGCAGAATTTAGCTTGCAACCGATCGTGAAAAATAATTATTTATCGTTCACTCATAGAAACGATGCTTTGGCAGTTTTAAGGTACAGTATATGTATGTTTGGCATGAACCAGTGTGCATGATTGATATCAGTTCTGTGTGACAGTATCCGTTTGACAGTTGACCTGACGTTGCTCATCCTCGGCAGGGGACAAAATCACACTTTATTGTCTCGTCTTGTCTTGTCTTGTCTTGTCTTGTCTTGTCTTGTAGCTGCGGTTCTGTGATTCTATGCCTATTGTGGGGAGCGGTGCAGGTGTTCTAATGGTTAGAGCACCCGTCTGTCGATCGAGAGTACGGTTCGATTTCACCTCCGCCGTTTCGAACCCCACGTTGCCTATGTCTTGGAAGAGACAGTAAAAGCTGTTGGTCCCTTCTATCTGATATCTATGCCTGGGGTAAAGTAAAAGACCCCTAAAGATGTTTGTTCTCCTGATTGTTAGTTGCTCTAGCCAGGTGTAATTTTTTAATCATTTCTGACACACCCAGTTTCTCTGGATGTGTTGTTGTTGTGACAAAAGCGAGCTGCCCGTCTTTGCACCAACTCTACTTTATGAATGAGGACCTGGGGGTCCCACACGGATGATGAATATTCTAGGAGTGGACGAACAAAGGTTGTGTAAGCAGTTGTTTTGATGTTTTGAGGGCATGAGTAGAGATTCCGTCTGATGATAGCAATGCCGGAGCTCGTTAGGTGGTGCTAGTAGTGCTATGATCAGCAAGTCGACCAAAACGTGTACCCAGAGAAGCCCGTTTATAGGGGGTGCCTTTAACGGTCCATAGCAGCCGACATAGACCACCTATAATAAAAGTGTGCATATGCCTGTAAAGTTGAATAAACGTTCTTTACTCTGATGTGCATCCTGTTTTATTTCTTTAGGTGAAAGTATTTTGTTTTTTAAGGTGAAAATTTCACGATTCTCGCAAATCCGGGATTCACCTTGATTCACGAAAAAAAAACATTTGTATGTCCTTTATTGATCAATTATTAACACAAAAATATTTTTTTTGATGTTGGCTAGGTCTGGCTAGTAATGTACTGTACAACTAAAACAACCCCCTATCACTATCCACTGACGCCAAGAATTATCTAGCTATTTGAATGTTAGGTGGTGCCACACACATGTCAGAATAATAAATTATGCGATGTCCTAGCCCACTGTTGTTTCAAGTTCATCTTTCTCGTCGTAGTTGTTGAAAGTTCATAAATATCCATTCTTCAAGTACGTGTGTAAGTAGTAATTGATCTCTCTAACTATATTATCGTGTTGCAGTATATGTTTGAAGTTCTGGAGGGTGTTTTGCTCATTTTGGCGGGAGATAAAACATGTAAACAAACTTGCAAAGTGACGGCGTGACTGACCTGTCAAACGATGTCCCAGCAGACAAGACAAAGAAAGGCATCCATTACTCACATTAAGCTCAAAGCTGACAGTCTTACATTTGGAATGTTAATATGATTTACACTGTGCTTTCTGATTGTTTTTCATCATAAGTACTATCATAACTGTGGATACGACTTATGTATAGTGACTATAATGACTAGTATTAGTAGTAATGTAAATATTTGTTTATGCCAAATTTATCTATTTTGGATATGATGATGGCCTAGATGATGGGTGAAGGTGTATGAAACTCTAAAAATGATGTACAACTGATAGTTGGTATGCAATATTGTGTCAGAATGGTTATTCACTCAACGATCCACACATATTGATATGATACTTGTAATTACGTACATATTTATAGTAGTTGTTTCTTATTTTAACTACTAATACACCCAGATAATGCAATAAGTATGACAATAAAAGCTTACATTTCATCCTACATGATACAGCTATGGAAAGGCTTCTGTCAAAATCTGCATAATAGTTTGCAGTTAAAACCTTGTAAACAATATTTTCATATACATAATAATGCTAATGACCTATACATGTCAATCATGCTTAGAACTAGACACCAAGTTTTAAAATGTCTCTGTAGGGTATATATTGTTTTTTTTTCTTTTTACCAACTGCCCCTGTATAAATGTGCAAAATAAATGAAAAATAGCACTGTTTACAATTTTCCTGCAACCAAAATAATGGATGCACTGGTGTGAATGACCCCCACACAGGTTGAGAACATTTAGTACTTCCACAGTATGTAAAAAAAAATACATTAACATTAATATTAGTAATTTATTTAAGCCAGGTACACTTTTTTAATCAAAATAGAAAAAACGTGTTTTGGAAATGTTGATGGGGGTGTCTTTAAAGTGCTCTAACATGAAAACAAATTAACCTAAAGCCACACAACTGATTCCATGATGTATCTTAATAATAGGCCTTTCCAATGATCTTCATCCTACATGATACACATGTCAAATATTCATCTTGCATCAGCATGTCTTCAGCTGTGAACATTCTTCTGTAAAGATACATAAAAGTTTGCAGTTTGTAAAAAATCTTGTAAAAAATATTGTTCACTTATATAATAATGCTAATGACCTATACATGTCAAACATGCTTAGAAGTAGATACTGAGTTAAAAATATATATCTGTAGGGTATAAACTGTGGTTGTTTTTTACTTTTTACCAACCGCCCCTGTAAAAATGTGCAAAATAAGTGGAAAAATAACACTGTTTACAGCTCTCTTGCAACAAAAATAATGGATGCACTGGTATGAATGACCCCCCCCACACAGGTTGAGAACATTGAGTGCTTCCACAATATGTAAAAAAAATACATTAACATTAATATTAGTACATTTTTTAGACCAGGTACACTTTTTTGATCAAAATAGAAAAAAATGTGTTTTGAAAACGTTGACGGGGGTGTCTTTAAAGTGCTCTAAAATGAAAACTAATTAACATACAGCCATACAACTGATACCATGATGTATCTTAATAATAGGCCTTTCCAACGATGTATAATACATTGCAATAACTTAATTATCTCAAAATTTTCCAGCATAGCTACTGATGAATGCAAGGGTATGGTTTGCTGAGACTGTGATTTGGTAGATGTATTTATTCCAGGTGAGATCTTTAGCGATACAGACTCCTAGATAGGGATGATTGTCAGTTTCCTGTAGTATTGAATCTCCTAGTGTGTAATTGAAGTGTTTTACATGTATTGCATGTGTAAGTCTCATAACGAAGCATTTTGGGGATTGAAGTACGTCTGCCATGACTGCCAATCAGGTTCCCATTGTGCCAGTCTGTTTAGATCTTTTTGTAGTTCTTGTGAGTCAAACTCATTTTTTATTTCTCGGTAGAGGATACAGTCATCCATGAACAGACGGACTGTGGAATGAATATTGTCAGGTAGATCATTAATGTATACCAGGAAAGTAATGGTCTCGGTACCGTGCAACTTTGGTCCAGGTTGAGTGTTCTCCACCAACAACAACTCTCTGTTCACGACACTTGAGGAAGTTTGAGATCCAGGTGTGTGTATTATTGTGGATGCCATATCTGTTTAATTTATTTAGAATCAGGTTGTGGGGGGCGGTGTCAAATGCTTTCGAGAAGTCCATTATTATCATGTCTGTCTGGGAATTATTATTTAAAGAATTAGCTAGATCGTGTGTGGTGAGTATTAGTTGAGATTCGGTGGAGTGTTTACTGCAGAAGCCATGTTGTCTGTCTGTTAAGATTGCGTATCAGTCAAAGTGGTTCATGTTGCTAGAGTATACAAAATTACAATGTGTTCGAGGATTTTACAACATATCAATGTTAAGGAGATGGGATGATAATTTGATGCAAGGGACCGGTCTCCCTTCTTGAATATGGGGGTGATGTTGGCCCGTAACCAAGAGAGTGGGAGTTCCCCTGCGATGAGTGATTTTTGAGAGATTAGACTGAGGGCTGGAGCCAATTTGTTGGCGGCAAGTTGGAGGATTCTGGCGGGCACCTTGTCGGGTCCTGTCACCTTGTTTGGTTTTAAGCCATGAAGTAGTTTAGCAACCCCTTCTGTTGTGATGATGATGTCAGGCATGGCTGGTATGTTTGTGTTTGATTCATAACGACATGTTAGCTCATTGTGACGTCTTTATACTTCCTTGTATTCTGATGGTGACCCAGATGATTTCACAATTGGTGTTGATGTCTGGTATGTGGGTTCCTATGAGATAACTTTTTTGGGGGGGCTGTTAGGATTCCTCCTTTTGAGTTGTCAAAGTCTCTGTCTGCGAATGATAGAATAGTTGGAGGGGAACAGCTCACTGCTGCTAACAGAACTGTCTAGGTGTGTGTCAGTGCCCGAATTATATTGGCTGTAATTCTCAATGCACACTGCAAGGTCTGAAACTTTGTTTCTGATGCTGCAGAAGTTTATGACCAGGGTCTTTAGGGTCTCTTTGTAGGTGTTTTCTGGGTTTGTTTCATAGTAAAAGTTCCACTTGTTTTAGATGGTCTGGTACTACTGCAGTTACTGTTATTATTTATTTTATATATATATATATATATATATATAAAATAAATAATAACAGAATAACAGAATGCAATAATAAATAAATAAATAAAGTAAATAAATAAATAAAGAAATAATAACAGAATAACAGAATGCACATTCTTAAAATTATAACATTGGAAGTCCCATTGTAGAAAAGAGGTTAAACTGCATTCCATATATATATATATATATATATGTATATATATTTGTATGTATGTATGTATATATATATATATATGGAATGCAGTTTAACCTCTTTTCTACAATGGGACTTCCAATGTTATAATTTTAAGAATGTGCATTCTTTTAATAGAGACATTTCACATACAGTATATGCATAGCCTCATACCCATGTCTTTGCATTTTAATTCTTAAAACATGTACTGGCTTTCCAAAACTATCAACTGGGGTGGGCATATATATATATATATATATATATATATATATATATATATATATATATATATATAGCACTGGTGTCATTCATAATTCCATGCAAGGTCTCAATTTGCAACTATGTAGTACTAAAGAGATATTTTTAAACATTCATTAACCGGAAATACAATTTATAATCAGTTTTATCAATATTAAAATAAAAAATCTGGGTTTTGCATTAATATTTTTATTAAGGCCCGGCCCGGCCCGCTCACACTAGGCCCAGGCCCGGCACAAGCCCGCTGTGTTTAATATTTTTCAGCCCAGGCCCGCAAAAATGTAGGCCCAGGCCTGGCCCGGACCGCAGCATTTACTAGATGCACCGGGCTGGGCTTGGGCCCAAAGGCTAGCCCATGCAGTGCACTAGAAACTATTGACACACATGGTGTGTAAGACTATTAACACACATGGTGTGTGAAACTAGTAACACACATGGTGTGTAAAAGTATTGATACACATGGTGTGTGAAACTATTGACACACATGGTGAGTGAAACTATTGACACACACGGTGAGTGAAACTATTGACACACATGATGTGTGAAACTATTGACATACATGGTGTGTGAAACTATTGACACACATGGTGAGTGAAACTATTGACACACATGGTGAGTGAAACTATTGACACACATGGTGTGTGAAATTATTGACAAACATGGCGTGTGAAACTCGTGAAAATGACATACCTCGTTTTTCAGAAAAACACCCAAATGTGGCACCCCTCAATTTTGGCTCAGGTCGGTGACTGATTTTGAAATGTTGGTATGTTCTGCAGAATTATCAGTGTAGTGATATGCGAGAGGTCAGTGTCTGTCTGTTGACATTGTCATCAAATGAAAGATCTACTGGTAATACTAATGTAGTAATATAGAAAACATTAACTGTTCTAATGTATCTGATGTGAAAGTGCTCGGAAAAAATCACTCATCACGTGCAATGCTCACTTTCCTGGGGAATCTTCTTGTGGGTAATGGCAGACGGAACCTAATTGTGGTCTGTGGCCGGCTGTCAGTGTCGGTCTGCAGCCATTCACAGGGGACAGATCATTATCTTACTTCTGGGTTGATGGTAAGTGAATAAAGTGCCATCGATTTTGAGATGGTACTACCTTGCAAATTGTTTACATCCTGAAAAAATAGCTGTGAACGTGGAAAAGGGCATATTTGCAGACTATGATATTTCTGGTGCGTGGAAAAGGGCATATTTGCAGACTATCATACTTCTGCTGTGAGGAAAAGGGCATATTTGCAGACTATCATACTTCTGCTGTGTGGAAAAGGGTATATTTGCAGAATATGATATTTCTGCTGCGTGGAAAAGGGCATATTTGCAGACTATGATACTTCTGTTGCGTGGAAAAGGGCATATTTGCAGACTATGATACTTCTGCTGCGTGGAAAAGGGCATATTTGCAGACTGATACTTCTGCTGCGTGGAAAAGGGCATATTTGCAGACTATGATACTTCTGCTGCGTGGAAAAGGGCATATTTGCAGACTATGATACTTCTGCTGCGTGGAAAAGGGCATATTTGCAGACTATGATACTTCTGCTGCGTGGAAAAGGGTATATTTGCAGACTATGATACTTCTGCTGCGTGGAAAAGGGCATATTTGCAGACTATGATACTTCTGCTGCGTGGAAAAGGGTATATTTGCAGACTAGGATACTTCTGCTGCATGGAAAAGGGCATATTTGCAGACTGATACTTCTGCTGCATGGAAAAGGGCATATTTGCAGACTATGATACTTCTGCTGCGTGGAAAAGGGCATATTTGCAGACTATGATACTTCTGCTGCGTGCCGTGTGAGGTTACATTTCTATTCTAGTTATGCCCGGCTGGCAGCACACGCACGTGTCAGCGATGGAAGCATCCCAGGTGTATGAAGACAGAATCCAGTTGCTTTAACGATAAATGAGAGGATCAGAATTGTAGGATTTGATGAAAACGACAAGACAGACCAAAGCTTCCAGTACCAAATCTCATGGATTCCATGTGAGACTCATGTATTTGGCCTCTCACACAACAATCTGTAAATATCGTGCATATTGGCCATTTCATTGAGTAATTAATACAAAAATACAAACAAGCTTATTTCCATGCACATAATGTATTATTTCCATGCATGTGTTGATAGCGCAGAGCTTCCAGGGATCCCAGAAGTTATTCTTATCATCATCTGTGACGTCGTGTGTAAATACCACTTCTAGATTCACTCGTGATTTTCAAGAGACCAGCCCATGTGACAGCCCACGTGACAGCCCACGTGTCTCCCTGAACCAACAAATGGCTTGCTTAAAGAAAACCTAAAAGGCTACATGGACATACAACCAGGCACATACTAATAGTAGCAAACCTTCCAAGGCTACATGGACATACAACCAGGCACATACTAATAGTAGCAAACCTTCCAAGGCTACATGGACATACAACCAGGCACATTCTAATAGTAGCAAACCTTCCAAGGTTACGTGGACATACAACCAGGCACATACTAATAGTAGCAAACCTTCCAAGGCTACATGGACATACAACCAGGCACATACTAATAGTAGCAAACCTTCCAAGGCTACATGGACATACAACCAGGCACATACTAATAGTAGCAAACCTTCCAAGGCTACGTGGACATACAACCAGGCACATACTAATAGTAGCAAACCTTCCAAGGCTACATGGACATACAACCAGGCACATACTAATAGTAGCAAACCTTCCAAGGTTACGTGGACATACAACCAGGCACATTCTAATAGTAGCAAACCTTCCAAGGTTACATGGACATACAACCAGGCACATACTAATAGTAGCAAACCTTCCAAGGCTACGTGGACATACAACCAGGCACATACTAATAGTAGCAAACCTTCCAAGGCTACGTGGACATACAACCAGGCACATTCTAATAGTAGCAAACCTTCCAAGGCTACGTGGACATACAACCAGGCACATACTAATAGTAGCAAACCTTCCAAGGCTACGTGGACATACAACCAGGCACATATTAATAGTAACAAACCTTCCAAGGTTACATGGACATACAACCAGGCACATACTAATAGTAGCAAACCTTCCAAGGCTACGTGGACATACAACCAGGCACATACTAATAGTAGCAAACCTTCCAAGGCTACGTGGACATACAACCAGGCACATTCTAATAGTAGCAAACCTTCCAAGGCTACATGGACATACAACCAGGCACATTCTAATAGTAGCAAACTTTTCAAGAGTTGGCTGAATGTCTCTTCTTCTGAGCATTAAGCAAGATGTGTGAAGGCTGGGTTAAAATGTCTGTTCTTCTGAGCATTAAGCAAGATGTGTGAAGGCTGGGTTAAAATGTCTGTTCTTCTGAGCATTAAGCAAGATGTGTGCAGGCTGGGTTAAAATGTCTGTTCTTCTGAGCATTAAGCAAGATGTGTGCAGTCTGGGTTAAAATGTCTGTTCTTCTGAGCATTAAGCAAGATGTGTGCAGGCTGGGTTAAAATGTCTGTTCTTCTGAGCATTAAGCAAGATGTGTGAAGGCTGGGTTAAAACGTCTGTTCTTCTGAGCATTAAGCAAGATGTGTGCAGGCTGGGTTAAAATGTCTGTTCTTCTGAGCATTAAGCAAGATGTGTGCAGGCTGGGTTAAAATGTCTGTTCTTCTGAGCATTAAGCAAGATGTGTGCAGGCTGGGTTAAAACGTCTGTTCTTCTGAGCATTAAGCAAGATGTGTGCAGGCTGGGTTAAAATGTCTGTTCTTCTGAGCATTAAGCAAGATGTGTGCAGGCTGGGTTAAAATGTCTGTTCTTCTGAGCATTAAGCAGGATGTGTGCAGGCTGGGTTAAAATGTCTGTTCTTCTGAGCATTAAGCAAGATGTGTGCAGGCTGGGTTAAAATGTCTGTTCTTCTGAGCATTAAGCAAGATGTGTGCAGGCTGGGTTAAAATGTCTGTTCTTCTGAGCATTAAGCAAGATGTGTGCAGGCTGGGTTAAAATGTCTGTTCTTCTGAGCATTAAGCAAGATGTGTGCAGGCTGGGTTAAAATGTCTGTTCTTCTGAGCATTAAGCAAGATGTGTGCAGGCTGGGTTAAAATGTCTGTTCTTCTGAGCATTAAGCAATATGTGTGCAGGCTGGGTTAAAATGTCTGTTCTTCTGAGCATTAAGCAGGATGTGTGCAGGCTGGGTTAAAATGTTCTTCTGAGCATTAAGCAAGATGTGTGCAGACTGGGTTAAAATGTCTGTTCTTCTGAGCATTAAGCAAGATGTGTGCAGGCTGGGTTAAAATGTCTGTTCTTCTGAGCATTAAGCAAGATGTGTGCAGGCTGGGTTAAAACGTCTGTTCTTCTGAGCATTAAGCAATATGTGTGCAGGCTGGGTTAAAATGTCTGTTCTTCTGAGCATTAAGCAAGATGTGTGCAGGCTGGGTTAAAACGTCTGTTCTTCTGAGCATTAAGCAAGATGTGTGCAGGCTGGGTTAAAATGTCTGTTCTTCTGAGCATTAAGCAGGATGTGTGCAGGCTGGGTTAAAATGTCTGTTCTTCTGAGCATTAAGCAAGATGTGTGCAGGCTGGGTTAAAATGTCTGTTCTTCTGAGCATTAAGCAAGATGTGTGCAGGCTGGGTTAAAATGTCTGTTCTTCTGAGCATTAAGCAAGATGTGTGCAGGCTGGGTTAAAATGTCTGTTCTTCTGAGCATTAAGCAATATGTGTGCAGGCTGGGTTAAAATGTCTGTTCTTCTGAGCATTAAGCAGGATGTGTGCAGGCTGGGTTAAAATGTTCTTCTGAGCATTAAGCAAGATGTGTGCAGACTGGGTTAAAATGTCTGTTCTTCTGAGCATTAAGCAAGATGTGTGCAGGCTGGGTTAAAATGTCTGTTCTTCTGAGCATTAAGCAAGATGTGTGCAGGCTGGGTTAAAACGTCTGTTCTTCTGAGCATTAAGCAATATGTGTGCAGGCTGGGTTAAAATGTCTGTTCTTCTGAGCATTAAGCAAGATGTGTGCAGGCTGGGTTAAAACGTCTGTTCTTCTGAGCATTAAGCAAGATGTGTGCAGGCTGGGTTAAAATGTCTGTTCTTCTGAGCATTAAGCAGGATGTGTGCAGGCTGGGTTAAAATGTCTGTTCTTCTGAGCATTAAGCAGGATGTGTGCAGGCTGGGTTAAAATGTTCTTCTGAGCATTAAGCAAGATGTGTGCAGGCTGGGTTAAAATGTCTGTTCTTCTGAGCATTAAGCAAGATGTGTGCAGGCTGGGTTAAAATGTCTGTTCTTCTGAGCATTAAGCAGGATGTGTGCAGGCTGGGTTAAAATGTCTGTTCTTCTGAGCATTAAGCAAGATGTGTGCAGGCTGGGTTAAAATGTTCTTCTGAGCATTAAGCAAGATGTGTGCAGGCTGGGTTAAAATGTTCTTCTGAGCATTAAGCAGGATGTGTGCAGGCTGGGTTAAAATGTTCTTCTGAGCATTAAGCAAGATGTGTGCAGGCTGGGTTAAAATGTCTGTTCTTCTGAGCATTAAGCAAGATGTGTGCAGGCTGGGTTAAAATGTCTGTTCTTCTGAGCATTAAGCAAGATGTGTGCAGGCTGGGTTAAAATGTCTGTTCTTCTGAGCATTAAGCAAGATGTGTGCAGGCTGGGTTAAAATGTCTGTTCTTCTGAGCATTAAGCAAGATGTGTGCAGGCTGGGTTAAAATGTCTGTTCTTCTGAGCATTAAGCAGGATGTGTGCAGGCTGGGTTAAAATGTCTGTTCTTCTGAGCATTAAGCAAGATGTGTGCAGGCTGGGTTAAAATGTCTGTTCTTCTGAGCATTAAGCAAGATGTGTGCAGGCTGGGTTAAAATGTCTGTTCTTCTGAGCATTAAGCAAGATGTGTGCAGGCTGGGTTAAAATGTCTGTTCTTCTGAGCATTAAGCAAGATGTGTGCAGGTTAAAATGCTAGATGTCTGCTGTGTCATTTTTCATTTCGAAATTAGTAAAGACTGTGACAATTCAGCGTCTGTCCTAAGTGGTGGCCAATTGAGTTCTGATATGAGATTGATTACGGTTTTGAGTGTGTGTTCCTAGTTGCTTCAAATAAAACTTCTTGTGAAGTCTTCTAATAATTTTTTATGTCTAATGTTTCCCAGAAGACTGATGCGTAGTGCATATAATGAGAGGTGTAAAGAGAGATCAATATGCTGTTACCTTAACTGCTTCAGAACAACTGGATGTATATATTTCGTCCCATATTTAAATAAACCAGTATAGGATACACAATGAAATATTTATCATTTATAAATGCATTCCAATGTATAAAGCGCTATGCCCTGTAGAAATTTCAATGACTAGAAGTCCTGCTACCTGGTGTCCTGTTGGACTAGACAAATCAAAGTGTGCCGTTTTTATATTTAACATGAATAGTAATTTTGTGCACAGTGTGGATTAGCATTGGTTTTAATGGGAAAGTCAATATTTGCCGTCAGTAGATTTCAGTGATATTGTTAAATCTCATATTGGATTCCTATCTCACTGGCAGTGAGACGGCATGGGTGTTTGAATTATTTGTTCTTTGAACATATGCATGTACAAATATATTGCACTTAACTTTGGTTGGACTTCTTTATCCAGATTTGTTAGATGGCACCACTGTCTATTCTGTCCCTCGAGTCTGGAAGGCACGGACCTCACTGTCACTATTGGTTGTGTTTTAGATTAATTTAGTGCATAAAAATTGACAAGTTAGTTAATGATTTATTTTTCTGGGAAAATTGTGTTCTGCCGACAAGTTTGTTATATTAAAAAATTCATATTTTTTAAGCACATAGTAAGTAATGTTAGTGATGCTGTTCTCAATGACAGTTAGTGTGTTACCATTATATTGAACCTGCCACTTTCAACCACTGCCACCCAATGTAATGTCGATGTTTGACAAAGATTACATAATTCAGAACAAACGTGGAAAAGCACAAAGAGCCACAAAGGTTCATACCATACGAATGCTTTGTGAAACCACCCATGAGGTTTATGTTAAATACTTAGATCATGTCAGGAAGTGCCACTTAGCTCAGCCTATTCAATCAATATACTGTACGTGTGTGAGTTTGACCGAGTCAGCAGCTCAACAGCAAGGGCCAGCTGTGGTCAACACCGTCCAGCATTGATTCTTCTAGGCTAAGACATTTATAAGAAACCTAGTTAAGAGAAACATAAAGTCTTGATGCCTCTAACTGGAGAAATTATCTACGCATTGCATAAATGCTAGCTGCATGAATAAGTTTTTAAAAAATTACAAATTATCAGAAGGGTTGGGGGGGTTACACTTTTCCACTTGCCATCTGAGGTTTTTGCTTTCAATGGCAATCTTGTTGATGGCAGCCTCCCTGGCTGTTATGTCGATGGCAGCCTTCCTGGCTGCTATGTTGATGGCAGCCTCCCTGGCTGTTATGTCGATGGCAGCCTTCCTGGCTGCTATGTTGATGGCAGCCTCCCTGGCTGTTATGTTGATGGCAGCCTCACTGGCTGTTATGTTGATGGCACCCTCCCTGGCTGTTATGTTGATGGCAGCCTCCCTGGCTGTTATGTTGATGGCAGCCTCACTGGCTGTTATGTTGATGGCAGCCTCCCTGGCTGTTATGTCGATGGCAGCCTCCCTGGCTGTTATGTTGATGGCAGCCTCCCTGGCTGCTATGTTGATGGCAGCCTCCCTGGCTGTTATGTTGATGGCAGCCTCACTGGCTGTTATGTTGATGGCAGCCTCCCTGGCTGTTATGTCGATGGCAGCCTCCCTGGCTGTTATGTTGATGGCAGCCTCCCTGGCTGCTATGTTGATGGCAGCCTCCCTGGCTGTTATGTTGATGGCAGCCTCCCTGCTGTTATGTTGATGGCAGCCTCCCTGGCTGTTATGTTGATGGTAGCCTCCCTGGCTGTTATGTTGTGTAATTTTCTATGCATACAGTTGCTTTGATCAAATTATTCAGAATTCTGACATTTTTCATCTATGTTATCTGTAACTAGTAAATATCAGTAATATTATCCAATATTACCATAATATATTTTACTAGTCGGAGACCCCAGCATTGCAAGAGACAAAGAGACAAGCACTGCAAGAGGTATTGATTCCCACACTACCCAGTCAAGTGTTGGTAGGGCGATACCAACGGCAATGACAACTTCACATTCCAAAAATCACGTACAACTGCCGATGTCATGAAGTGTTCGGTCAACTGTGGTGGACGTTTGACGTAGATTACGTAACAATTTTAGAAACACGCGTAACGTTGCTAGCAGTTGTATGTACTAGTGTTCTGAGTTACATAATCTACGCCAAACAAATTTTTTAATATACGATCCATCCCAGTAGGCTCCAGGTGAACCATCCTCATGGGCTCCAGGCAAACAATCCCCATGGGCCCCAGGCAAACAATCCCCGTGGGCTCCTGGCGAACAATCCCCGTGGGCCCCAGGCAAAACCATCCCAGTGGGCCCCAGGCGAACCATCTCAGTCGGCCCCAGGCAAACCATCTTCATGGGCCCCAGACATACCATCCCTGTGGGCCCCAGGCGAACCATTTCAGTGGGCCCCAGGCAAACCATCCCAGTGGGCCCCAGGCAAACCATCCCATTGCATGGGCCCCAGGCAAACCATCCCAGTGGGCCCCAGGCAAACAATCCCCGTGGGCCCTGGGTGCACCATCCCAGTGGGCCCCAGGCAAACCATCCCCATGGCCCCCACTTCAGCCCAATACATGCGAACCTGAGGAGACATACAGACATACAGACATACATACAGACATACTGACATACTGACATACAGACATACAGACATACATACAGACATACATACAGACATACATACAGACATACATACAGACATACATACAGACATACTGACATACATACATACAGACATACATACATACATACATACATACATACATACATACATACATACATACATACATACATACATACATACATACTGACATACAGACATACATACTGACATACAGACATACAGACATACATACTGACATACAGACATACAGACATACATACATACATACTGACATACAGACATACATACAGACATACATACAGACATACATACAGACATACATACAGACATACTGACATACAGACATACATACAGACATACATACAGACATACATACTGACATACAGACATACATACAGACATACATACATACAGACATACATACATACATACTGACATACAGACATACATACATACAGACATACATACAGACATACATACATACAGACATACAGAGTCACAAACTATTTTATTATGCATGTTTTGTGCAGGCAGCAATATTAGAATGGTTCGAATGAAGTTGTTATTTGGAGAATTATGTGATTTGTGACAGAGCAACGATGTTCCTCAAGAAGTTGCTTGGAAGTAACAATGACAGCCGTCAGGAGAAGGGGAAGAATGAGAAGGCTGTACCACCCCAGGGGGTGCAGACCATGGGGGTGAATCTACAGAGGAAGTTTGCCAAGGGGGTGCAGTACAACAGTGAGTACATTCAGCCATCCTTCACTTGTTGGCAAAATATGCTGTTTTGTCATAGATGTTTTGTTAAATCTTGTTAAATCACCCTCGTCACCAGGGGTTCTGACTACATCCTCACCACCAGGGGTTCTGACTACATCCTCACCAGCAGGGGTTCTGACTACATCCTCACCACCAGGGGTTCTGACATCATCAGAATCCCAGACTGATCAACCTGCTGAAATGTGAAACTTACTGTTGCTGAGTTCAACGATAACAGCCGTTCCTAGGATCTTGGAGGCTCGCATATGGGAACTTTAATTGGCTGGGGACCGTTCATGGGAACAGTCTTTAAAGTAGTTTGCCATTTTGGGCGCGGGCGCATCTAGTGTCGACCAGGACAGGACGTGGGACAGAGTACAGATGATTCAACCTACATCTACACATAGGGTAAACTGACAAATCCAAGTTTTAATGGGATTATCTCCAGGGTACTGTAGTACTACTACCACCCCAGGCTAGTGAGGATGTCTGCCAGGGGTACTGTAGTACTACTACCACACCTGGCTAGAGAGGATGTCTGCCAGGGGTACTGTAGTACTACTACCACCCCTGGCTAGTGAGGATGTCTGCCAGGGGTACTGTAGTACTACTACCACCCCAGGCTAGAGAGGATGTCTGCCAGGGGTACTGTAGTACTACTACCACCCCTGGCTAGTGAGGATGTCTGCCAGGGGTACTGTAGTACTACTACCACCCCAGGCTAGAGAGGATGTCTGCAAGGGGTACTGTAGTGCTACTACCACCCCTGGCTAGTGAGGATGTCTGCCAGGGGTACTGTAGTACTACTACCACCCCAGGCTAGTGAGGATGTCTGCAAGGGGTACTGTAGTGCTACTACCACCCCTGGCTAGTGAGGATGTCTGCCAGGGGTACTGTAGTACTATTACCACCCCAGGCTAGTGAGGATGTCTGTCAGGGGTACTGTAGTACTACTACCACCCCAGGCTAGTGAGGATGTCTGTCAGGGGTACTGTAGTACTACTACCGCCCCAGGCTAGAGAGGATGTCTGCCAGGGGTACTGTAGTACTACTACCACCCCAGGCTAGAGAAGATGTCTGCCAGGGGTACTGTAGTACTACTACCACCCCAGGCTAGAGAGGGTGTCTGCCAGGGGTACTGTAGTACTACTACCACCCCAGGCTAGTGAGGATGTCTGCCAGGGGTACTGTAGTACTACTACCACCCCAGGCTAGAGAGGGTGTCTGCCAGGGGTACTGTAGTACTACTACCACCCCAGGCTAGAGAGGATGTCTGCCAGGGGTACTGTAGTACTACTACCACCCCAGGCTAGAGAGGATGTCTGCCAGGGGTACTGTAGTACTACTACCACCCCTGGCTAGTGAGGATGTCTGCCAGGGGTACTGTAGTACTACTACCACCCCAGGCTAGTGAGGATGTCTGCCAGGGGTACTGTAGTACTACTACCACCCCAGGCTAGTGAGGATGTCTGCCAGGGGTACTGTAGTACTACTACCACCCCAGGCTAGTGACGGTGTCTGCCAGGGGTACTGTAGTACTACTACCACCCCAGGCTAGAGAGGATGTCTGCCAGGGGTACTGTAGTACTACTACCACCCCTGGCTAGTGAGGATGTCTGCCAGGGGTACTGTAGTACTACTACCACCCCAGGCTAGTGAGGATGTCTGCCAGGGGTACTGTAGTACTACTACCACCCCAGGCTAGTGAGGATGTCGTAGATTGAAGTGATAATGACCCAGAGCCCCAGGCAACAGATTTACTTGAATTGCCTTAAGTTTGGAACTGTTATTTTGACAGTTTTAATCAGTGTACCCAGGGTACTGGATAGGAACATGAAGACTCAGTAGTGTGTCCCTTCCTGACAGCATCCCTATATTCCTCTCTGCCCAACCATCTCAGTCACTACATCGTGCCAGCCTCTCCTCTGCCTCCTTCTCGATCTTATTCCTAGTTCTAGTTGCCAACATTCCCAGCTGTTAGAACTCTTTATCAGATCCAGATCCTAGTCATCTGAAACATCTTCTGCCATCTCTCTCAGTTGTCTCTGTCTTCACACATCTACACTGGTCACACGTCTCACACATCTACACTGGTCACACGTCTCACACATCTACACTGCTCACATGTCTCACACATCTACATCTACACTGGTGACATGACTAACACATCTACACTGGTCACACGTCTCACACATCTACACTGGTCACATGACTCACACATCTACACTGGTCACATGACACACATCTACACTGGTCACACGTCTCACACATCTACACTGGTCACATGTCTCACACATCTACACTGGTCACGTCTCACACATCTACACTGGTCACACGTCTCGCACATGTACACGTCTCGTACTGGTCACATGACACACAGAATGAACAGATATGCTGTCTCGTACTGGTCACATGACACACAGAATGAACAGATATGCTGTCTCGTACTGGTCACATGACACACAGAATGAACAGATATGCTGTCTCGTACTGGTCACATGACACACAGAATGAACAGATATGCTGTCTCGTACTGGTCACATGACACACAGAATGAACAGATATGCTGTCTCGTACTGGTCACATGACACACAGAATGAACAGATATGCTGTCTCGTACTGGTCACATGACACACAGAATGAACAGATATGCTGTCTCGTACTGGTCACATGACACACAGAATGAACAGATATGCTGTCTCGTACAGATTACTCGTGTACAATACTCATTGAGGTTTACAGCCGTATCCTGTTTTTTACAGATTTGTTTCAAATGCAAAAAAATTTTCAAGTGCATATTTTCTTGTGTTCATCACAAGTATAAAATTGCATCACAAGTATAAAATTGAATGACAAACTTATGATGGTCGAAGCACAAACACTTTTGATACCTGCTGGAGAGATTTCCAGTGAACCCTAATAGATTTTGTTTGATTTCGTATAAAATTTAATGACCTACTTTTGATGGTCGAAGCACAAACACTTGATGCCTGCTGGAGAGATTTCTAGTGAACCCTAATAGATTTTTTTTTATGTTGGTATATTTCCTTGCCTGATATATAGCGAAACTCAGTTGGAATATGAATGCTATAGGCCGAATTAACCACTTGAAAAATATTATAAGGATTTATTCGGCTTTTTATAGAATTTAGAATTTCAAGTCAAAGATATAGATTTCATTCAAGAAATGTCGCAGATCTGAATAAATAATATTAGCAAAATGTTCCATGATATTAACAAGATTTAACAAGATTTGCCATCCAAGCCAAAGGCCCAGATGGCAAGTGGACAAGGAAGCCATTGGCTTATCGAGAGTCCAACAATGTTCACCTACTTATAACCCGCCCTCCTGATATATGTGTCAACCTTGTTTTTAAACATATTCACGCTGCTAGCAGTTACACAATCTGTAGACAATTTGTTCCATTCATTTATTGTCCTCTGTGAGAACGAGTGCTTCCTGATGTCCAATCTACATTGATCCTTTACTAATTTTACCTCATGTCCTCTAGTTCTGCTATCCTTCTTGAGTGAGAAAAACATATTTCTATCAATATTTTCATACCCATTCAATATCTTAAAAACTTCAATCTGATCTCCTCTTAACCTCCTTGTCTCTAGAGTTGTTAAACCACATTCTTTCAGGCGTTCTTCATAACTAAGGTCTCTAAGTTCTGGAATCATTTTAGTTGCTCTCCTTTGTATGCGTTCAAGCGTATCTATATCCTTCTTACGATATGGTCTCCATGCTTGTATACAGTATTCTAAATGAGGTCTAACTATTGCTTTATAAAGAGGTATAATTAACTTTTTTCCCTTATATGTTATGTTTCTTCTAATCAATCCAAGAATTTGATTACCCTTTGAAGCTGCAATACCACACTGCTCTGAAACTTTCATATCAGCGCTTATTGTAACTCCTAAGTCCTTTTCTTTTACAGTAGTACCAAGAACAGTAGCTCCCATTTTATAGTTTACATTCAAGTTCCCATGTCCTGTATGTAGGCATTTACATTTCCCAAAATTGAACAGCATCTGCCATTTCTCAGACCATTTCACTAATCTGTCTAGATCGTTTTGTAAATGTTGTTTATCACCATCAGTATTAACCTTTCTAAACAGTTTTGTGTCGTCCGCAAATTTCAGTACGTTACTTGTTATACTCTCGTCCAAGTCATTGATATAAATTAAGAATAATATAGGTCCTAATACTGATCCTTGAGGTACCCCACTCAAAACCGATTTCCAATTTGAAACTTCGCCATCTACTACAACTCGTTGTCTTCTGTCAGTCAGCCATTGTTCTATCCAGTCAGTTATGCTATCCCCGATACCATGGGCTTTTAATTTAAGTAGCAATCTTTGATGTGGCACTTTGTCAAAAGCTTTCTGAAAATCTAAGTAGATAATATCTACTGGCGATCCCATGTCTATCCACTTAGTGATTTCTTCCAAAAAACATAACATATTTGTTAAGCATGACCTCGCTTTAAGGAATCCATGTTGAGATGAATTTAATAATTTATGCTTAACGAGGAAGTCCACCATATGGTCTTTAATTAACCTTTCTAATAATTTACAAATCACTGACGTTAAACTCACTGGTCTGTAATTCTCTGACTTATTTCTCGAACCCTTTTTAAATAATGGTATGATGTTTGCTTCCTTCCATTCAAACGGAACAACTCCCTACACACCATATTGGAATGGTAATTAGTGGAACAACCAAATGTATGCTGATAATAAGTTGGGTGTGGTTGATGATGAGTTGGGTGTGGTTGATGATGAGTTGGGTGTGGTTGATGATGAGTTGGGTGTGGTTGATGATGAGTTGGGTGTGGTTGATGATGAGTTGGGTGTGGTTGCAGTGAAGATTGTGGTGAAGGGAGACAGGAATGTGGGAAAGAGTTGTCTCTTTTACCGACTACAGGGACAGAAGTTCAAAGAGGAATACCTGCCAACTGACGAGATACAGGTAAGTCTTGTTTGATGTGCATCACGGACTCTGTCTAAGAAGGAGGCACATACACACATACAGTGGTGGAAGTCACTGGCTGTGTGTGTGTGTGTGTGTGTGTGTGTGTGTGTGTGTGTGTGTGTGTGTGTGTGTGTGTGTGTGTGTGTGTGTGTGTGTGTGTGTGTGTGTGTGTGTGTGTGTGTGTGTGTGTGTGTGTGTGTGTGTGTGTGTGTGTGTGTGTGTGTGTGTGTGTGTGTGTGTGTGTGTGTGTGTGTGTGTGTGTGTGTGTGTGTGTGTGTGTGTGTGTGTGTGTGTGTGTGTGTGTGTGTGTGTGTGTGTGTGTGTGTGTGTGTGTGTGTGTGTGTGTGTGTGTGTGTGTGTGTGTGTGTGTGTGTGTGTGTGTGTGTGTGTGTGTGTGTGTGTGTGTGTGTGTGTGTGTGTGTGTGTGTGTGTGTGTGTGTGTGTGTGTGTGTGTGTGTGTGTGTGTGTGTGTGTGTGTGTGTGTGTGTGTGTGTGTGTGTGTGTGTGTGTGTGTGTGTGTGTGTGTGTGTGTGTGTGTGTGTGTGTGTGTGTGTGTGTGTGTGTGTGTGTGTGTGTGTGTGTGTGTGTGTGTGTGTGTGTGTGTGTGTGTGTGTGTGTGTGTGTGTGTGTGTGTGTGTGTGTGTGTGTGTGTGTGTGTGTGTGTGTGTGTGTGTGTGTGTGTGTGTGTGTGTGTGTGTGTGTGTGTGTGTGTGTGTGTGTGTGTGTGTGTGTGTGTGTGTGTGTGTGTGTGTGTGTGTGTGTGTGTGTGTGTGTGTGTGTGTGTGTGTGTGTGTGTGTGTGTGTGTGTGTGTGTGTGTGTGTGTGTGTGTGTGTGTGTGTGTGTGTGTGTGTGTGTGTGTGTGTGTGTGTGTGTGTGTGTGTGTGTGTGTGTGTGTGTGTGTGTGTGTGTGTGTGTGTGTGTGTGTGTGTGTGTGTGTGTGTGTGTGTGTGTGTGTGTGTGTGTGTGTGTGTGTGTGTGTGTGTGTGTGTGTGTGTGTGTGTGTGTGTGTGTGTGTGTGTGTGTGTGTGTGTGTGTGTGTGTGTGTGTGTGTGTGTGTGTGTGTGTGTGTGTGTGTGTGTGTGTGTGTGTGTGTGTGTGTGTGTGTGTGTGTGTGTGTGTGTGTGTGTGTGTGTGTGTGTGTGTGTGTGTGTGTGTGTGTGTGTGTGTGTATACATGGTAGGATAATATTTCATTTATATGCACATATATGTTTTAGGCCATGAATGCTTAATAAATCGAATATGGTACATATATATATATATATATATATATATATATATATATATATATATATATATATATATATATACATGGTAGGATAATATTTCATTTATATGTATATATATATATATATATATATATACCATATTCGATCTATTAAGCATACATGGCCTAATTAGCATACACCCCTTTTTTTTCCAGCAGGATCAGTAATCATTGTAATTTGACTAGTGTGGAACAACTGACAGGTGCTGCCATCTGGTGTTAAACAGTTGGCACCACTTTTCTTCACTGCAGTCACCAGATAACATCACTAGTGTTAGACAGTTACCTTATTGTTTAGAGAAACAAATGACACCACTAGTGTTAGACAGTTACCTTATTGTCTAGAGAAACAAATGTCACCACTAGTGTTAGACAGTTACCTTATTGTCTAGAGAAACAAATGTCACCACTAGTGTTAGACAGTTACCTTATTGTCTAGAGAAACAAATGTCACCACTAGTGTTAGACAGTTACCTTATTGTTTAGAGAAACAAATGACATCACTAGTGTTAGACAGTTACCTTATTGTCTAGAGAAACAAATGACACCACTAGTGTTAGACAGTTACCTTATTGTCTAGAGAAACAAATGACACCACTAGTGTTAGACAGTTACCTTATTGTCAAGAGAAACAAATGACACCACTAGTGTTAGACAGTTACCTTATTGTCTAGAGAAACAAATGACACCACTAGTGTTAGACAGTTACCTTATTGTCTAGAGAAACAAATGACATCACTAGTGTTAGACAGTTACCTTATTGTCTAGAGAAACAAATGACACCACTAGTGTTAGACAGTTACCTTATTGTCTAGAGAAACAAATGACACCACTAGTGTTAGACAGTTACCTTATTGTCTAGAGAAACAAATGTCACCACTAGTGTTAGACAGTTACCTTATTGTCTAGAGAAACAAATGTCACCACTAGTGTTAGACAGTTACCTTATTGTCTAGAGAAACAAATGACACCACTAGTGTTAGACAGTTACCTTATTGTCTAGAGAAACAAATGACACCACTAGTGTTAGACAGTTACCTTATTGTCTAGAGAAACAAATGACACCACTAGTGTTAGACAGTTACCTTATTGTCTAGAGAAACAAATGACACCACTAGTGTTAGACAGTTACCTTATTGTTTAGAGAAACAAATGACATCACTAGTGTTAGACAGTTACCTTATTGTCTAGAGAAACAAATGACACCACTAGTGTTAGACAGTTACCTTATTGTCTAGAGAAACAAATGACACCACTAGTGTTAGACAGTTACCTTATTGTCTAGAGAAACAAATGACACCACTAGTGTTAGACAGTTACCTTATTGTTTAGAGAAACAAATGTCACCACTAGTGTTAGACAGTTAACTTATTGTTTAGAGAAACAAATGACATCACTAGTGTTAGACAGTTACCTTGTTGTCTAGAGAAACAAATGTTTGTGTAGTGTACACTTATAATAACAGATTACTTAACATTTTACTTTGGCCCAATTTTCTTTTCGAGCTTAATATACGCTTATTAGGTCGAATACTTATTAGGTCGAATACTTTATATCTGTACGAGTTGCTTCAACACGTGTATCACTGTAAAACATACAGAATGTTATAACAAATTATCACCTTCATTTATATCAGTATACCAGTATTTGTGGAAAGCTACAAATAGTTTGGCATTTTTAACTGATGACCTGTAATTTAACGCTGATCATATTCCATAATAAAAAAACTTTGTTCAAAAAACAAAAAGGAGTGTCTCCTACAATTGTAAGACGGTCAAATGTAAGAAAATCCGTAAGAGTTGGTGCCTAAGCATATACCACAATATGTGGTATGTGATATATATATAAATATATATATATATAATTTATATATATATATATATATATATATATATATATATATATATATATATATATATATATATATATATATATATATATATATACTAAGGCACACAGATTAGATGATTAGCTTGACACCTAGAAATATAGAAATATTCTTCTTGCATATTCTCGAACGGTCAGACCATGTGACTTGTTGCTAGGCAACGAGCATCCAGTGGAACTACAAGGCGACAGATGACATTGTGAAGGTGGAGGTTTGGGATGTAGTGGACAGGGGCAAGCGCAAGAAGAAGACAGACGGCCTGAAACTGGACACACAACTAGATATGGTCTGTCTCTGTATATTTGTAGTATTGTCATTGTTGTCACAGAAACATGATCATGCAGTTTTGTAGGTACATCCGTTACAACACATTTCTTTGATTTTTGTACAAAAATGTATTTTTTTTCATGGAAGAAAGTTGTTACTTCAAAGTGAATAAAAGCATGTGGAATGCAGTATGGTTCCAAGGAATGATGCATATGTCAACCCAGGATGGTGAGTCACCTCTCAGAATCTCGTGGACAGACCACCTAATGACACATTTAACCCATTAGGCCCCAGCATTTTATAAAAACATGTTCTCCTATTCCCAGGATTTCTAGCAAATTTCGAGCGATTTTACCTCCTTGTGTTTAGAAATCTGTAGAAAAAACTATTCAATATTGACATTTACAAGTTGTGTTTATTTTGAAGAGTTGTAATACATGCCTGTATACATAGAAATAGGATATATTAATAAAATATTGACATTTGATCACAATTTGCAAAGACAAAATAGTAAGTTTGTTAAAACTTTGAAAGTTATTCTACCTTGCGACTGACATTTGACAATGATCCCATGCTATAACCCTATGCTATAACCCTATGCTATTACCCTATGCTATTACCCTATGCTATAACCCTTGCAACCCACTGAAGAAAATGTAGCTATATGTGTTAGCTTTGCACCACTGAAACAATTATCAAAATCTGATGGTTATTTTTCAGGTTACACCATATTTATCATGACAAATATAGAAATAAACATTTTCGAGATTGCGTGAACAAAACCGATAAAAAGATTTCCAAAAGGGTAACACATGCACGTAACGAGCTAATGTTGTTGCAAAATGTATCCGCTAGAGTGTGGCAAAATTTGGTAGCGTTTAGTTCAGTAGTTAATCTCCAGGATTTTTTTTAATAGAGGGTCCTGTATGCGGCGTCCTGTATGCGGCCGGCGGCGGCAGTTCCCGAGCGGCCGGTCACGGCCATTGCGGGCTCTAATGGGTTAAAGGTTTTATTCACCAAAGTGTAATACTGGATTATACGCCAACAGAAACATATTTTTTTTACATACAACTTGTGAATCACAATATATTGTTATTTACATGTTGTTTTAAGGCTGCTCACACGGACAAATTGCCGGTGCGAAAGACCTACTTAGACCTAACTATGTCTAATAATCATAATTAGTTTTAAAACTTTCTCAGGCATTTTGAATTAAAACAAATATTCACAAAACACAATTAGTAGCCATCTTGAAAATTACATGGCTACATTTGTTTCTCTGAGTTGATGGTAATGACATTGGAATTTGTATAGCCTGGTGAAGTCAACGTTTATATGTTTCATCAATATTTCCTACCTAAAGTTCGCTTCATGATTTTAAAAGCAAATAATTGAAACACTGCAATTTTAACAGCATATTTCATTGACATATTCAGCGGTTGTCAGAATGTCCTCATTTTACTGCAAGCAATGCACAACATAAAGCATAATTGCCGACCATCTTTTAAGCTAAACCAGTTGTCAAAAAATGTTGCCCATATGAAACTTCATACTGCCCGTATAAATTGACTCTTAGAAGACCCTATTTTAAATATGGTGATATATGTTTATAAAATTAAAGATGTCTGTTTATAAATTATTATGTAATCTGGAGGTTTTATGGAGACACACGGCAAGTGAAATGGCATTTTTTTTAAATTACTCAAAATGTGTTTCCACCATATTCTGATAGCTTTTTATGTTTACTGTCCATAAAGTTCACTTTTATAACAATTACATACCTCTAAATCACTTTTATTCATGTGTAAAGCATAATCCTTTCATGTAATAAATGCTGTTTTCCAATTTTTGACAAGAGTTTTCTCAAAACCATGTTTTTCACATTTGGAAGAAGGATATCTCTGGAAGTAATTATGCAGCCAAATAAAGTTTTGAGTGTTGTATTCCACTTGTTCTTTACACAGCTGGCAGAACACATTATTATCAAACTAATCTTTACACAGCTGGCAGAACACATTATTATCAAACTAATCCAAAGTTACATGTGCATTTGTTGCCAAAAATAATCTTTTTCAGAAGTTACAAAATAATTACTAAAAAAACTATTTTTGTATTACTGTTTTCTGCCAGCTGTATAATACAGAGTGTATACTGAAGATGGTTCTACAATTTGATTCTCAGTTTGTCAATATTTGTTCATAATGGTGGGCACTTTATTTGTTATGATAGAAATGGGGGGGGGTCTGGCAGAAAAAGTTCAATATATTTTTTACTCAGTAAGACCCACTCTACAATTTGGGCAAAACAAATTGCACTAACTATGAAAATAAAAAAATCCTATCGATCTGCCGCGTCTCAACTTAAGATAATCACATTACTCCAGTAGTTAACTCAGATTTTGGTATATTTTCATGTCTGCCAAATAGGTGGTAGTAAGATGTATTCCTACACAATTCACACAAAGATCAGTATTGGAATACAGATATATGTGTGCATGTTTATTATCTGGAATATCTGGTTTGATGATGTTGTTTGCACTGTCACCCTGTGTTCATGTTTTCTTTCACTTTTAGCCCCCTTCAACCTCTGACCCCTGGGCCGAGGGCAGTGTCGTTAAGCCACCGTCCCAGCAGGCACCAGTTGCTGGGGTACGCAGTGTAGTTTCACTTTTGTTTTTAGTCTCTGGTCTTTGGTTGTTGCTTCTTCTCTTGTAGACGGGTTGCACGTTTTGTAGCACTGCATGAAACTGGGGTTGATCTGTCTAACAGTTACCATGGCAACAAGTGAAAGACTGCTACTGGCTGCATGTGTCATCGTCTTGTTAGTCAGTGTTAGCCCACTGTGATGCTAAGGGCTGTGAAGATGGCGCCACTTAATTCAGTTCTTTGCTTCTCTCATCTACTTGTTTCCAAATACATGTGTAACTTCTCCTGGTCTTTTGTCTTACTCAAGTTACTGGGTGTCCAATATTGGTGTCCATTCTTTCTCCAGCATTCGTTTGCCTGGGTGAATGACCAGTCGACTTCTGGCTGTGCTGATTATCTGACCTATGTATTTAATCATTGTGAAAAAAGTGGCCTGTTTATCATCACCCTATAAAACACCTTCATCCTCTGTCCCACCCTGTGTCTGCCTACTTCTCTCTGTGCCCTCATGCGTCTCTCTCCGTGCCCTCCTACTTCTTTTTCCGTGCCCTACTTCTCTCTCCGTGCCCTCCTACTTCTCTTTCCATGCCCTTCTACTTCTCTTTCCGCGCCCTCCTACTTCTCTTTCCGTGCCCTCCTACTTCTCTCTCTGTGCCCTCCTATTTCTTTTTCTGTGCCCTCCTACCTCTCTCTCCCTCCATCTATCTATCCTCCCTCCCTATGTCTCCACTCCATCCCTTTGTCTCCCTTCCCTCCCCCTTCATACACTCCCTCCCCCATCTCCCCTCTGTCTCCCTTCATCTGTCTGCCTTCCCTCCGTCAGTCTCCACTCCCTACCTTTGTCTCCCCTCTCGCCCTCTCTCTTCCCTCCCTCCCTCTGTCTCCACTCCTTCCCTCTTCCTCCGCTCCTTCCCTTTGTCTCCCCTCCCTCCCTCCTCCCTGCCTCTGTCTCCCTTATATACCACACCACATGGATGGCACATTACCAAACAGTAGTCAACAAAAATCGCACATTCTTCTCTATGTCTGTGTACCACAGACACAATATTACATAGAGTCAGACAAATAAACTCCTGCCCTGTGGGCATGTCACTCAATATTACATAGAGTCCAACATATAAACTCCTGCCATGTGGGCATGTCACTCAATATTACATAGAGTCAAACATATAAACTCCTGCCCTGTGGGCATGTCACTCAATATTACATAGAGTCAGACAAATAAACTCCTGCCCTGTGGGCATGTCACTCAATATTACATAGAGTCCAACATATAAACTCCTGCCATGTGGGCATGTCACTCAATATTACATAGAGTCAAACATAAACTCCTGCCCTGTGGGCATGTCACTCAATATTACATAGAGTCCAACGTATAAACTCCTGCCCTGTGGGCATGTCACTCAATATTACATAGAGTCAAACATATAAACTCCTGCCCTGTGGGCATGTCACTCAATATTACATAGAGTCCAACATATAAACTCCTGCCCTGTGGGCATGTCACTCAATATTGCATAGAGTCAAACATATAAACTCCTGCCCTGTGGGCATGTCACTCAATATTACATAGAGTCCAACATATAAACTCCTGCCCTGTGGGCATGTCACTCAATATTACATAGAGTCAAACACATAAACTCCTGCCCTGTGGGCATGTCACTCAATATTACATAGAGTCCAACATATAAACTCCTGCCATGTGGGCATGTCACTCAATATTACATAGAGTCCAACATATAAACTCCTGCCATGTGGGCATGTCACTCAATATTTCCAATGCGCCCTCACACAGATTTGGACATCATCTTTCTTAGCTGAAAATGTATGTGTATTTTATTCAGATACATCCAACAGCGCATGTTTATCTTTGTATGCCCAGAATGACTACATGAGGAAATACAGTTTCTATATGACTATGCCGTAGTTAGTTCCTATAATATATGGCAGTAAAAACTACTTTCTATCTCGGCATGAATTGCATGGTATAGTGTGCAATGTATGGCTGAGATGTACATGTGACGCCGTAGAATGACCCTGAGATGTACGTGTGACGCCGTAGAATGACCCTGAGATGGAGTCATTCTGCACTTTCCATGACTTTATTAACTTTGTCTTGTTAACCACTAACTTTGTCTTGTTAACCACTAACTTTGTCTTGTTAACCACTAGCTTCTACTGCTTGTGACATGTTCACATAACTGTTTGTAGTGTCTAACCTAATCTAACCCAATCTAACCTAATCTTCCCATATAATTAATGCATGTTTTAGCCTCTAACCAATTGCCCTGTAGATTATGTTGAAGTTGACCTAGGTTCAGCGCGGTTCTTATGAGCCTTTAAAGTATGATTTCCATCATAACCACTGCCTTTCTTATAAAACTGTTGCATGGATACCTGTTTTATAAACAAATATTATTAATGACAAATTAACTAAGCTCCATTAGAAAAACTGAGTTCCACAAACTTGTTCCTTGTCTTATGCTGTTAGTGATATAGTTACGTTTTTAATTGTCAGAAAACATCTTTTAAATGTTGGTATGTTGGTTAAAGTGTAGCATTTTTGTAACATGCATGTGGTTAAATACATTATTTAGTTTTAAAAACATTTTAAGTTTGTTGGTATTTAAAGATTCAGATCTCACAAGATAATTCGGTTAATTGTTAGTGATTTGGCTGTCACAAAATCTCTTAAGTAGATTCATATAGAAATAAGTCTCACGAGGTCATATCAAGGGTTCGCATAACTTTTTCCATGACATCATACACACTTGTTCTGATAGTTGCTAAGTTTGGGCAAAAGCAGTTTGGTCTATTTGGATGTACACATCAGTTTGCTAGAAACTAGAATGACCCCTCTATACAGCAGAAAAATTAACATCAGCTTTGAGAACAAATTATGAATTTTGGGGGAAGTGTTAATGCTTAAACAATCTTGGAATTATATTTTCTGATGTTTGGAAGGGCTTTCACTGGAGTTGTTGAATGCTGGGCGTTGAATTTATTACATCTGTGTCAACATGAGATGACCCGTGGACGTTGTAGATGACTGATGATCCTTGTCTGGATGTTGTAGATGACTGATGATCCTTGTCTAGATGCTGAGTTCCTCGATGTGTACAAGGGCACGCACGGTGTCATCATGATGTTTGACGTCACCAAGCAGTGGTAAGAAATGTCAGTTGCATTGTTGGAAACTGTGGGGGTGGATGACTGATTCACTTCTGGGTCCATAGTGTACATATGAAATAAAGGTAACTTATACTGCACAGTATTCAGTCCTCTGGACTGCTCAAAGCGTTTATCACTTCACCCCCTGGCATACCCGTTCATTCCATCAATATCTACACTTCACCCCTTGGCATACCCGTTCGTTCCATCAATATCTATACTTCACCCCCTAGCATACCCGTTCATTCCATCAATATCTACACTTCACCCCCTGGCAGACCCTTTCTTTCCATCAATAGCTAGACATCACCCCCTGGCAGACCCATTCTTTCCATCAACAACTAGACTTCACCCCCTGGCAGACCCATTCTTTCCATCAACAACTAGACTTCACCCCCTGGCAGACCCATTCTTTCCATCATCAACTAGACTTCACCCCCTGGCAGACCCATTCTTTCCATCATCAACTAGACTTCACCCCCTGGCAGACCCATTCTTTCCATCATCAACTAGACTTCACCCCCTGGCAGACCCATTCTTTCCATCATCAACTAGACATCACCCCCTGGCAGACCCATTCTTTCCATCACCAACTAGACTTCACCCCCTGGCAGACACATTCTTTCCATCACCAACTAGACTTCACCCCCTGGCAGACCCATTCTTTCCATCAACAACTAGACTTCACCCCCTTGCAGACCCATTCTTTCCATCAACAACTAGACTTCACCCCCTGGCAGACCCATTCTTTCCATCAACAACTAGACTTCACCCCCTGGCAGACCCATTCTGTCCATCAACAACTAGACTTCATCCCCTGGCAGACCCATTCTTTCCATCGACAACTAGACTTCACCCCCTGGCAGACCCATTCTTTCCATCGACAACTAGACTTCACCCCCTGGCAGACCCATTCTTTCCATCGACAACTAGACTTCACCCCCTGGCAGACCCATTCTTTCCATCACCAACTAGACTTCCCCCCCTGGCAGACCCATTCTTTCCATCACCAACTAGACTTCACCCCCTGGCAGACCCATTCTTTCCATCAACAACTAAACTTCACCCCCTGGCAGACCCATTCTTTCCATCGACAACTAAACTTCACCCCCTGGCAGACCCATTCTTTCCATCGACAACTAGACTTCACCCCCTGGCAGACCCATTCTTTCCATCGACAACTAGACTTCACCCCCTGACAGACCCATTCTTTCCATCGACAACTAGACTTCACCCCCTGGCAGACCCATTCTTTCCATCGACAACTAGACTTCACCCCCTGGCAGACCCATTCTTTCCATCGACAACTAGACTTCACCCCCTGACAGACCCATTCTTTCCATCGACAACTAGACTTCACCCCCTGGCAGACCCATTCTTTCCATCGACAACTAGACTGCAGAAAACATATGCACATGTGTTAGTGACTGCAGGGTTCCTTGTGCATGAAGACGTGATGTAGTTCCTTTGGACCGTGGACCAAATGGTGACTGTCCCATCATCTGTAGGACGTTCAGCTACGTGGAGCGGGAGCTGCCCAAGGTGCCATCCCACATCCCTGTGTTGGTGCTGGCCAATCACCGGGACATGGGACACCACAGAACTGTCAGTGAAGACAGCGTACGCTACTTCATTGAGGAACAACGCCAGTGAGTACACACCAGGGGGTACCTGCACACCAGGGGGTACCTGCACACCAGGGGGTACGTGTACAACAGGGGGTACCTGCACACCAGGGGGTACCTGCACACCAGGGGGTACCTGTACACCAGGGGGTACCTGTACACCAGGGGGTACCTGCACACCAGGGGGTACCTGCACACCATGGGGTACCTGTACACCAGGGGTACCTGCACACCAGGGGGTACCTACACACCAGGGGTAACTGCACACCAGGGGGTACCTGCACACCAGGGGTACCTGTACAAAAGGGGGTACCTGCACACCAGGGGGTACCTGCACACCAGGGGGTACCTACACACCAGGGGTACCTGCACACTGGGGTACCTGCACACCAGGGGTACCTGCACACCGGGGTACATGCACACCAGGGGTACCGGGAGGTACCTGCACATGCCAGATCTAATCTGATTAACGTTTCATACCATATGAATAGTATTATTGTTACTGCAAAGTGTTATACTAAAAATTATCACAAGTTAACACAACATTAAAATGACTACATTTATTCATACATAAAATAATATATACAATGTTAAAATAACCAACAATGTTGTTAACCTTTAATATGTGAACATCTCAAGCAAAAACTTTAATATGTGAACATCTCCAGCAAAAAACTTTGATATGTGAACATCTCCAACAAAAACTTTAATATGTGAAGATCTCAAGCAAAAACTTTAATATGTGAACATCTCCAGCAAAAACTTTGATATGTGAACATCTCCAACAGAAACTTTAATATGTGAAGATCTCCAGCAAAAACTGTAATATGTGAACATCTCCAACAAAAACTTTAATATGTAAAGATCTCCAGCAAAAACTTTGATATGTGAACATCTCCAACAAAAACTTTAATATGTGAAGATCTCCAGCAAAAACTTTGATATGTGAACATCTCCAACAAAAACTTTAATATGTAAAGATCTCCAGCAAAAACTTTAATATGTGAACATCTCCAGCAAAAACTGTAATATGTGAACATCTCCAACAAAAACTTTGATATGTGAAGATCTCCAGCAAAAACTTTAATATGTGAACATCTCTCCAACAGAAACTTTAATATGTGAAGATCTCCAGCAAAAACTTTGATATGTGAACATCTCCAACAAAAACTTTAATATGTAAAGATCTCCAACAAAAACTGTAATATGTGAAGATCTCCAGCAAAAACTGTAATATGTGAAGATCTCCAACAAAAACTTTGATATGTGAAGATCTCCAACAAAAACTTTAATATGTAAAGATCTCCAACAAAAACTTTGATATGTGAACATCTCCAACAAAAACTTTAATATGTGAAGATCTCCAGCAAAAACTTTGATATGTGAACATCTCCAACAAAAACTTTAATATGTAAATATCTCAAGCAAAAACTTTAATATGTGAAGATCTCCAGCAAAAACTGTAATATGTGAACATCTCCAACAAAAACTTTTATATGTGAAGATCTCCAACAAAAACTTTGATATGTGAACATCTCCAACAAAAACTTTAATATGTGAAGATCTCCAGCAAAAACTTTGATATGTGAACATCTCCAACAAAAACTTTAATATGTAAAGATCTCCAACAAAAACTGTAATATGTGAAGATCTCCAGCAAAAACTGTAATATGTGAAGATCTCCAACAAAAACTTTGATATGTGAAGATCTCCAACAAAAACTTTAATATGTAAAGATCTCCAGCAAAAACTTTGATATGTGAACATCTCCAACAAAAACTTTAATATGTGAAGATCTCCAGCAAAAACTTTGATATGTGAACATCTCCAACAAAAACTTTAATATGTAAAGATCTCAAGCAAAAACTTTAATATGTGAACATCTCCAGCAAAAACTGTAATATGTGAACATCTCCAACAAAAACTTTAATATGTGAACATCTCCAGCAAAAACTTTAATATGTGAACATCTCTCCAACAAAAACTTTAATATGTGAAGATCTCCAGCAAAAACTTTGATATGTGAACATCTCCAACAAAAACTTTAATATGTAAAGATCTCAAGCAAAAACTTTAATATGTGAACATCTCCAGCAAAAACTGTAATATGTGAACATCTCCAACAAAAACTTTGATATGTGAAGATCTCCAGCAAAAACTTTAATATGTGAACATCTCTCCAACAAAAACTTTAATATGTGAAGATCTCCAGCAAAAACTTTGATATGTGAACATCTCCAACAAAAACTTTAATATGTGAAGATCTCAAGCAAAAACTTTAATATGTGAACATCTCCAACAAAAACTTTGATATGTGAACATCTGCAACAAAAAATGTACTATGTGAAGATCTCAAGCAAAAAACTTTGATATGTGAACATCTCCAACAAAAACTTTAATATGTGAAGATCTCCAGCAAAAACTTTGATATGTGAACATCTCCAACAAAAACTTTAATATGTAAAGATCTCAAGCAAAAACTTTAATATGTGAACATCTCCAGCAAAAACTGTAATATGTGAACATCTCCAACAAAAACTTTGATATGTGAAGATCTCCAGCAAAAACTTTAATATGTGAACATCTCTCCAACAAAAACTTTAATATGTGAAGATCTCCAGCAAAAACTTTGATATGTGAACATCTCCAACAAAAACTTTAATATGTAAAGATCTCAAGCAAAAACTTTAATATGTGAACATCTCCAGCAAAAACTGTAATATGTGAACATCTCCAACAAAAACTTTGATATGTGAAGATCTCCAGCAAAAACTTTAATATGTGAACATCTCTCCAACAAAAACTTTAATATGTGAAGATCTCCAGCAAAAACTTTGATATGTGAACATCTCCAACAAAAACTTTAATATGTGAAGATCTCAAGCAAAAACTTTAATATGTGAACATCTCCAACAAAAACTTTAATATGTGAACATCTCCAACAAAAACTGTAATATGTGAAGATCTCAAGCAAAAAACTTTGATATGTGAACATCTCCAACAAAAACTGTAATATGTGAACATCTCCAGCAAAAACTGTAATATGTGAACATCTCCAACAAAAACTGTAATATGTGAAGATCTCAAGCAAAAAACTTTGATATGTGAACATCTCCAACAAAAACTGTAATATGTGAACATCTCCAACAAAAACTTTAATATGTGAACATCTCAAGCAAAAACTTTAATATGTGAACATCTCCAGCAAAAAACTTTTATATGTGAACATCTCCAACAAAAAACTTTTATATGTGAACATCTCCAACAAAAAACTGTAATATGTGAACATCTCCAGCAAAAGCTGTTAATGAAAATGAATGACATCTATTTCTGAGCTGTTATGGGACTTTGCTGTTTTGTATTTATGTTGTTTGTTGGTTTATCCTTCTATTCTGTTACAAAGAAGTCTTATTTAAGTTATTAAATAATTTTGGTAGATACTGGAATAGTTGTTTCTACTTAAGCAAAGACTAAATTAGACCTAGTACCTCTAATATAACTCATTATAATTTAGTTTTGCCTGCACCATTTGTTTCAGTCTTATTTTAATGCTGCATATATTATACATGGTTTTGATGCAGTTATTAAGTAGAAAATACTAAATTAATACTGTTCTTGTTTCTTTTGCCGCGGTCTTGATATTGTGAAATACAGTTCAACATACAAATGTAATGAAGTATGTGAAACAGGCCATGAGGTAGGTCAGCTCCGCGGACCACAGAGTTTTGACCCAGTGCGTTACAGCTGTATTGAACTCACACAGACACCAGTCTTAATTGGACCACATCATACAACAGTACTTGTTACCAGGGATGGAGACGCTGCTGACATTCGCTACGCTGAGTCGTCGATGAGAAACGGATACGGACTCAAATATATTCATAAGTTCTTCAATCTGCCCTTTCTACAACTACAGGTGGGCAGATTAAAGCTTTGTTCATTTGATTGCTGACATACACAAATTGTTTAATGTTGACTGGAATTAATTACTTATTTGTATGCTTTGTTAAAATAATGACACTTTAATTTGCTCTTGAGAATATTTAAATCTCTAATAATATATATATGTCTTAGGGTAATGCCCTGAAGTCAGAATGGTGGGAAATGAAGGCAGAGGAGCTGCAGAGATCTGCAGACAGAAATGACATGAAGGGCTTCTACAATGGACTGAAGGAAGTGTGGGGACCCGCGAAAAAAGGACCTGTTCACCTGAAGTCAACAGATGGAATGGAGACCTTCTCTGACAGCAAGAGAGTTGTGGCAAGATGGAGTGAACACTTCCAAAAACTACTCAACGTCCCTGGCGACATAGAACATGAAGCTCTTGTCAACATCCAGCAGCGCATTACCAACACATGCCTTGATGAGATTCCAAACATGGATGAGATGGCTAGAGCAATCGCCGGCCTGAAAGATGGCAAAGCACCTGGGAGTGATGGAATTCCTGCTGAAGTATGGAAGCACGGAGGAGACAATCTGTCCAACAGACTGCACCAATTAATCACCAAAGCCTGGGAAGAGGGTTCTGTACCACAAGCGTGGAAGGATGCCAGCATTGTAACCATCTACAAGAAAGGAGATCGAACAGACTGTGGGAACTACAGAGGAATCTCTCTTCTTTCCATAGCAGGCAAGATCTTCGCCAGGATCCTGCTCAACAGACTATCTATTCACATAACACCAGAAGTAGTTCCGGAGACACAGTGTGGCTTCAGATCCAACCGGACCACAGCGGACATGATATTTTGTCTTCGACAACTACAAGAAAAGTGCATTGAGCAGGACCGACCACTATATATAGTATTTGTCGACTTCACGAAGGCGTTTGATACAGTCGGAAGGACTGGGCTATGGCAGCTACTGAGGAAATATGGATGCCCAGAGAAATTCACAACCATGATCGAGGCTCTACATACGGGAATGATGGCGAATGTGAGTGTTGGAGGGGAAGTCTCGGAAACGTTCGGTGTTACCAATGGTGTCAAGCAAGGCTGTGTACTGGCCCCCACGCTCTTCTCCATCTTCCTATCAGCAATGCTTGTCGAGGCTTTCCGAGGCATGGGAGATGGCGTCTATATACAGTCTAGACAGAGCGCTGACCTATTCAACATCGCACACTTCAGAGCGAAGACCAAGACTACCCAGATACTTGTGAGAGAGCTGCTATACGCAGATGACAGTGCACTGGTCGCCCACTCCGCTGAAGAGATCCAGAGAATAGTGGATGCTTTCTCCGATGCATCAAAGAAGTTCGGCCTGAAGATTAACATCAAGAAGACGGAAGTGCTGTACCAACCCAACTCTACAAGAACCCGAGAGGAGGATATCATGGTTGATGGAAACAAACTGAACTCTGTTCCGGAATTCACCTACCTCGGAAGCACTATATCAAGTGATGGACGCATTGATGCTGAAATACAGAGGAGGATGGCCAAGGCTAGCGCATCTTTCGGCCGATTACGCCAGAGACTCTGGAACAACCACCATGTGTCCACGCGGGTCAAAGGCAAGATCTACCGTGCAATTGTGCTATCCACCTTACTATACGGAGCCGAGGCCTGGACAGTGTACAGACGACAGGTGAAAAAGCTGCATGCCTTCATGATGCGACATCTGCGTTCGATCATGAGGCTAACCTGGAAGGACAAAGTGACAAACAAGGAAATACTCGGTCGGATAGGGCTGCCCTCTATGGAAGATCTTCTGATCAAAAAGAATCTCCTGTGGACTGGACACCTCATGAGGATGTCATCAGACAGACTACCAAAGCAGATCCTCTACTCTCAATTGTCTTCTGGTCACAGACAGAGAGGACGCCCTCGTCTCCGGTTCAAGGGTACCATCAAGAGAAACCTCAAGCTGAGAGACATAAAGACCGACTCATGGACATCACTCTCACAGCAGAGAACTAAATGGAGTGCGGCGGTCAAGAAATGAAAGCAGTCTTTGTCGCATAGCGACTGACAGCATGATGATGATGAATGGGTTCCAGTGTTTCAGTGTGGCGATTTATGATGTGCGCTCACTCAGAGTAATGTAGTTTGTCCTGGGTGCATCAAAAGTGTATCCCATAAATATCTGCAGTGCACCTCTGTCATCTTGGGAATTATAGGAAATCAGAAAATGAAGAAAGTTATTCAGTTTGTGATATTTTCAGTGTCACACTATGAACAGTGAGTCATGTTTTATAGTTGCATGTTAGACTAACCCTGATCACTCACGCAGCCAGGGTGGCTACTATGATAGACTAACCCTGATCACACACGCAGCCAGGGTGGCTGCTACGATAGACTAACCCTGATCACTCATGCAGCCAGGGTGGCTGCTACGATAGACTAACCCTGATCACACACGCAGCCAGGGTGGCTGCTACGATAGACTAACCCTGATCACACACGCAGCCAGGGTGGCTGCTATGATAGACTAACACTGATCACTCACGCAGCCAGGGTGGCTGCTACGATAGTGATCAAGTTTGGTCTTAGTAGCAGTCTCCCTGACCCATAGAATCAAGTTATCCCCAGTTAGCAACTGATTATGGAGGATACAATGTTTTCTTTTACAACCTATTAACCAATGTATACATATTTTTCTTACTTGTTTTACTTAAGATATACAAATTTATATATTATAGTATTTTTATGAAAAACTTGTTTAAATGCTACCTTTGACTATGTTGTGTTGTATCTTTTTTGGGTCACATAGGCACTTGTGATTCCAATACTTGTGATTTATGAGTGTTGTTTCTGCCTACAGAGAGAGACACTGCTGCGACAGTTGAAGACGAACAGTCGAGAGCGAGAGTTGACGCTGGAGGAGTTGAACCTTCAGGAAGGGTCCGAGGACCAGAACTATGAGTTGTGAGTTCTTTATCTCCAGTTGAAGTGCAGTAGCAGTAGATAATGAGGACACTTGGTGTTGTTCCTTTGTGTCAGTTCAATGTTAGTGCTACATATTGTAGGGCGCCCAGCATTCAATGTTAGTGCTACATAATGTAGGGTGCCCAGCATTCAATGTTAGTGCTACATATTGTAGGGCACCCAGCATTCAGTGTTAGTGCTACATAATGTAGGACACCCAGCATTCAATGTCAGTGCTACATAATGTAGGGCGCCCAGCATTCAATGTTAGTGCTACATAATGTAGGGTGCCCAGCATTCAATGTTAGTGCTACATAATGTAGGACACCCAGCATTCAATGTTAGTGCTACATATTGTAGGGCACCCAGCATTCAGTGTTAGTGCTACATAATGTAGGACACCCAGCATTCAATGTCAGTGCTACATAATGTAGGGTGCCCAGCATTCAATGTTAGTGCTACATAATGTAGGGCGCCCAGCATTCAATGTCAGTGCTACATAATGTAGGGTGCCCAGCATTCAATGTTAGTGCTACATAATGTAGGACACCCAGCATTCAATGTTAGTGCTACATATTGTAGGGCACCCAGCATTCAGTGTTAGTGCTACATAATGTAGGACACCCAGCATTCAATGTTAGTGCTACATATTGTAGGGCACCCAGCATTCAATGTTAGTGCTACATAAAGTAGGGCACCCAGCATTCAATGTTAGTGCTACATAATGTAGGGCGCCCAGCATTCAGTATTAGTGCTACATAAAGTAGGGCACCCAGCATTCAGTGTTAGTGCTACATAATGTAGGGCACCCAGCATTCAGTGTTAGTGCTACATAATGTAGGGCACCCAGTATTCAATATTAGTGCTACATAAAGTAGGGCACCCAGTATTCCATGTTAGTGCTACATAATGTAGGGCACCCAGCATTCCATGTTAGTTCTACATAATGTAGGGCACCAAGTATTCCATGTTAGTGCTACATAATGTAGGGCGCCCAGCATTCAATGTTAGCACTACATTATGTAGGGTGCCCAGAAAGTTTGGAAGTTTCTTGCGATTCATTAGTACAAAATAATTTTTGCAGTAGAAATCTACATTTGGATGGGGATCTGATTGTGGCACAGTGCGTATCACACCATCACAGAATCAGCAAATTTTGTGACGTAATGTTGAAAGTCAGCAGTTGCTAATTTGCCTTAACTTGTGTCAGCGCCACCACATTAATATTCCTTTATTTTGTTAAAATCTTCCTATATTATTCGTATATTGTTACCTCTGAATTCCTATATTTCCTATAGATGTTAGACCAAAAGTGGAACGGCACAATGAACACACTGCATACACACTGTACACACTATATACACACTGTACACACTGCATACACACTGTGTACACACTGCATACACACTGTACACACTGCATACACACTGCATAGATACTGCATACACACTGTACACACTACGTACACACTGTACACACTACGTACACACTGTACACAAAGCGTACACACTGCATACACACTGCTTCATTGCAGGTATCTGGAGGTTCTGACTGCCAAGAAACACGACCAGGAGAGGCTGAATAGGTGTCCATCAGACAGGAGTCTGTCTGACCAGTCCACTACATTACCCACCTTGACTGACCCAACACCCAATGGTCGCACCACACTGCCGGTGACACCTACTGGCAGCGGCCTCCGACACGGTAGGTTCCTGTCATCCTGTCTCAGAAATTAAGATGACTTATACAAAACAGGCTCCCATATCAGTTTAGAATTAATTTATGGAAAATATGGAAACTACAACATTTTTATCACTGACATATGTTTATGATATTGTTAGTCCCACTGCCACATTGTCACCACCAAATCTCAAAACTTTATCTCTTTAAACAGTGCTCAAAATAACACTTGTCTCATAGCCTCAAACACCATCAGACAACTTGTTTTTTTCAAGTGACTCACCAACATAAGGTAATGTTTAGGGTATTATATCTATATTTGGGTATGTGATATTATAAAGGCTATCAAGACTTGGGGGTTTAAATAATATATAATACACTGTTGTTGTGTTGTCTGTTTTCTAATTAACAACCCAACTTATGAACCAACATGACATCTCAAGACATCAATGTCTGATACTAAATTAAAACCCTGTCATCTAACCTTAGACCCCCGTCCCCCCACTGCATGAAACCTTAAATCACATTGACCTGTGGAAGCCTGTGAACATGTCCTGGTCATTCGTGCTGTAGCCTTCACATACTGTTCACATTCAAGTCATTCGTGCCGTAGCCTTCACATACTGTTCACATTCAAGTCATTCGTGCCGTAGCCTTCACATACTGTTCACATTCAAGTCACTCATGCCATTGCCTTCACATACTGTTCACATTCAAGTCATTTGTGCTGTAGCCTTCACATACTGTTCACATTCAAGTCACTTGTGCCGTTGCCTTCACATACTGTTCACATTCAAATCATTTGTGCTGTAGCCATCACATGCTGTTCACATTCAAGTCATTTGTGCTGTAGCCATCACATACTGTTCACATTGAAGTCATTTGTGCTGTAGCCATCACATACTGTTCATATTCAAGTCATTCGTGCTGTAACCATCAAGTCATTCGTGCTGTAGCCATGAAATACTGTTCACATTCAAGTCATTTGTGCTGTAACCATCACATACTGTTCACATTCAAGTCATTCGTGCTGTAGCCATGAAATATTGTTCACATTCAAGTCATTTGTGCTGTAACCATCACATACTGTTCACATTCAAGTCATTCGTGCTGTAGCCATCACATACTGTTCACATTCAAGTCATTCGTGCTGTAACCATCAAGTCATTCGTGTTGTAGCCATCACATATTGTTCACATTCAAGTCAGCACCTTTTGAACTGTGGTTGGAAGAGAAAAAAATAAATAAAAAATACACTGATGTAAAATGCTGAACATTTAGTATCAACTGTAATTTGAGGTGACCCTATAATATCCAGGCACCAGTTCATGACCTTTGTTACATTGGTAGCTCCGCCTCCACATACGATTCCTGGGCTGATGGTGACAACACCGACGTCTCCAGGGGCGCCCCTTATTGGTGGCACTTCACCTAATGCAGCACCCCCTGGTGGGCCAGCCAGTAAGTCTGCGCCAGTGACCCCGGTCGCGACCCCCCAGCAGGAACAGAAGTCGGGGGGCTTCATGTCTCGGTTGTTTGGAAACAAGAACAAGGAACGAGAGAAGAAAGAACAAGAACAACAACAACAGCTGCAAGGTAGTCGGGGTCATTATAGTAACACAATTTATTATTATTTATTTAACTAATTATTTTTTAATATATTTTGATATGCCTATATGTCTGTCATGTTTTAACTAATTTATTTTGATTTACTTAACTAATTAGTTTTAGTACGTATGTATTTTTAAGTGCTTCTGAAAGGAGTTTGTCCAGATTTATGGTACTACAGCTGTAAATAAATGTACTTATTATTATTATATAAACACATTGTGTACAGTGTGTACGGTGTGTACATTGTGTACAGTGTGTACGGTGTGTACAGTGTGTACACTGTATTCTGCAAGTCATTTGGTGCAACAGACTATATAATATTTAGTCATTACACATTATAGAAGACATCTTAGCTTCTGTTTTGTTTTGTTTTGTCAATGGTGTTAGAAGATGGTCTCTGTCCGTCCTATGTTGTGTGTTTTAAGGGTGTTCAAATGGGACGTTGGTATAATCTTGTAGGGTCTGTTTAGTTAGCATCTCTCTGTCCTATGTTGTGTGTTTTAAGGGTGTTCAAATGGGACGTTGGTATAATCTTGTAGGGTCTGTTTAGTTAGCATCTCTCTGTCCTATGTTGTGTGTTTTAAGGGTGTTCAAATGGGACGTTGGTATTATCTTGTAGGATCTGTTTAGTTAGCATCTCTCTGTCCTATGTTGTGTGTTTTAAGGGTGTTCAAATGGGACGTTGGTATTATCTTGTAGGATCTGTTTAGTTAGCATCTCTCTGTCCTATGTTGTGTGTTTTAAGGGTGTTCAAATGGGACGTTGGTATAATCTTGTAGGATCTGTTTAGTTAGCATCTCTCTGTCCTATGTTGTGTGTTTTAAGGGTGTTCAAATGGGACGTTGGTATAATCTTGTAGGATCTGTTTAGTTAGCATCTCTCTGTCCTATGTTGTGTGTTTTAAGGATGTTCAAATGGGACGTTGGTATAATCTTGTAGGATCTGTTTAGTTAGCATCTCTCTGTCCTATGTTGTGTGTTTTAAGGGTGTTCAAATGGGACGTTGGTATTATCTTGTAGGATCTGTTTAGTTAGCATCTCTCTGTCCTATGTTGTGTGTTTTAAGGGTGTTCAAATGGGACGTTGGTATTATCTTGTAGGATCTGTTTAGTTAGCATCTCTCTGTCCTATGTTGTGTGTTTTAAGGGTGTTCAAATGGGACGTTGGTATAATCTTGTAGGATCTGTTTAGTTAGCATCTCTCTGTCCTATGTTGTGTGTTTTAAGGGTGTTCAAATGGGACGTTGGTATAATCTTGTAGGGTCTGTTTAGTTAGCATCTCTCTGTCCTATGTTGTGTGTTTTAAGGGTGTTCAAATGGGACGTTGGTATTATCTTGTAGGATCTGTTTAGTTAGCATCTCTCTGTCCTATGTTGTGTGTTTTAAGGGTGTTCAAATGGGACGTTGGTATTATCTTGTAGGATCTGTTTAGTTAGCATCTCTCTGTCCTATGTTGTGTGTTTTAAGGGTGTTCAAATGGGACGTTGGTATAATCTTGTAGGATCTGTTTAGTTAGCATCTCTCTGTCCTATGTTGTGTGTTTTAAGGGTGTTCAAATGGGACGTTGGTATAATCTTGTAGGATCTGTTTAGTTAGCATCTCTCTGTCCTATGTTGTGTGTTTTAAGGATGTTCAAATGGGACGTTGGTATAATCTTGTAGGATCTGTTTAGTTAGCATCTCTCTGTCCTATGTTGTGTGTTTTAAGGGTGTTCAAATGGGACGTTGGTATAATCTTGTAGGGTCTGTTTAGTTAGCATCTCTCTGTCCTATGTTGTGTGTTTTAAGGGTGTTCAAATGGGACGTTGGTATAATCTTGTAGGGTCTGTTTAGTTAGCATCTCTCTGTCCTATGTTGTGTGTTTTAAGGGTGTTCAAATGGGACGTTGGTATAATCTTGTAGGATCTGTTTAGTTAGCATCTCTCTGTCCTATGTTGTGTGTTTTAAGGGTGTTCAAATGGGACGTTGGTATAATCTTGTAGGATCTGTTTAGTTAGCATCTCTCTGTCCTATGTTGTGTGTTTTAAGGGTGTTCAAATGGGACGTTGGTATAATCTTGTAGGGTCTGTTTAGTTAGCATCTCTCTGTCCTATGTTGTGTGTTTTAAGGGTGTTCAAATGGGACGTTGGTATAATCTTGTAGGGTCTGTTTAGTTAGCATCTCTCTGTCCTATGTTGTGTGTTTTAAGGGTGTTCAAATGGGACGTTGGTATAATCTTGTAGGATCTGTTTAGTTAGCATCTCTCTGTCCTATGTTGTGTGTTTTAAGGGTGTTCAAATGGGACGTTGGTATAATCTTGTAGGGTCTGTTTAGTTAGCATCTCTCTGTCCTATGTTGTGTGTTTTAAGGATGTTCAAATGGGACGTTGGTATAATCTTGTAGGGTCTGTTTAGTTAGCATCTCTCTGTCCTATGTTGTGTGTTTTAAGGGTGTTCAAATGGGACGTTGGTATAATCTTGTAGGATCTGTTTAGTTAGCATCTCTCTGTCCTATGTTGTGTGTTTTAAGGGTGTTCAAATGGGACGTTGGTATAATCTTGTAGGATCTGTTTAGTTAGCATCTCTCTGTCCTATGTTGTGTGTTTTAAGGGTGTTCAAATGGGACGTTGGTATAATCTTGTAGGGTCTGTTTAGTTAGCATCTCTCTGTCCTATGTTGTGTGTTTTAAGGGTGTTCAAATGGGACGTTGGTATAATCTTGTAGGGTCTGTTTAGTTAGCATCTCTCTGTCCTATGTTGTGTGTTTTAAGGGTGTTCAAATGGGACGTTGGTATAATCTTGTAGGATCTGTTTAGTTAGCATCTCTCTGTCCTATGTTGTGTGTTTTAAGGGTGTTCAAATGGGACGTTGGTATAATCTTGTAGGATCTGTTTAGTTAGCATCTCTCTGTCCTATGTTGTGTGTTTTAAGGATGTTCAAATGGGACGTTGGTATAATCTTGTAGGGTCTGTTTAGTTAGCATCTCTCTGTCCTATGTTGTGTGTTTTAAGGGTGTTCAAATGGGACGTTGGTATAATCTTGTAGGATCTGTTTAGTTAGCATCTCTCTGTCCTATGTTGTGTGTTTTAAGGGTGTTCAAATGGGACGTTGGTATAATCTTGTAGGGTCTGTTTAGTTAGCATCTCTCTGTCCTATGTTGTGTGTTTTAAGGGTGTTCAAATGGGACGTTGGTATAATCTTGTAGGATCTGTTTAGTTAGCATCTCTCTGTCCTATGTTGTGTGTTTTAAGGATGTTCAAATGGGACGTTGGTATAATCTTGTAGGGTCTGTTTAGTTAGCATCTCTCTGTCCTATGTTGTGTGTTTTAAGGGTGTTCAAATGGGACGTTGGTATAATCTTGTAGGATCTGTTTAGTTAGCATCTCTCTGTCCTATGTTGTGTGTTTTAAGGGTGTTCAAATGGGACGTTGGTATAATCTTGTAGGGTCTGTTTAGTTAGCATCTCTCTGTCCTATGTTGTGTGTTTTAAGGGTGTTCAAATGGGACGTTGGTATAATCTTGTAGGATCTGTTTAGTTAGCATCTCTCTGTCCTATGTTGTGTGTTTTAAGGATGTTCAAATGGGACGTTGGTATAATCTTGTAGGATCTGTTTAGTTAGCATCTCTCTGTCCTATGTTGTGTGTTTTAAGGGTGTTCAAATGGGACGTTGGTATAATCTTGTAGGATCTGTTTAGTTAGCATCTCTCTGTCCTATGTTGTGTGTTTTAAGGGTGTTCAAATGGGACGTTGGTATAATCTTGTAGGGTCTGTTTAGTTAGCATCTCTCTGTCCTATGTTGTGTGTTTTAAGGGTGTTCAAATGGGACGTTGGTATAATCTTGTAGGATCTGTTTAGTTAGCATCTCTCTGTCCTATGTTGTGTGTTTTAAGGGTGTTCAAATGGGACGTTGGTATAATCTTGTAGGGTCTGTTTAGTTAGCATCTCTCTGTCCTATGTTGTGTGTTTTAAGGATGTTCAAATGGGACGTTGGTATAATCTTGTAGGATCTGTTTAGTTAGCATCTCTCTGTCCTATGTTGTGTGTTTTAAGGGTGTTCAAATGGGACGTTGGTATAATCTTGTAGGATCTGTTTAGTTAACATCTCTCTGTCCTATGTTGTGTGTTTTAAGGGTGTTCAAATGGGACGTTGGTATAATCTTGTAGGATCTATTTAGTTAGCATCTCTCTGTCCTATGTTGTGTGTTTTAAGGGTGTTCAAATGGGACGTTGGTATAATCTTGTAGGATCTGTTTAGTTAGCATCTCTCTGTCCTATGTTGTGTGTTTTAAGGGTGTTCAAATGGGACGTTGGTATAATCTTGTAGGGTCTGTTTAGTTAGCATCTCTCTGTCCTATGTTGTGTGTTTTAAGGGTGTTCAAATGGGACGTTGGTATAATCTTGTAGGATCTGTTTAGTTAGCATCTCTCTGTCCTATGTTGTGTGTTTTAAGGGTGTTCAAATGGGACGTTGGTATAATCTTGTAGGATCTGTTTAGTTAGCATCTCTCTGTCCTATGTTGTGTGTTTTAAGGGTGTTCAAATGGGACGTTGTTATAATCTTGTAGGGTCTGTTTAGTTAGCATCTCTCTGTCCTATGTTGTGTGTTTTAAGGGTGTTCAAATGGGACGTTGGTATAATCTTGTAGGATCTGTTTAGTTAGCATCTCTCTGTCCTATGTTGTGTGTTTTAAGGATGTTTAGCAAATGGGAATAATTTTGCACTTGTGGGCGTGGTGGCACGGAGGTATAATGGGGTGTGGTGGTGTAGTGGGGCGTGGTGCTGTAATGAGGCATGGTGGTATAGTGGGGCATGGTGGTGTAGTGGGGCATGGTGTAGTGGGGCACGGTGGTGTAGTGGGGCGCAGTGGTGTAATGCGGCTTGGTGGTGTAATGTGGCTTGGTGTAGTGGGGTGTGGTAGTGTAGTGGGGCGCAGTGGTGTAGTGGGGCGCGGTGGTGTAGTGGGGCGCGGTGGCATAATGCGGCTTGGTGGTTCAATGCGGCTTGGTGGTGTAATGGGGCGCAGTGGTGTGGTGGTGTAGTGGGGCGCAGTGGTGTAGTGGGGCACGGTGGTGTAGTGGGGCGCGGTGGTGTAGTATTGGTAGTGTTTCCCAGAGAAGTCATTAGTTGAGAAGTCATTAGAATAAACAGGTTCACCAGGGGGTGAAGAGTAAAGGAACAGGTTCACCAGGGGGTGAAGAGTAAAGGAACAGGTTCACCAGGGGGTGAAGAGTAAAGGAACAGGTTCACCAGGGGGTGAAGAGTAAAGGAACAGGTTCACCGGGGGTGAAGAGTAAAGGAACAGGTTCACCAGGGGGTGAAGAGTAAAGGAACAGGTTCACCAGGGGGTGAAGAGTAAAGGAACAGGTTCACCAGGGGGTGAAGAGTAAAGGAACAGGTTCACCAGGGGGTGAAGAGTAAAGGAACAGGTTCACCGGGGGGTGAAGAGTAAAGGAACAGGTTCACCGGGGGTGAAGAGTAAAGGAACAGGTTCACCAGGGGGTGAAGAGTAAAGGAACAGGTTCACCGGGGGGTGAAGAGTAAAGGAACAGGTTCACCAGGGGGTGAAGAGTAAAGGAACAGGTTCACCGGGGGGTGAAGAGTAAAGGAACAGGTTCACCAGGGGGTGAAGAGTAAAGGAACAGGTTCACCGGGGGGTGAAGAGTAAAGGAACAGGTTCACCGGGGGTGAAGAGTAAAGGAACAGGTTCACCAGGGGGTGAAGAGTAAAGGAACAGGTTCACCAGGGGGTGAAGAGTAAAGGAACAGGTTCACCAGGGGGTGAAGAGTAAAGGAACAGGTTCACCAGGGGGTGAAGAGTAAAGGAACAGGTTCACCGGGGGGTGAAGAGTAAAGGAACAGGTTCACCGGGGGTGAAGAGTAAAGGAACAGGTTCACCAGGGGGTGAAGAGTAAAGGAACAGGTTCACCGGGGGGTGAAGAGTAAAGGAACAGGTTCACCGGGGGGTGAAGAGTAAAGGAACAGGTTCACCAGGGGGTGAAGAGTAAAGGAACAGGTTCACCAGGGGGTGAAGAGTAAAGGAACAGGTTCACCAGGGGGTGAAGAGTAAAGGAACAGGTTCACCAGGGGGTGAGGAGTATAGTGCTTTGAGCTGTCCCAAGGACTGGATACTGCGTTATATAAGAACATACCTTTACTTGTGGGATCAGTTTAGTTAACATCTGACCCTCACTCCTGTCACACTGCCGTGGGCAGTTACTGGACACAGTGACCGCATGGTCAGTCTTGTTTCTAGTTGCAGCCGCTGAGCCTGTGGTGCCTGAGACATCCATCAAAGACGTGAATGACTTTGTCCCTCTTGACCAGCTGGACAGCAGCTTTCTGGACGATGCAACGGAGGCGAGGGAGACCAAGGAGGCGGCTGGGGAAGACTCGGACAGGTGGGAGTGAGGGAGAGTTGGTGGTATTGGGAGGGACAGTTCAATGGGATGACTCGGTCAGACAGGGACATGACTGAGAAATTCTACACTCAAGACCTGCCACATTTTTTTAATCTGTATTTTTTACTTGAAATTCTATAGAAAGCTATATAAAATTTTTCTTTGGTTAATCAGCCTGCTGCCTATTCCGACTGAGTATCACCATCTTTAAGTTTCTTTAAGTTTCTTTGGTTAATCATCCTGCAGCCTATTCCGACTGAGTATCACCATCTTTAAGTCTCTTTAAGTTTCCTTGGTTAATCATCCTGCAGCCTATTCCGACTGAGTATCACCATCTTTAAGTTTCTTTAAGTTCCTTTGGTTAATCATCCTGCAGCCTATTCCGACTGAGTATCACCATCTTTAAGTTTCTTTAAGTTTCTTTGGTTAATCATCCTGCAGCCTATTCCGACTGAGTATCACCATCTTTAAGTTTCTTTAAGTTTCTTTGGTTAATCAGCCTGCAGCCTATTAATCAGCCTATTCCGACTGAGTATCACCATCTTTAAGTCTGTGCCCAGTTGGAGCTAGTAGTGTATTGTTTGATATCTTGTGACCTGTGTGCCAGAAGGCATTCACTGGTACACCATATGTTGACCAGTATATTCAAGACTCCAGCATCAGTGATGCGACATTAACTTCTGGCTGTATGCATGTTTCAGTGACGAGGAATCAACATCGAACCCCCTGGTGGCAGGATTCCAAGATGACATAGACTCTGACGACCAACAGTCACCTAGCAACACTCCTGCCATTACATGCTCACACGTGGAGCTCTCCAGTGACGAGGAGGAAGAGGTAACAAAGAGTTCGAGTGTGGCTGTGACTTCGAGTCGAGACAGCGTCTCAGACATTGACTCGCCAATGCCGAGCAGCAGTCATTCGGACTTGCAGTTGCCCATTCAGTGGACAACAGGTGGCAGCACTAGTCATGGTGCCAGCGGCGATGACAAACCGTTGGACATTCGCACTAAAGGCGTGCTGCAACAGGACCGGTCGAGTTGTCATGGCAACGCAAGTGCGAGGGACGTGTCAGTGAGTGATAAGAGTGATGATGACAGTGATAGTGTTGACAATGTTGCCACGGTTACCATGCTGCAAGATGATGTCAGAGATGATGAAGTCACTGCTGCTGCTGATCAGTCCATAGAGGACACCGTCCCAGCACAGCAGGTAAATGTCCACTACACATAAAACAGTTTGCTGGTCACTGGGGCAGGCTCCTGTAACAGTTTGCTGGTCACTGGGGCAGGCTCCTGTAACAGTTTGCTGGTCACTGGGGCAGGCTCCTGTAACAGTTTGCTGGTCACTGGGGCAGGCTCCTGTAACAGTTTGCTGGTCACTGGGGCAGGCTCCTGTAACAGTTTGCTGGTCACTGGGGCAGGCTCCTGTAACAGTTTGCTGGTCACTGGAGCAGGCTCCTGTAACAGTTGTAATGACAATTGATTGTAACACATTACACAGTTAGGCATATTTGTAATTAAAAGTTATGTCAAACTGTAAATGTAATAATTATCCTGTGTAATTGACCTGTTAAATAGCTTAGAAACAAAGCACTAACATATAGTTGTCAACATTACCACTTTCCGTGGAAAAAACACTTTCTTTCCTTTGTCTCGCATTCCCACTTTTTATAGGAAATATCCAGTTTTTTTTTTATTTTCAAAAAGCACTTACAATCTATTTGCTGTACAGGATGCCCTCCAGGCACACTATTTCTATGGTTTCAAGTGAGTTCACATTGTCAATGCAAACGAGAACGCCAAATAAAAATGGTAATCCATAAAAACAGCACTAGTGAGTCTAGTGAGTCTAGTGAGTCTAGATACAAACAAGTTGAGTGGAGGCAGCTGCTTCCATCTTTTCCATGAGCAGATGTTGACGCTTGGATGCACAGATGATGTAGTGACTGACCGAGTGTGGTGTTTGTAGGAAGACATTGACCACCCTGACAACAACTCACACCAGCCACTGCCCACACTACAGTTTGAAGACTTTGCTGTACTTGACCGCGAGTTTGATGACCCAACTGGTCGACCACGTAGGTACCTCATATCTGTGGTCAGGACACCCTGACTGCAGCCATGTAGGTAGTAGGTACCCTATGTTTGTCCCCCCGTGGTTGTGGGAGGGTGCCAGATAGTCAGACTACCAGGAGGGTCTCTCTTGACAATTATGTCAGTTCCATGTTTGTTACCACAAATACTGCTAGTTCTACTGTCAGTTCCATGGGTTAAATCAATAGTTTTGTCAATGATCTAGGGGTCAGGTGACTTGTTTAATTTGTCACCTATTATGTTAGTGGAACAATGCAACAGTAGTTAGTATGTTAGAACGTAGGATACTCAGTTATGAGGACCGGATTTCAAATGATCTTGACCTGTTTGATGCCTGGGCAGTTTTGTTCCCTTGATGTTGTATAAATGAGGACCTGGCTCCTTTCACTAGGAGTTAACCAGCAGTACACTGTCATCTGTCATTAGGAGTTAACCAGCAGTACACTGTCATCTGTCACTAGGAGTTAACCAGCAGTACACTGTCATCTGTCACTAGGAGTTAACCAGCTGTACACTGTCATCTGTCACTAGGAGTTAACCAGCAGTACACTGTCATCTGTCACTAGGAGTTAACCTGCAGTACACTGTCATCTGTCACTAGGAGTTAACCAGCTGTACACTGTCATCTGTCACTAGGAGTTAACCAGCTGTACACTGTCATCTGTTACTAGGAGTTAACCAGCAGTACACTGTCATCTGTCACTAGGAGTTAACCAGCTGTACACTGTCATTTGTCACTAGGAGTTAACCTGCAGTACACTGTCATCTTATCCAGAGGGATGTAAATTCTCATACACTTCAAACAAGGAAACAGGTTTAAGCACTGGCTTTGTGGGCCAAAATGGCCTAGAAAGGATTTAACGTTTTCAACGTATAATGCGCTAGCCTTGATTATCCAACTGTTTGTCGCACACAAGAGAGCCGAAAATCGCAGCTAACTCATCAAATAAGAGTAAACTTTTGTCAGTTTATACGAGGCATTCGAACCAACATTAAACATTGATCATATTGGCTCAAGTCACACAACAGCATAAAAGGGAATTGTAGAAGTTAACGTTTTGTTTGCAGGTTTGAATCCCATAACATTTTTCATACTATTTTAAGATACCTTTCATTTAGTATAAAACTATTGGAAACTTTTTTCGTTATCCAAAACACACATCAATTATACATTATTTGTAATGTAAATGTAAGCCATGTCACTGAAATGAAGTAATGAGATCAGTGACACCATCTGGTGGTAACTGTGAAACCATATTTCGGAGAGTCGACGAAGATGAGCAAGAGTCTGCTAAGATGAGCGTGAGTCTGCTAAGCTAGACTTATTATGTCCGTGTTCCAGGAGTCGAGTCACTGAGCAGTGACATCACGGCGAGTTCAAGTCGAACAGGCTCTGACATGGAATGTGGGATCAATTCGCGGAAAAAGAAGAAACACAAAAGTAAAGACAAAGAGAAGGTTGGTGACTGTTGTTTAGTATGAGCATGATGCAGACTACTTGAGCTGTGTTTGAAAAAAAATTTATAATCTGTTTATGCAGAGGGATATTAGCAGAATTTCTTCAGCTTTTCCATGTTATAATACCTTTGCTGCAATTGAGTGCTAAAATTCATAGAAACAAAGCAAATTGAAAAAAGTATTCTACACTAGTACAGGTTGACAAGTATTCCACACTAGTACAGGTTGACAAGTATTCCACACTAGTGCAGGTTGACAAGTATTCCACACTAGTACAGGTTGACAAGTATTCCACACTAGTATACAAGTATTCCACACTAATACAGGCTGACAAGTATTCCACACTAGTACAGGCTGACAAGTATTCCACACTAATACAGGTTGACAAGTATTCCACACTAGTACATGTTGACAAGTATTCCACACTAGTACAGGTTGACAAGTATTCCACACTAGTACAGGTTGACAAGTATTCCACACTAGTATACAAGTATTCCACACTAATACAGGCTGACAAGTATTCCACACTAGTACAGGCTGACAAGTATTCCACACTAATACAGGTTGACAAGTATTCCACACTAGTACATGTTGACAAGTATTCCACACTAGTGCAGGTTGACAAGTATTCCACACTAGTACAGGTTGACAAGTATTCCACACTAGTATACAAGTATTCCACACTAATACAGGCTGACAAGTATTCCACACTAGTACAGGCTGACAAGTATTCCACACTAATACAGGTTGACAAGTATTCCACACTAGTACATGTTGACAAGTATTCCACACTAGTGCAGGTTGACAAGTATTCCACACTAGTACAGGTTGACAAGTATTCCACACTAGTATACAAGTATTCCACACTAATACAGGCTGACAAGTATTCCACACTAGTACAGGCTGACAAGTATTCCACACTAATACAGGTTGACAAGTATTCCACACTAGTACATGTTGACAAGTATTCCACACTAGTACAGGTTGACAAGTATTCCACACTAATACAGGTTGACAAGTATTCCACACTAATACAGGTTGACAAGTATTCCACACTAATACAGGTTGACAAGTATTCCACACTAGTACAGGTTGACAAGTATTCCACACTAGTACAGGTTGACAAGTATTCCACACTAGTACAGGTTGACAAGTATTCCACACTAATACAGGCTGACAAGTATTCCACACTAATACAGGTTGACAAGTATTCCACACTAATACAGGTTGACAAGTATTCCACACTAATACAGGCTGACAAGTATTCCACACTAGTACAGGTTGACAAGTATTCCACACTAATACAGGTTGACAAGTATTCCACACTAATACAGGTTGACAAGTATTCCACACTAATACAGGTTGACAAGTATTCCACACTAGTACAGGTTGACAAGTATTCCACACTAATACAGGTTGACAAGTATTCCACACTAATACAGGTTGACAAGTATTCCACACTAATACAGGCTGACAAGTATTCCACACTAGTACAGGTTGACAAGTATTCCACACTAATACAGGTTGACAAGTATTCCACACTAATACAGGTTGACAAGTATTCCACACTAATACAGGTTGACAAGTATTCCACACTAATACAGGCTGACAAGTATTCCACACTAATACAGGTTGACAAGTATTCCACACTAATACAGGTTGACAAGTATTCCACACTAATACAGGTTGACAAGTATTCCACACTAGTACAGGCTGACAAGTATTCCACACTAGTACAGGTTGACAAGTATTCCACACTAGTACAGGTTGACAAGTATTCCACACTAGTACAGGTTGACAAGTATTCCACACTAGTACAGGTTGACAAGTATTCCACACTAGTACAGGTTGACAAGTATTCCACACTAGTACAGGTTGACAAGTATTCCACACTAGTACAGGTTGACAAGTATTCCACACTAGTACAGGTTGACAAGTATTCCACACTAGTACAGGTTGACAAGTATTCCACACTAGTACAGGTTGACAAGTATTCCACACTAGTACAGGTTGACAAGTATTCCACACTAGTACAGGTTGACAAGTATTCCACACTGGTACAGGTTGACAAGTATTCCACACTAGTACAGGTTGACAAGTATTCCACACTAGTATACAAGTATTCCACACTAATACAGGCTGACAAGTATTCCACACTAGTACAGGCTGACAAGTATTCCACACTAATACAGGTTGACAAGTATTCCACACTAGTACATGTTGACAAGTATTCCACACTAGTACAGGTTGACAAGTATTCCACACTAGTACAGGTTGACAAGTATTCCACACTAGTACAGGTTGACAAGTATTCCACACTAATACAGGCTGACAAGTATTCCACACTAGTACAGGCTGACAAGTATTCCACACTAGTACAGGCTGACAAGTATTCCACACTAATACAGGTTGACAAGTATTCCACACTAGTACAGGTTGACAAGTATTCCACACTAGTACAGGTTGACAAGTATTCAACACTAGTACAGGCTGACAAGTATTCCACACTAATACAGGTTGACAAGTATTCCACACTAATACAGGTTGACAAGTATTCCACACTAATACAGGTTGACAAGTATTCCACACTAATACAGGTTGACAAGTATTCCACACTAATACAGGCTGACAAGTATTCCACACTAATACAGGTTGACAAGTATTCCACACTAATACAGGTTGACAAGTATTCCACACTAGTACAGGCTGACAAGTATTCCACACTAATACAGGTTGACAAGTATTCCACACTAATACAGGTTGACAAGTATTCCACACTAATACAGGTTGACAAGTATTCCACACTAATACAGGTTGACAAGTATTCCACACTAGTACAGGCTGACAAGTATTCCACACTAATACAGGTTGACAAGTATTCCACACTAATACAGGCTGACAAGTATTCCACACTAATACAGGTTGACAAGTATTCCACACTAATACAGGTTGACAAGTATTCCACACTAGTACAGGCTGACAAGTATTCCACACTAATACAGGTTGACAAGTATTCCACACTAATACAGGTTGACAAGTATTCCACACTAACACAGGTTGACAAGTATTCCACACTAATACAGGCTGACAAGTATTCCACACTAATACAGGTTGACAAGTATTCCACACTAATACAGGTTGACAAGTATTCCACACTAGTACAGGCTGACAAGTATTCCACACTAATACAGGTTGACAAGTATTCCACACTAATACAGGTTGACAAGTATTCCACACTAACACAGGTTGACAAGTATTCCACACTAATACAGGTTGACAAGTATTCCACACTAGTACAGGTTGACAAGTATTCCACACTAATACAGGCTGACAAGTATTCCACACTAATACAGGCTGACAAGTATTCCACACTAATACAGGTTGACAAGTATTCCACACTAATACAGGTTGACAAGTATTCCACACTAATACAGGTTGACAAGTATTCCACACTAGTACAGGCTGACAAGTATTCCACACTAATACAGGTTGACAAGTATTCCACACTAATACAGGTTGACAAGTATTCCACACTAGTACAGGTTGACAAGTATTCCACACTAATACAGGTTGACAAGTATTCCACACTAGTACAGGCTGACAAGTATTCCACACTAGTACAGGTTGACAAGTATTCCACACTAGTACAGTTTGACAAGTATTCCACACTAATACAGGTTGACAAGTATTCCACACTAGTACAGGTTGACAAGTATTCCACACTAGTACAGGTTGACAAGTATTCCACACTAGTACAGGTTGACAAGTATTCCACACTAGTACAGGTTGACAAGTATTCCACACTAGTACAGGTTGACAAGTATTCCAAACTAGTACAGGTTGACAAGTATTCCACACTAGTACAGGTTGACAAGTATTCCACACTAGTACAGGTTGACAAGTATTCCACACTAGTACAGGTTGACAAGTATTCCACACTAATACAGGTTGACAAGTATTCCACACTAGTACAGGTTGACAAGTATTCCACACTAGTACAGGTTGACAAGTATTCCACACTAGTACAGGTTGACAAGTATTCCACACTAGTACAGGTTGACAAGTATTCCACACTAGTACAGGTTGACAAGTATTCCAAACTAGTACAGGTTGACAAGTATTCCACACTAATACAGGTTGACAAGTATTCCACACTAATACAGGTTGACAAGTATTCCACACTAATACAGGCTGACAAGTATTCCACACTAATACAGGTTGACAAGTATTCCACACTAGTACAGGTTGACAAGTATTCCACACTAGTACAGGTTGACAAGTATTCCACACTAGTACAGGCTGACAAGTATTCCACACTAATACAGGTTGACAAGTATTCCACACTAATACAGGTTGACAAGTATTCCACACTAGTACAGGTTGACAAGTATTCCACACTAGTACAGGTGGACAAGTATTCCACACTAGTACAGGTGGACAAGTATTCCACACTAATACAAGTTGGAAATATGTTCCTCAAATTTAAAGAAGTTAATAGAACAAGATTGCACAAAGTAGCACTAGTAAACTAGCAGTGTAGACTGGATACGAGAAAGTATTAATTCTCACTGAGGACAGAGAATGTATGGAACAGATCATCTACTGCTTGTGTTAATGCAGGCAGCGTGAATGTTTTAGACATAAAACTGATAATATCTGATAAGGACGGGTTACACATAGATGAACAATTGTTAGACACTTGATAAGGGCGGGTTACACACAGATGAACAATTGTTGAACACTTGATAAGGGCGGGTTACACATAGATGAACAATTGTTGGACACTTGATAAGGGCGGGTTACACACAGATGAACAATTGTTGGACACTTGATAAGGGTGGGTTACACATAGATGAACAATTGTTGGACACTTGATAAGGGTGGGTTACACATAGATGAACAATTGTTGGACACTTGATAAGGGTGGGTTACACACAGATGAACAATTGTTGAACACTTGATAAGGGCGGGTTACACATAGATGAACAATTGTTGGACACTTGATAAGGGTGGGTTACACATAGATGAACAATTGTTAGACACTTGATAAGGGTGGGTTACACACAAATGAACAATTGTTGAACACTTGATAAGGGTGGGTTACACACAGATGAACAATTGTTAGACACTTGATAAGGCGGGTTACACACAGATGAACAATTGTTGGACACTTGATAAGGGTGGGTTACACACAGATGAACAATTGTTGGACACTTGATAAGGGTGGGTTACACACAGATGAACAATTGTTGGACACTTGATAGGGGTGGGTTACACACAGATGAACAATTGTTGGATACTTGATAAGGGTGGGTTACACACAGATGAACAATTGTTGGACACTTGATAAGGGTGGGTTACACACAGATGAACAATTGTTGGATACTTGATAGGGGTGGGTTACACACAGATGAACAATTGTTGGACACTTGATAAGGGTGGGTTACACACAGATGAACAATTGTTGGACACTTTATATGGGTGGGTTACACACAGATGAACAATTGTTGGACACTTGATAAGGGTGGGTTACACACAGATGAACAATTGTTGGACACTTGATAAGGGTGGGTTACACACAGATGAACAATTGTTGGACACTTGATAGGGGTGGGTTACACACAGATGAACAATTGTTGGACACTTGATAAGGGTGGGTTACACACAGATGAACAATTGTTGGATACCAAATAAGAGACAGGAGGTGATATTGTACATTTTCTGATGTTGATCTTTCAACACAGGACGGGGAGAAGGATCGGAAGAAGAAACACAAAAAGCACAAGGAGAAGGGGGAGAAGGAAGGGGTGGAGGAGGGGAAGAAGAAGAGGAAGAGCAAGCAGAAGCCCACCAGGAACGAGATGGATGAACTGGAGGCGTTCCTTGGCCCGGCCGGCGACTCTGGCCCAGTCGCCAAGACGTCTGATTACGAAGTCCTCTAAATGCCACTACAACCATGTCTTTCACATCAGTTGTTTGAGCGGCCTTTCAGACTGCTGCTGTGTCCTCGTTTTAGACTTTTAATGCAAGTCTGTGACACTTGCTGTACAAGTACTGAGGTTTGTAACAGTGTCTTCGTCTGTCATGACATGTCATGGGAGATTCGGTGCCGAGACACTGGCTTATCAGTCATACAGGAAGTGGCTGGGCCACCCCGGGGTGTGGCTGGCCCGCCCCCGGGGTGTGGCATGGCTGGCATGCTTATTTCAAGGTGTAGTTACAGAATTGATACTAAGGAAATCAGGAATTTAGAGACAATAGCTGTCATACATGGTACTGCTCTCTCTCTCTCTGAGGAATCCAATATGACACCGTGGGGTGGGGGGATTTAGACAGTGATTTTGCTTAATTGTCTGATTCCTGTAATGTCCTGGACAAACCCACCCTAAAAAAAATTACCCCCTCCAACAAATATATGAATCATAATATTTTAGAGTTGATTTGCAGTGAGTGGACATTGTTGATATTGATACACCTGAAGTGATATTGTTCATATTATTGTGATATTGATTAGTCACTTACGTGCACTTTGACGACATACCTCTTTCATATAACAACACAGTGTGCACCACAAACAAAACAGTTTCCAAACAAACATAGTTTCCTACTATGTTGGTGATTATTATTCTATGGCAGGTTTTTAAATAACCACAATATTTAGTTGTAAATTCACTTTTGAAATATTGAATTTTTTGTCAGTTTGGCAATTTCTGTTGTATAACACATCAGACGGATTGTCTCCAGTACACGTTTGTAGTGTTATATGTGCAGCACAGAAGATTTCAACTTCAATATGTAAACTTATATATCACCAGTCCACTAGGAGCATATACATCTGTACAGACTGTTACAATAGTGGTTGAAATGGAATCTGCTCCTCACTGCCCGAGACACAGAGGTCGAAAACAAGCATGCATCATTCTGCCATACTCATGCCTTGCTTCCATTAGATTAGATGTTGTTGATTTCAATTGACTCATGATTTTGTCACCAGGTGGCTCTGCAAACAACATTGACCAATCACATTGACCTGCCTCTCTTTGGTCAGTGCCAACTAGTCGAGCATGTGGTCCATCCAGCGTTGTAAACTTGTGCTACAGTTTGCAGACATCTGCCTTATTTTGTTAGTTGTGTTGGTTGATAAGTGCATTATTCAGATACAAACAGCATTTACAGAATACAAATAATTTGTATAAAAATGATGCTAATTTGAGCTAATGCGTGTATGTGCCAATATATCAAATCATGCATTCAACTGCTGAGACAGGAAGTACTTCTGATGTTGTCTCCCCAACACAAGAGTTCTAATGTGATGTACACAGGAGAGCCTCACTTTGATGTGTATGTACAGACCACCAATAGGCAGGATACATTGATGTCCTAACACTGTCCGTTAAACTACAATCTCAACCAGAGTCAATGTTTGATTGACCTCAGTAGAACCGCGATGGAGGTCAGACAGAGGTGTCTCCCACCCCCCATGATGGAGGTCAGACAGAGGTGTCTCCCACCCCCCATGATGGAGGTCAGACAGAGGTGTCTCCCACCCCCCATGATAGAGGTCAGACAGGTGTCTCCCACCCCCCATGATGGAGGTCAGACAGAGGTGTCTCCCACCCCCATGATAGAGGTCAGACAGGTGTCTCCCACCCCCATGATGGAGGTCAGACAGGTGTCTCCCACCCCCCATGATGGAGGTCAGACAGGTGTCTCCCACCCCCCATGATGGAGGTCAGACAGAGGTGTCTCCCACCCCCCATGATGGAGGTCAGACAGAGGTGTCTCCCACCCCCCATGATGGAGGTCAGACAGAGGTGTCTCCCACCCCCCCATGATGAAGGTCAGACAGAGGTATCTCCCACCCCCATGATGGAGGTCAGACAGAGGTTAAGTGTCTCCCACCCCCCATGATGGAGGTCAGACAGAGGTTAGTGGACATGTAATGGTCCAGTATACTGATCAGTTAACAGATTTCTTAACACAAGCCATATCCACTACTGAGTACCCATAGATGGTCTGCAGGTGTTCACACCAGTCTCCACGGTGGACAAGTAGTTGTCGGTCTGTTCATGGTCTTCCTAGAAGAATGTTGTATTTAATCAGAAGATCCATTACACTTTATTCAAGAATCCCTGTGATGAACAAAGATGAGATTGTTGTTGAGTTTCAATATAGTTTAATGAGATTCGTCCTCTGGATGACTAGGTGTATAGATTCGGTGAGAAATACAGAAATCGGCAATAAGAAAATAACTTCGGTGAAGTTGTGTTGGACGTTTGTATATAGCAGTATAATGTAAGTGATACGTTTGTGTTGGTATTGTATCACCAGATGTGTACAGAAGTGTCTACAAAATGCCTGGCTGATATGTGTGTATGTAAGTAAATAAACCTGCTCAGAGAATACTGTGTTGTCTTCATGTTTGTTGACATCCATGGAGTTGGGTGGCATGGTCCAACACCGATAACAGCATTGGCCATGTGAACTCAGTTCGTTGATCACTGCACCATTTAAAATCTTGGAAACTGGATTTTTTTAACATGAGTTAACTTCCCTGCAGAGGATATGATACAGGGTGTCACCAAATGGAGGATATGAAAGTCGTACAAATGATACAGGGTGTCACCAAATGGAAGATATGAACGTCGTACAAATGATACAGGGTGTCACCAAATGGAGGATATGAAAGTCATACAAATGATACAGGGTGTCATCAAATGGAAGATATGAACGTCGTACAAATGATACAGGATGTCACCAAATGGAGGATATGAACGTCGTACAAATGATACAGGATGTCACCAAATGGAGGATATGAACGTCGTACAAATGATACAGGGTGTCATCAAATGGAGGATATGAACGTCGTACAAATGATACAGGATGTCACCAAATGGAGGATATGAACGTCGTACAAATGATACAGGGTGTCATCAAATGGAAGATATGAACGTCGTACAAATGATACAGGATGTCACCAAATGGAGGATATGAACGTCGTACAAATGATACAGGGTGTCATCAAATGGAAGATATGAACGTCGTACAAATGATACAGGATGTCACCAAATGGAGGATATGAACGTCGTACAAATGATACAGGATGTCACCAAATGGAGGATATGAAAGGCGTACAAATGATACAGGGTGTCACCAAATGGAGGACATGAAAGTCATACAAATGATATAGGGTGTCACCAAATGGAGGACATGAAAGTCATACAAATGATACAGGGTGTCATCAAATGAAACCGACAGTGGATTGATCATGTGTACAGGGAACGCAATGTGACTCCTATCTGCTAAACGGCTGATTCTGTTATTGGCTGTTGAGTAGAGTCCACTCATATATACTACATTGGCTACAAAACAACCAAATGTGTCGGCCATTTTAATGAGGAACTGACAAAATTATACTGTGGATGTCCATACAGTACTAGATAATACTAGATAATGTCCATACAGTACTAGATAATACGGCAGATACGAAGCACGAAATGTTTGTATAAATAAACCTGGTACACTAAATTGATACTTTGACAGGCAGTACTGCATGCGTAAAAAATTATACATATGCATCCTTCAGGGACTAAAATTACAAAATGCATTTTTTATCAAAACATGTTATACTGACGGTGCTCCATATAACCTGACCAAACCACCCTCTGAAAAAATATTACTTTCCATCAATATCCTCTTCTACAGGGGACATCACCGACTCGAAGTGCACACACAGCTACCAAGACAGGACTCCCCAGGTTATATATAAAAAGTATATACCAATAAAATGTACTGACTTTGGACACTGAGGCAGCTTCGTGCACAAGGTAAGTTTCTTTAAATATGATGTGTTATATAATAATGCTTGATACCTGTGTCGTGTGATGCTCCAGACTACACTATTAAAGAAATTGTAAAGGCTCGTGCCATGTTGGCTGATGGCGACATGGAGTTATAAATATTACCAGTAACACAAAGTACTGCTTAGTTTATATATCAAGTGATTTATTGATTTACCATCCTAACTAGAATATACACCGCTAGCCTGTGTCATTCTGTAAACGAAGAATCCCATTGTAAAGTTGCTGGAAGTGCTAACGTTACTTTCATTATTTCCCATAATACATACATATATAGTGAAGACATAACATGACTCCGATCATTGGTGGCACATCTATATATATACATATATAGTGAAGACATAACATGACTCTGATCATTGGTGGCACATCTATATATATCTATATATATAGTGAAGACATAACATGACTCCGATCATTGGTGGCACATCTATATATATACATATATATAGTGAAGACATAACATGACTCCGATCATTGGTGGCACATCTATATATTCGTGCTGGTGCATTTAGAAGCTGATAAACAATATGACTCTGGCCTTGCTAGTAGTTATACAAAATGGCAGAACTATGTGCCATGCAGGATAGCTTGGAAATGTAGCTATAATGTTCTGTATAGAATGTGTTTACACTCGTTTCCTGTCCGTCAATACTCGAACTATACAGCCGAGGCCAGCCGATGCAAACACCTACAAAACAACAAAGGTTAATTACAATGTTAATCCACAATACAACAGTAGCAATACTCATTAGTATAACTAAATATGGGAAGCATTTATTTGGCTGAAAAACCGAAGTTACTGAATATAAAAAGATAAAAAAGAACAAGGGAATGAGAAAACATCAAAGCCAAAATTGCTTTTATCTGTCCTTAGTGGTATGACAAAATATTTGTACATTAATAGTGAGAAATTGTCTACAAAGCAACTGCTAATTGATTATTACTGAGGTGGAACTGCTAACAACTCATTCTATTGATGACACCTAACAAAACTTCCCTCATTTGATTCTATGAATAAATTATGAAGTGTAGAACTATACTGAATCAACTTACGAAAATGAAAGAATATTTACATAGGTGCCAACCCAGGGTGGAACAGGCTGTGTCTCTATACCATATGAACAGTATCACACACGTAAACCTTGAGCGGTCTAACACAGGCAATAGAAATCAGAAAGACTACAAACAAACCCGTACAATTATCTATATCTGCTCAATTTCAAACTGGAATATATTGATTGGATCTTGCCAATGGCAAACGGCTGAAATAGTCACTCTTCAGAGGTGTTTTGATCTGATGATCTGGTATTCACTGCCATTTCACAAACACAGACCATATCTTGTGATAAAAGCCATGTTCAAAAGCCACAAAACAATAGCTTGGGATGTTTCTTACACCCAAACATCATTTCAGAATATCCATGTAAGAATTGGCAGCCATGTATTTATCAAGATTCGTTAAAGTGAAACCAAAGGCATTGTTTTGGACCTTTGCACCTGCAAAGAGTGCCTAAAAACTAACCATTTGTATGTATAATCAAGAATATCACGCAAGTGGTTATCTGGGAATCTGTTCTAAAAGTGCGAAATTCTGGTCTAATGTAATTTTTCGTGGAGGCTGACATATTCATCAGTGTTTGAAATTTTGTCCAATCAGCAGCAAGCAGCCCCTTAACCCCCAACACGGCTGTGACGTAGGCTGTGCATATTGCGTGTATTTTTAAAGTGGTTGAAATGTGCGGTTACATTTTTATTTGCTTTTATATTGGATTTACTCGCAGCAAAAACTCTTACAATGCTGTACTGTGCAGCATTTGGATGTAAACATGATTCAGCGAGGTCTAGAGTTGTCTTTTTTTTCGATTTCCTCTGGAAAAACAGACAGTAGTGAACCAATGAATTCACAATTGCGGGTGGGTTGGTTGGAAGCCCTAGCGATATGCTAGACTTTGTTTGGTCCATTTTGAAGAGTCCTATTTTGAAGTTGATATATTTTCATCAACCAATGGGTCAAGATCCTTCAAAACGTCGGCAACGGAAAACGTTAAAGCCTGAAGCGGTATTGACAATCTTCCAGCATGTACCTCAGCTGAAGGCTTCGACACAATGGAAACACTTGATCAAGAGAACTGTCAAATCGTAACGTGAGGCAGTTAGTAAACAATGAATGAATGGACTATCTTGCCAAATAAATTTATTTTAGACGCAAACAGCACGTCCAAACTTATTGGCAAGTATGTGACTAAAATCGTCTACGTTTAAGATCAGGCGTTTAAAGTTTGAGTTGTGGGAAACCTAGTCAGCACTCTTGACTTAAGATTCTGAACAAATATGGCACTGCCCATGCAAAAAAATTTGGTGTTCAACTAGGTATATTTAGTTAACCACTTGCATGATATTCTTGATTACAGTTGCAAATGGTTAGTTTTCAAGTACTCTGCTAGGTGTAAAGGACCCAAAAATGTGTTTGGTTTCACTTTAAGGTAGCCAAGAAGTTCCTCAGTGCCATGTATTTTCTGTTTTGATTAAACCAGGCGATTTTCACTATCAAGTGCTTGATTCAGTGTCAATAACAAAGCGACTGTTAATGACTTGACAACACAACACAGCGGCTTCCATCAACAACCTATGAGTGTCTTCAAATGGACCTTGCATTTGGAGGGTATTGAGGTCCTAAAAATTTTAATTTTAAAGAAATTTTATTTCACCAAACTAGGCTAAGGCCATAATTTGACAAAGGTGGAATGGAGACTCAATGGACTGTATTTTCTTTGTTATTTTGTTTTGCATTTATCATGAAGAAGTTTTAAAATTTTTGAAGTACTAGCCTTAAAAAGGTCTTAAATCTATCAGACTAAAGCTGTACATGCCACGCCCCGCCCCGCCCCGCCCCGTTGCAATAAATACCTTTTGGTGCCACGTCAGCAACTGAGCACTGCTGCCCTCTGCTGGAATCTCAAAGCCGCGGTAAATGTACTTCATCAGGATGTCCTTGGTTGGCGAGTCAAGATTCTTAACAGCGTTGTCAATGTCACTAGACTTGATTGACATGATAACTCTCATCACCACCTGGAGGGACTTATCCTACAATGCAACAATTGTCAAGTACATGTCACATAGTGTGAGTATTTGTGACATTCGCATGTCTAAGGATGATCCCAAGACAACAGTACTGTCTACCTGAACTCAATGTCATCTAACCTCAGACTACCCTCCCTTACATGAACATAACATCATCTAACCTCAGACTACCCTCCCTTACATGAACCTAATGTCATCTAACCTCAGACTACCTTCTTTACATGAACATAATGTCATCTAACCTCAGACTACCCTCCCTTACATGAACATAATGTCATCTAACCTCAGACTACCTTCCCTTACATGAACCTAATGTCATCTAACCTCAGACTACCTTCTTTACATGAACATAATGGCATCTAACTTCAGACCACCCTCCCTTACATGAACCTAATGGTATATAACCTCAGACTACCTTCCCTTACATGAACCTATATGCCTATATACTGCTTATATGTGCTTGAGGTCAGCACCGTTATGGCCTGTGATTGAAAATAAAGACTGTTTTAGGGCATTAGTAACTTGTAAGTTAGTGAAACGGTCCCTTGATCAGTCATCCAAGAGTAGTTACCAAAGATAGTCTGAGTGAATACCTGGCAATAGGTACAGTTGCAATACAGTCACAAGCACACCAACACTGTGTTCAATACAGTCACAACCACACCAACATTGTGTTCAATACAGTCACAAGTACACGAACATTGTGTTCAATACAGTCACAAGCACACCAACATTGTGTTCGATACAGTCACAAGCACACGAACATTGTGTTCAATACAGTCACAAGCACACGAACATTGTGTTCAATACAGTCACAAGCACACGAACATTGTGTTCAATACAGTCACAAGCACACCAACACTGTGTTCAATACAGTCACAACCACACCAACATTGTGTTCAATACAGTCACAACCACACCAACATTGTGTTCAATACAGTCACAAGCACACCAACACTGTGTTCAATACAGTCACAAGCACACCAACACTGTGTTCAATACAGTCACAAGCACAACAACATTGTGTTCAATACAGTCACAAGCACACCAACACTGTGTTCAATACAGTCACAAGCACACCAACACTGTGTTCAATACAGTCACAACCACACCAACATTGTGTTCAATACAGTCACAAGCACACCAACACTGTGTTCAATACAGTCACAAGCACACCAACACTGTGTTCAATACAGTCACAAGCACAACAACATTGTGTTCAATACAGTCACAAGCACACCAACACTGTGTTCAATACAGTCACAAGCACAACAACATTGTGTTCAATACAGTCACAACCACACCAACACTGTGTTCAATACAGTCACAACCACACCAACACTGTGTTCAATACAGTCACAAGCACAACAACATTGTGTTCAATACAGTCACAAGCACACCAACACTGTGTTCAATACAGTCACAAGTACACAAACATTGTGTTCAATACAGTCACAACCACACCAACACTGTGTTCAATACAGTCACAAGCACACCAACACTGTGTTCAATACAGTCACAAGCACACGAACATTGTGTTCAATACAGTCACAACCACACCAACATTGTGTTCAATACAGTCACAAGCACACCAACATTGTGTTCGATACAGTCACAAGCACACGAACATTGTGTTCAATACAGTCACAAGCACACGAACATTGTGTTCAATACAGTCACAAGCACACGAACATTGTGTTCAATACAGTCACAAGCACACCAACATTGTGTTCAATACAGTCACAAGCACACCAACATTGTGTTCAATACAGTCACAAGCACACGAACATTGTGTTCAATACAGTCACAAGCACACGAACATTGTGTTCAATACAGTCACAAGTACACGAACATTGTGTTCAATACAGTCACAAGCACACCAACATTGTGTTCGATACAGTCACAAGCACACGAACATTGTGTTCAATACAGTCACAAGCACACGAACATTGTGTTCAATACAGTCACAAGCACACGAACATTGTGTTCAATACAGTCACAAGCACACCAACATTGTGTTCAATACAGTCACAAGCACACCAACACTGTGTTCAATACAGTCACAACCACACCAACACTGTGTTCAATACAGTCACAAGCACAACAACATTGTGTTCAATACAGTCACAAGCACACCAACACTGTGTTCAATACAGTCACAAGTACACCAACACTGTGTTCAATACAGTCACAAGCACACCAACACTGTGTTCAATACAGTCACAAGCACACGAACATTGTGTTCAATACAGTCACAACCACACCAACATTGTGTTCAATACAGTCACAAGCACACGAACATTGTGTTCGATACAGTCACAAGCACACGAACATTGTGTTCAATACAGTCACAAGCACACGAACATTGTGTTCAATACAGTCACAAGCACACGAACATTGTGTTCAATACAGTCACAAGCACACGAACATTGTGTTCAATACAGTCACAAGCACACCAACATTGTGTTCAATACAGTCACAAGCACACGAACATTGTGTTCAATACAGTCACAAGCACACGAACATTGTGTTCAATACAGTCACAAGCACACGAACATTGTGTTCAATACAGTCACAAGCACACGAACATTGTGTTCAATACAGTCACAAGCACACGAACATTGTGTTCAATACAGTCACAAGCACACCAACATTGTGTTCAATACAGTCACAAGCACACGAACATTGTGTTCAATACAGTCACAAGCACACGAACATTGTGTTCAATACAGTCACAAGCACACGAACATTGTGTTCAATACAGTCACAAGCACACGAACATTGTGTTCAATACAGTCACAACCACACCAACATTGTGTTCAATACAGTCACAAGTACACGAACATTGTGTTCAATACAGTCACAAGCACACGAACATTGTGTTCAATACAGTCACAAGCACACGAACATTGTGTTCAATACAGTCACAAGCACACGAACATTGTGTTCAATACAGTCACAAGCACACGAACATTGTGTTCAATACAGTCACAAACACACGAACATTGTGTTCAATACAGTCACAAGCACACGAACATTTTGTTCAATACAGTCACAAGCACACGAACATTGTGTTCAATACAGCCACAAGCACACGAACATTGTGTTCAATACAGTCACAAGCACACGAACATTGTGTTCAATACAGTCACAAGCACACGAACATTGTGTTCAATACAGTCACAAGCACACAAACAATGTGTTCAATACAGTCACAAGCACACGAACATTGTGTTCAATACAGTCACAAGCACACGAACATTGTGTTCAATACAGTCACAAGCACACGAACATTTTGTTCAATACAGCCACAAGCACACGAACATTGTGTTCAATACAGTCACAAGCACACGAACATTGTGTTCAATACAGTCACAAGCACAACAGATTGTGTTCACTACAGTCACAAGCCACAAGCACACGAACATTGTGTTCAATACAGTCACAAGCACACGAACATTGTGTTCAATACAGTCACAAGCACAACAGATTGTGTTCACTACAGTCACAAGCATACGAACACTGTGTTCAATACAGTCACAAGCACATCCACCAACATTGTGTTCAATACAGTCACAAACACACCAACAATGTGTTCACTACAGTCACAAGCACACTAACATTGTGTTCAATGGCAATGAAACAGCCCATGATGTGACCAGGACTAGGTATTGACATTATGGATATTGCTGAAAATTTACCTTTATAATTTATAAGAAAACTCACAGGACAGCAATATGTTAGTGTTTAACTATGTTCTAACTGTCACTGTGAGGACAACGTCACTCACCTTGAAAGCCTGGTTCTTGGAGGTTACCGGGGGGTTGCGAAGAGATACCTTCAATGCATCAACATTCCTACCCCTGATAACTAATTAAGGACATCATAAAGGGTTAGAACCTGGGAGTCCTTACATAATATTCATCATCTTATCAACTATGATACTTTTTATGTTGCATAATCTACGACATTCTAAACAGCATAATTACGATTATAACTATGAACCATTAAATATGATGCCATTTTATAACTTTTCTGTGCGGAATAATTGTGCACATTTTGTCTGATAAAGCAATAAAAAATTTTTTTTATGTTTACATCACCAGTCACTGATGTGTTGGGTTCAATGTTGTATAATATACATAATTATATTAAAATATGTCTCACAAACCAGTTTATACCTAATTGCTCTTCAAAAAAGTTAACTGTGACTTAGACAGACGTTTGTACTCCCAAGGATCAATATAGTTGATGTTTCTAATGCGAAACTCAGAGGGATTTTCCAAGGTAACAATTTTGTGCACGTAACAAATTCAGGCCTCGAATTTGGCAGCAGCCATGCTGGACTTGCTGCAATGTCCTGGCTGTAGTGCCTCGGAAACAAAACAATGGTTAACGGCCAAACTGGCCATGCTTTATAATGTACTCCATTTCAAATGCAACATTGTTGGTTTAAGGCAACGTTTTTGGCAGACTGGGCAACTCAAACATGCATGCCGGAAGGCAATGTCATCGGCAGACGGCAACTCAAACATGTTCTCTTCTTTATAGTACCCCAATGTTTTTCTACAACAATGCTAATTTACCAATATATTCATTGTATTAAAGCATTTTTGATAACACTGCATTTTCTACTGGTCTCCAGCTCAGTGCCTTGCCTACTGGCGATGCCGCCATGGTGCCCCCTAACATATATAAAAACCAAGGCTAACTTCTCGCCAAGTGGCTTTGCCCTCAATTTTGCCAAGTTCGAGGCGATTCGAATTTATCTTTTATTCTAACTGAATTGAGATGGGTGTCAGGTTGCAGATAAGGCGTAGTCAAGATAGATGCAGGCGTTGCCGGTGATCTCGGCCTTTCGGGATCTCGGCCTGAGTGATCTCGGCCTGTTTTGGTGAATTCGGCCAGTGACCTCGGCCTGTGCGGCAGTGAATTCGGCCTGTACAGCAGTGATCTCGGCCTGTATAGCCAGTGATCTCAGCCTGTTTGAGGGCATGATGTTGGCCAGAAATAAGTGTCCGACAGTGAAGTCTTTTATTACGGGCCTTGTTATAGTAATTTATGCCATATTTATCGATACAAGAAATTGTATTATGTATTTATTGGTATGATAAACAATGTTCAATGCAATAAAGATGTTTTTGGACGATCGGTCTTGATCTTATTCTTAGCCGATATAGGTGTCGCAATGACGTCACAAACATAATATCCCGTTAATATTTACCATGCAGTAATCAGTTTTAAAATATTATTTGAACGTTAAAAAAGTGGATGTTTTAGTAATGTGCTTCCTACTCTTGCTTTGTTTTATTGAGCTGATCTTTTCATTTTGTCTGTCTTTGATTTGTGTGCGTTAAGAATGTGTAGCGGCAGGCTGTAGTAATTGGCTTTCTGCCGTTGCTTTGTTTTATTGAGCTAATCTTTTCATGTTGTCTATCTTTGATTTGTGTGAGTAAAGAATGTGTAGAAGCAGGCAGTAGTCATTGGCTTTCTACTCTTGCATTATTTCATTGAGCAGATCTGTTCGTGCTGTTTGTCTGAACATGGCCTCTTTTTGATGTTGTCGACGAGTAGGCCTACAAAAGCTTAAATTAAGCCCTACTAATTGCGTGGGAGACCAAATCGACGTAGGCCGAGGTAAGAACGACGTGTTTCATAAAGATGACTGCATGGTCAGAATAGGCTACGATTGGTTAGAATCGTAGCCGCCACCCAGCTTTATAAAGAGGGGAATATCGAGGACCCCAGCTCTGGATTCACTTACAAGCACGAAAGTATGATATTTGAATTGTTTGTGAAAGTACGACTATAAGAGTTTAATACTTTATAAAAATGCGACTACAAGATTTTAATTGTTTGTGATCGTGAGCATGATCATGAATCGCGAGCCTTCCGCATGTCTCCATTGTTTACAAACGTCAAGAGGCTCTTTTGTGCGGCAGGTGCAACTTATGGCAACACAGAGTGTGCGGGACAGGTGTGTTGCATGCGTTATGCAGTCGTTTTCACTGTTGATACTATACAGAAATAATGACAACCCGAAAGCTAATTGTTATGTGGCGGGATGGCAAAATTTTTTTAAGAACTGATGTATAAAAAAGTATGGGTTCTATTATGTTTCTGAATATTTCATCAGATGTATTGGGTTTCTTGATATTTCATCATAATTATAGCATACATTTATTCGTATGAATTTGCAGGTGTCAGCAGAGCCTTCTTACTGGTCAAGGGTTTTGTTAACCTGCCTCAATGGAAGTGCTGCAATTGTGCACCAAAGGTAATATTGGACGAACTACAATAATTTAACTGTAAATAATTTATCATGCAAACCCTGCATTTTTTTGTAGATTCAAGTGGCTGACCCGAGTGCGCACAACCCGTAACTATATAAACTTATTATAATTTTAAATATTTGCATATTGCTTGAAATGTGTTAACCGATGTGTTTTTGGACTAAAACCAGTCATTGTCTTCTGCATACACCAGTACCACCGCCGCTGCCACCACCATCTCCACCTCCACCGCCCCCACCACCAGATACATCAAGGGTAATTTGTAATAATTTGTTGTTGTGAAGTATTGCGGAGTATTATGCCAAATATGCAATAATTGTGTTCAGTAATTACTTTATGTTGACAGTAAACAACACTGGAATATTCACTAATTTTGGCAGATTTATTTAAGCTGTCGCCCGGAAAGTTGGGAAAGTTGGAGTCAACCCGTCTGTCACAGGCACCTAACGACGCGGCACATATGGACGTTGGTCACGTCAGCATGGACACTGCAACCTCAGTTTAATTACCCTGACGCAACCTATGCCTTGCAGGTAGAACCAATAATTTCATAATCGTCAATCCACGCAAAAACTGCAGATTGTAGTAGATAAACATTTCTAAAACTGTGGTGATGACGATGATGACGACGATGATGATGATGAAAATGTGATTTGTGTTTTGTTTCAGAATACTACAGACATGGAGGTGACGTTACCTCCACTGCAAGCACCGAGGGTCATCCACGAGGACTCCATTGCGGATGTAACCCTTCGTACGAGTCAGAAACGGAGGACAACGGTGACCCGGTGTATCAGCTCATAGAACATTTCATGATAATAACATCCGGATATGTATCGGTATACTATGTATATAATTATATCATTATGTTTAGTTGCGTACATCAAGGAGACGTGGATTGCAAGTAGGGTGTGGCCCCGACCAGCTGGTCTGTGTTCGGACAGAGCGTCCGGACAAACAATGATGGCATCACTGATTCAACACGAAGGCCAAGCAGCAGATGTCATTCTACCATTCTATATATATATATATATATATATATATATATATATATATATATATATATATATATATATATATATATATATATATATATATATATATAAAATTATATATTCATATTTTATATTGCATTCAGGATTTTGTATTGTGATTACGATTTAATTGTACTGTGTGGTATATGCATGGTTATAACAGCAATTTTATGTAATTTCTAATTCTTTCTTGGTTGGTTTCCCCCATCTTTGCTGTTATTTTGTTTATTAGATTTAGGATTGCATAGGTTACGTCACAACATTTATGTATTGAGTTTGAGGAAATTATAAATAAAAATAGAAACTTTCTACATTGTGTCTTTTGTCTTCTGCAAACTAGCCACGATTCCGAGTCTGAACGTTGTCCCACTCGAATAACGAAAATAAATATACATATAACCAACAACTGTCTATAAATAATATATCTACTATAATATCAGTACACATCACGGCAATGGACTGTACATATTAATAAAATGTTACTTATAACTGATGAATTAAAATGGCTATATTTAGCATGCAGAATTTGCCGATGATAATTTATAGTTTTTATATTTAAATATGTCAGACATAACTATAATAAAAAGGCCCGTTATAGAAACAGGCCGAGATCGCTGTCAAAAATAAGTCAGTCCTACCATGCACCATGTAATATTGAACATTATTGAGTCGATTATATAGCAGTTATCACAACATATAATACGTTTTATTTTACAAACACTTATTTCTGGCCAACACCACTCTCTCAAACAGGCCGAGATCACTGCACTGACTAGACAAAAAGAAGTTTTATCTAACGTCGGTTTTTATAGAAAATTACAGGCCGAGATCACTGCCGCACAGGCCGAGTTCACTGTCGGACACTTATTTCTGGCCAACATCATGCCCTCAAACAGGCTGAGATCACTGGCTATACAGGCCGAGATCACTGCTGTACAGGCCGAATTCACTGCCGCACAGGCCGAGATCACTGGCCGAGTTCACCAAAACAGGCCGAGATCACTCAGGCCGAGATCCCGAAAGGCCGAGATCACTGTGAAGCGATGCAGGTGGGTCACTGAGTAGCAAGCAGCGCCCGAGAGAAAGAAGGAACGGGTACTCAAAGGAAAGTGGGTCCAATGCAAAGGAAATGCACAAACATAATTGAGAAAATAATTATATTTGTTTAATTTATTAATCAATATAATCTTTTTCACGACTTCTGTCATCCGTAACTGGAAAAGGATACTGACTAAGAAGCGTCTGCACCTCCGCCTCATTTGGGCCAACCCCATTTACTGAGCCGTCTCCTTGTTCTTCCTCTTCGAACTTGTCTTCTGAGTACTGGTCAACATCAACTTTCCTAAACAGTGTATCCCTCGTGTTCTTCGACATAATAATCTGTTATTTTCTTCCCAACACAACTGAACAATTGTTAACTTCAGTGAACTCCGGCACATTCACTCATATTTCGCTCACACCCGGAAGTACGCCTATGCAAAGCCTCGACTTCTGTTAAGTTAAACCAATTTACTGAAATGCACATATTAAAATGCACAATTGTTTCTTTTAAGATGTTATAGTTTTATTGCACTAAACGTATTTCATAAATTCATCTATTATAATTTCTTGTTCGTGTTCGAGAGGGGTTTGAGAGTGTAGGAAATATGTACCAGCCTCGTTTTCGGTCTTTTGCGGCCATTACTCTGTCAACATGGTTAGTAATGTGTATGTGGATGTATTATCCTATCCCATCCTTGACTTCTGATTATGGAAACTTCACAAAATCCGTATTGCCGAAACAATATACAAAATGATAATTATATGTGCTCATTTCACCAAATTCCCACAAATCGACATTGCTGTACAAATGAAGTTTTGTCCTGCCTTCCACGTCCATTGCATTACCGCTAGGCTGTAAGGCAGTGTTATAAACACATTTGTCGCTTTATCCAGTTTGTAATTTTATAACTGACATTTAAGAAACACCACGATGGTGTCCGCTGTATGTGCATGTTGTCGGCAAAATGATGCAACTTTGCCTTGTATCAGACGGTTATTGCGATGCTGGTTTCTACAGTCCAGCCCCAGGGCTGAGGTAGAGAGACAGATTTATTAGGATCGAACTATGAACATAATACAGTTAAGATACATGACAATTGCGATTAAAATGTTGATTGATCCATGGAGACCTGCACTAAGACCTGATAGATCGCGGGCGTGTGGGGCGCGGTGGACGAATGGTGAAGTGTCAGACTTTTGGTCGAAGTGACCTGGGTTCAAAACTACCTGTGGCAGAGCATCGGACTTTTCGATCGAAGTGACCGGGGTTCAAAACCACCTGCTGCCGTTTCAAAACCTGGGCAATTTCGTTCACTTTGCCTGTGTCTTTCGGAAGAGACACTAAAAGCCGTTGGTCCCTTCTACCTGGTGTCTATGCGAGGGGAAGTAAAAGATCCCACACAGGGGGTAAATATGTAACCTGTCGTGGACCCAAAGAGTGGTGGTCTCTATCTCTAACCCACCAATTCCCGGCGCGTGAGAGGCAACGCTCTTAAGGAGCCCAGTCCTTGACAGGAAGAAGAAGGCCATCATTAGCCATTAACACTGATATTATAAATAATAATATATCGTTCTACGTGAGCATAAAATAGTTGAAATACAAGAAAATATTTACGAGATCATATATAAGTATCACAACCAATTATCAACAATTAACACCACAAATACCAATTCGTTAGCTAGTTGAAAAGTATGTGATGCTCATTAATATTTAAAACAGTAAACGGGGACTAGACTTTTTGAATGATGAGAATATTTGTGCATGTACATTCTCAATTTGATGACACTTATACAACTTTGAACTAAGTATGCTGGTGACAGTTTAAACATACCTGAAGGTGTGATGGAAGAGAGTTATGGTTCACCATGTTGATCATGACGTGTCTTGATGCAGGTCAAGGTGAAGGCGCGTGACTTGCGAGGCAAGAAGAAGGATGACCTTGAGAAGCAGCTCGGCGAGTTGAAGACTGTAAGTGACCATAGCTGCTGAAATCATTTACCAGTTATTTTTGTTTTGTTTTGTTTGATTGAATTTGTGAATCTGCCAGTTGTTACACGTTCAAAACATAATATTTGTACTCGTGTTATATCTCCTGTTTCACTGCCATCTATTCTAGCCCATTATAAAACCTATTGGTAAGTAGCCTCCCATTATTAAAAATAGTTGCAGCACAAAACAACCAGTAATAGCTTGTTTCTTAGTGTTTGTATTAAAAAAGACAACATTAAGCAGCAAAACTTTTTAGTAAGGTCAAGATGACATCATCGCACAGCAGGGCATCACGTTTCAGGTTAGCGATCGCTCTCATTCCCTATCGCTTGCGCAAATCAATAATCTAGGGGGCGATTTATCGCTCACGTCAATTGTTAAAATCGCTTTCTGCCTGCAAGTGTTCGTCTTGACGAGTAGTTTCTTGAGTACAGGGATTAAATTTGCAAGCTGTGGCTCGTCAATGGCGCCTAAATATCGTCCTGGTGAGTGCTTTTTTTAATAGTGGGCGCCAGCTGGCAAATACATTTTGAAAGTTGTATTACTTTAAAAAACTGGTGGACCTCCAAAGTTGCAACTTTGCGTAGGTTACGCAAATCATTCAAAGACAAAGGAAACATTTAGCAGCCCACGTAAAACCGGTCTCTGTGGACGGACGCATCCTCGTTATTCTGTGCTTGTCGCTAGTTTGTTTCGTTCCACTATACATCACCACCCTACGTGCACATCGAAATGAGCGTCTTTTACAAAAAAACCTATCACATATCACACCTGCATTTTGTTAGATATACGATCATAAACTCTAATCACGAATTGGCTTAGACCTCTGAAACATCGTGTCAAAAGTCATTGCCAGAATTTCAGAATGCGTTCCACGAGCACAGCATTTCATTCCGACATTCGCCATATTTTCGTTGTTAGGCCTACTTGTATTTGCCACAGTTTGTAGTAAGATAATTACCACATTAAAAGTATTGTAGTATCTAGCTTATGACACTTGTTGCATGGGTCTTACTTTGAAATGAGTTTGTGTGCCGAACATGGGCAATGACGGGGAAGTCAAATGTTTTGGTCCATGTGTTCAACCCACTTTAATCAACTCCTCACCAGCTTCCTCCTTAAACTCTCTTTCACACCAACCTCCTCCCTCAGCTCCTCCATTCTTCCCTTGTTTACTTTTTTCACCCAGTTAATTCCGCAAAATTGGACTTTCTCATGTTAGTTTTCCTCATCGCCATAGTCTATTATATCATAGACTGGATAGGCTGGTGTTATGCACAAACTACGCACCTTAGAATCTGGTAATTAATAGATGAAATCTGCTATCCCGGACAGTTGGCCCCTAAATTTTATGCACAAACTACGCACCTTAGTATCTGGTAATTAATAGACGAAATCTGCTATCCCGGCCAGCTGGCCCCTAAAATTTCAGGCAAATTTTAAGCCCTGGAGTATTAGATTCACTAGCAAAGTCTAACCTTTTCATAACGCAATATTCGAGCTCCAATATTTGGAGTTCACATATCATCCATCACCGGCGATGGCGATTGCAGCCCACTGCACCAAGATTGCAAGAACGCCATTGAAGCTCTGCTGGCCGCGCGGTTTATAAAAAGTTATCAAATGAGTGAACTAACATCAATGTGTATTATGTTTAAATGTCACATAATGTTGTATGTCATGTACAAATACATGTACGGTTATGGAATAGTTAAGGGATCTACAATATTTCGCTGTGATCTGATTGACCGATTACATTGTAACGGGAATCGAAAATAATAACCTGGATCTGAACTACCGAAAATGTAGATCAGTTGACACGGAGTGTAAAAGTTGATTAGATATTGAAAATGGTAATTTTAGTAATTGTTCTACTTCGTCTTTCAAGTTTGAGTTGTGCATTTGGCGTTATGATGCAACAGAAGCATGCAATTTCACCCCAGTTTATATTGGTGTTGCCTAATAAGCTGCATTTATGAGTTATGACTATACATCTAATTCTTATACATGGTGTATTTGTGAATCTCAATTGCAATTTTCAAACCACCTAAGCGAAGTCGCACACGAAATCAGTGCCGTGTCGTAGTCACGGCCCCAGCACAGTAGTACACTGGCCTTGCCTAAGCTACGCCTACGGTAATTGGTGACATGTTGCAATTCAAAACCGTTTCACCAATACTAATGTATGGGTTTACTAAAGTTAACAGTAAAGTAAGTCAGCGCCAACAAGCACCAATTAAAATTTCATGGCGACAACGACAATCCTAATGGGAAATGATAGCGCCACTACACAGTAAAAAAACAACTAAAAAAATTGCTTGCCTCAATTAATTTGGCATATTTAGGCGAGTGATTTATCGCCTGTTGTTTTCAAATGTGAAGCCCTGACACAGTGACAGTACTCATTTGTAAAGTTGCACTGATGGTACTGGTTTGTTTGTAGGAGTTGTCTCAGCTTCGTGTTGCCAAGGTGACTGGTGGTGTAGCATCAAAGCTGTCTAAAATGTAAGTTTTCTCCAGTTCTTAATCTTATCAAATGTTGGTAAGTTCTCAGTGTTTACTTCCTCTTCCTTCATTGTATGTTAACATCTAAGTTGAAAGGTGCACAAATGATGAATGTTTGGTCTGATTTATTATGAAGTGTAATACCTGGATCGATAGGACTGATGTGTGCCTTTCTTGAAGTATTAATTTGCAAGGAATGGCAAAGAAAGAATCAACAAAGATACATATAGCAGAAACATACAGAATGCATTTGAAATTTGATTACTGCTCAAAGATGAGTAAATAACAGATATGAAGAATACCGTTTTCAAGTATAATAATTATTTTGTCAGCAAGTCAGTACAACATATTTTACAATAAGAAAAAAAAATGCTGTGTTATGTTGTTTATTAGTCATTAGTATAACAATCCACCAGTGTAGAATCCAGCGTATCCAGTGCACTTGCAATGCCTTTGATGATGAACTCTGTAATAACCAGTTCTGCTACTGAGATTCCTTGATGTGAATAATTTTCTGAGAAGGCAGCATTACAAATATTTCTTTACTTGCAACTTTGGTGCAATGTTGCTTACTTTTGGGATTTAAAGGACACCATGTTTATTTTTGTTGATGAATTTGATGTTTATTTTACAATAGAAAATGTGTGACGTCCATTCTAAATTACCAGTCCAAATAATTTAATAAAATCTACGAGTACACCATCTGTTAGCAACATTTTGTTTCTATCCTTGCTTTTGAAAGGTGCACAAAGGATGAATACATATTCGGTCTGATTTCTCATGAAGTGTAATATATGGATCGATAGGACTGATGTGTACCTAACTTGTGTAAATTGTATACATTTTTATATGTTGTTTCTAAAATTAAATATCCAGTCAATAAATCTTTCTCCCTGGTAATGTTCTTCTGTCGGGTCTGAGTCAGGCCTCTCCAAGACTTACAGACTTGGCGTGTGCACACACAATTATTTCAATATAAAATCTGCTAAATATAGTATATGCTTCACTGGAACAGTGAAAAACATGCTAAAACTAGCTGAGCGTGCCATCAAGCAACGTGTCAGTGCCCCAATAATCACCTGCCATCATTGTCGGCAAGTCCATGAATGTACCGTACCTATCGCCCTGTTGTGTCCGTTGATAAGTTAAAATGAAACACTGTCGTAGTATTGGAGCAATGTGTTTAATTAACATCCCAAATATCTTGTATAATAAGTCCTGTTCATTTGCAATGCCTTTTATGATGAATTCTGTATTACCAGTTCTGCTACTGAGATTTATTGATGTGAAGTATTTTCTGAGAAGGCAGCAAGAACTACCATTCTGTTGTCCTTTGTTTCATTTATTATAAAAGAGCACATTTTTGCATAATTTGCATTACATAAAAAAAAAATTCTTTAGTTTTAATTTACCATTGTTTTAATCAATACAAGTATATGCCATACTACTTATTTTCTGATAAAGTTTGGAAAAATTAAAATGCAGAAAGTTATCATTGTCTTGTCTTGTCTTGTCTTTGATGATGAATCCTTCAACCAGTTCTGCTACTGAAACAGTTGTTGACATCCGGTTTCTGAGAAGATGATGACTAAAATAATGTTCATTTCCTTGGTTACTAATGGAAAAGATTATCATAGTCTAAGAGAATTACACCACAAAGTAATTTTCACATTTTAATTAATGCATGTTTCAGGAAAAGTACAATGTTTGTGAAGGGTTTCAACAAGTTGAAGCCATACACATAGATATGAATTAAAATCATCTTGTCACTGCCATACATTGTTTTAATCAATACAAGTATATGCCATACTACTTATTTTTTTGGTAAAGTTTGGAAAAATTAAAATGCAGAAAGTTATCATTGTCTTGTCTTTGATGATGAATCCTTCAACCAGTTCTGCTACTGAAACAGTTGTTGACATCCGGGTTCTGAGAAGACAATGACTAAAATAATATTCATTTCCTTGGTTACTAATGGAAAAGATTATCATAGTCTAAGAGAATTCCACCACAAAGTTATTTTCACATTTTAATTAATGCATGTTTCATGAAAAGTACAATGTTTGTGAAGGGTTTCAACAAGTTGAAACCACACACATAAATATGAATTAAAATCATCTTGTTACTGCCATACTTGGGGTAGATTGTAATTTGTGGGTTTTTTAAAGTAATTGTTGGAAATATAATTGCTATTCAATTATTTTTCAGTTGTAACATATTCCATATATCATTTGTTTGCCATTATATGCAGACATAAAATAAAGCTGCTTTAAAATATGTTACTTTGGACGTTGAGTATGTCTGGTTGCTCTGTTCGCATAATTATTGTTATTTCGACATGGAATTGTTATTTTTTAGGTTTTATTTTGTGTATAATTAGAATTGATGTAATGTAATTGACACGACGTCTGGTGACTGACTGTTTGTTGTCACTGCAGTCACATTGTAATTGACACGACGTCTGGTGACTGGCTGTTTGTTGTCATTGCAGCCACATTGTGCGCAAGTCGATAGCGCGAGTGTAATGTAATTGACACGACGTCTGGTGACTGACTGTTTGTTGTCACTGCAGTCACATTGTAATTGACACGACGTCTGATGACTGGCTGTTTGTTGTCACTGCAGTCACATTGTGCGCAAGTCGATAGCGCGAGTGTAATGTAATTGACACGACGTCTGGTGACTGACTGTTTGTTGTCACTGCAGTCACATTGTAATTGACACGACGTCTGGTGACTGGCTGTTTGTTGTCATTGCAGCCACATTGTAATTGACACGACGTCTGGTGACTGGCTGTTTGTTGTCATTGCAGTCACATTGTGCGCAAGTCGATAGCGCGAGTGTAATGTAATTGACACGACGTCTGGTGACTGACTGTTTGTTGTCATTGCAGTCACATTGTGCGCAAGTCGATAGCGCGAGTGTAATGTAATTGACACGACGTCTGATGACTGACTGTTTGTTGTCATTGCAGTCACATTGTGCGCAAGTCGATAGCGCGAGTGTAATGTAATTGACACGACGTCTGATGACTGACTGTTTGTTGTCACTGCAGTCACATTGTGCGCAAGTCGATAGCGCGAGTGTAATGTAATTGACACGACGTCTGGTGACTGGCTGTTTGTTGTCATTGCAGTCACATTGTGCGCAAGTCGATAGCGCGAGTGTAATGTAATTGACACGACGTCTGGTGACTGACTGTTTGTTGTCACTGCAGTCACATTGTGCGCAAGTCGATAGCGCGAGTGTAATGTAATTGACACGACGTCTGATGACTGACTGTTTGTTGTCATTGCAGCCACATTGTGCGCAAGTCGATAGCGCGAGTGTAATGTAATTGACACGACGTCTGATGACTGGCTGTTTGTTGCAATTGCAGTCACATTGTGCGCAAGTCGATAGCGCGAGTGTAATGTAATTGACACGACGTCTGGTGACTGACTGTTTGTTGTCACTGCAGTCACATTGTGCGCAAGTCGATAGCGCGAGTGTAATGTAATTGACACGACGTCTGATGACTGACTGTTTGTTGTCACTGCAGTCACATTGTGCGCAAGTCGATAGCGCGAGTGTAATGTAATTGACACGACGTCTGATGACTGACTGTTTGTTGTCACTGCAGTCACATTGTGCGCAAGTCGATAGCGCGAGTGTAATGTAATTGACACGACGTCTGGTGACTGGCTGTTTGTTGTCATTGCAGTCACATTGTGCGCAAGTCGATAGCGCGAGTGTAATGTAATTGACACGACGTCTGGTGACTGACTGTTTGTTGTCACTGCAGTCACATTGTGCGCAAGTCGATAGCGCGAGTGTAATGTAATTGACACGACGTCTGGTGACTGACTGTTTGTTGTCATTGCAGTCACATTGTGCGCAAGTCGATAGCGCGAGTGTAATGTAATTGACACGACGTCTGGTGACTGACTGTTTGTTGTCACTGCAGTCACATTGTGCGCAAGTCGATAGCGCGAGTGTAATGTAATTGACACGACGTCTGGTGACTGACTGTTTGTTGTCACTGCAGTCACATTGTGCGCAAGTCGATAGCGCGAGTGTAATGTAATTGACACGACGTCTGGTGACTGGCTGTTTGTTGTCATTGCAGTCACATTGTGCGCAAGTCGATAGCGCGAGTGTAATGTAATTGACACGACGTCTGGTGACTGACTGTTTGTTGTCATTGCAGTCACATTGTGCGCAAGTCGATAGCGCGAGTGCTCACCGTCATCAACCAGACACAGAAGGAGAACTTGAGGAAGTTCTACCGAGACAAGAAATACAAGCCGAAGGATCTGCGCGCCAAGAAGACTCGGGCCATGCGACGTGCACTCACCAAGTATGAGTTGTCTCTCAAGACAAAGAAAGCACAGAGGAAACAACGGCTCTACCCGATGCGGAAGTACGCTGTTAAGGCGTGAGCACCGACACAATATCAGTTACATGGTAAATAAATAATTCTAAAACAACGTTGTTGTGCTTGTTATTTTTATATCATACCTGTTTCTGTGTCTAGGTTCGTTACAGTAGAATGGATTATCTACAAATTATGTAGTAAAAACTGTGGGGAAAACGCCCGATACACGGCCGGGCCTGGGTCTACATTTTGTGGCCTATTGTGAACAAAATTAAACACTGATTGGACTGGGCCTGGACTGAATCAAAAGAAGCAGGTCATTTTGTTATAGATGTAAGCACAGCGCCATATCAACTGACCTTTTAGATTTGGTGAAACATTAAACCTGTTTGCATTCCACTAAAGTCTTCCTGTCTCAAACATTCCATTCAAATCTTACTGTCTCAAACAAAGGGAATTGGTCAATATGTAAATAAACATTGTCCAATGAGATAAGGGCCGAGTGATCTGGTTTTATATATTTAATAAAAACGATACGTATATAATTATATTATGAATACAGATTATTTGTGTTTATTTTTATTATGAGCTTACCCGTCTTTGGCCTGCGGGTATGGGCCCGAAAACTGAATGCTAATTTGCGGGCCTGTGCCAGGATGGGCTTGAGGTATTTTTGCGGGCCGGGTCTAATTGCTTAGCCTAACATTCTAGGCCCGTGTACGGCACTAACCCATACGCAGTAATGCTAGTGGTGACAGCTAAATCTATAATGCCACTCCAGACGCACTGACAGTGAATTTGATTCGTACAATGTCATCTTGATACAGTTTATCAATGGTTTGACTCGCAATCTCTGGGATGAACTCCCAGAGGAAATTGTTACGATCAGAAAGAAAGAACATTTCAAGAAAAGGCGACGCCTTCCTTCGTACCTTGGTCGACGTCCGCCCCCCAGTGAAGAAGCTCAGCCAAGGAAGAAGCTCACAGGAAACAGTGGGATGAAATTATCAGAAGCCTGCAACTATGCCAGTTGCGTACATTATGCGGTGGCACCCTCTCCTGTACGCAACCACTGTTGCTCCGCTTCCTTGCGTGCGTATTTTTTAGAAAACCCCGAACGCCTTTAGAGAGATCACCCAAGTGACTGAGATAAAGTTGCCTGATTGCTGAGGCTGGTTAGAGGTGCAGTTTCGACACAAACGGACCCGCAGATGGTATGTAGCAGTAGGACATTTACTAGATCCATCAAGTTATGACCAACTTTGTAAGCGTTACACATACTGTTCAAACATCATAGACGTAAAGCTATATTATTGACGCTACACGAAACGATACAAAATACTTGCACCAATTATATAAATAGTATGATATAAACCAGACAATAATGAGCCATCACATGTTTCGTATAAGAAATGCACCACACCACCAGGTCACAGGATGAGATGTTACCGTTAATAATCATAATAGTAGATTCAAGTTACATAATTGCACATTTTGGTGTAAAATGCAAACACCTCAAGGGGGTCCATTAGTTAAATAACACATGTATAAAATAGGCATGCTGTTTAGTGTTAGTTCAAACCACCGCCCAATAAGTGAAGTGGGACTTCAGATAACGCACATGTTGCGAATCAAATGACTCATGTTTTATACCGAAACATAATCACGATACTCCATGTATGCAATACTGCGCTGAATACATGGACGGAGACAGGCCTCAGGCGATTGGCCCTAGCTGCGATGAATTCGCCGGATTCGCCATATTAGTTTGCTCGTGACAATTCGTGTGTATTATAAAACAGGTTTAGGTATAAACTAGCGCGGTATCCCATCCTTGGGAATGATCAAAGCGCTTTACGCTTCACCTCCTGGCAGACCTGTTCATTCCAACGCCAACTCGACTTCTCTGGGAAACAATTACTGCGGGAAGACTATTCCTTCACATGCCTATAAATACTTGCTATATGTTGTTCCTCTGTTTATAGACAGACACTCATTTATACCTGAACTAAAGCAACGTGGAGTAAATTGCCCAAACTTGGAAACGGGAGTCCGGTGTTCTTAGAACTTGGAAACGGGAGTCTGGTGTTCTTAGAACTTGGCAACGGGAGTCTGGTGTTCTTAAAACTTGGCAACGGGAGTCTGGTGTTCTTAAAACTTGGCAACGGGAGTCTGGTGTTCTTAAAACTTGGCAACGGGAGTCTGGTGTTCTTAAAACTTGGCAACGGGAGTCCGGTGTTCTTAAAACTTGGCAACGGGAGTCTGGTGTTCTTAAAACTTGGCAACGGGAGTCTGGTGTTCTTAAAACTTGGCAACGGGAGTCTGGTGTTCTTAAAACTTGGCAACGGGAGTCTGGTGTTCTTAAAACTTGGCAACGGGAGTCTGGTGTTCTTAAAACTTGGCAACGGGAGTCTGGTGTTCTTAAAACTTGGCAACGGGAGTCCGGTGTTCTTAAAACTTGGCAACGGGAGTCTGGTGTTCTTAAAACTTGGCAACGGGAGTCTGGTGTTCTTAAAACTTGGCAACGGGAGTCTGGTGTTCTTAAAACTTGGCAACGGGAGTCTGGTGTTCTTAAAACTTGGCAACGGGAGTCCGGTGTTCTTAGAACTTGGAAACGGGAGTCTGGTGTTCTTAGAACTTGGCAACGGGAGTCCGGTGTTCTTAAAACTTGGCAACGGGAGTCTGGTGTTCTTAAAACTTGGCAACGGGAGTCCGGTGTTCTTAGAACTTGGAAACGGGGGTCTGGTGTTCTTAAAACTTGGCAACGGGAGTCCTGTGTTCTTGAAACTTGAAAACGGGAGTCCGGTGTTCTTAGAACTTGGAAACGGGAGTCTGGTGTTCTTAGAACTTGGAAACGGGAGTCCGGTGTTCTTAAAACTTGGAAACGGGGGTCCTGTGTTCTTGAAACTTGGAAACGGGAGTCTGGTGTTCTTAGAACTTGGAAACGGGAGTCCTGTGTTCTTGCAACTTGAAAACGGGAGTCCGGTGTTCTTAGAACTTGGAAACGGGAGTCTGGTGTTCTTAGAACTTGGAAACGGGAGTCTGGTGTTCTTAGAACTTGGAAACGGGAGTCTGGTGTTCTTAGAACTTGGAAACGGGAGTCCGGTGTTCTTAGAACTTGGAAACGGTAATCTGGTGTTCTTAGAACTTAACAACGGGAGTCCTGTGTTCTTAAAACTTGGAAACAGGAGTCCTGTGTTCTTAAAACTTGGAAACGGGAGTCTGGTGTTCATAAAACTTGGAAACGGGAGTCCTGTGTTCTTACGAAACTGCTACCGCATAATAGGGGAGACCGGGGCTAGTTGTATACAGGGGCAAGTTTTTATAGATGCGTTTTACGCAACCATAGCACACTTCACTTATGGAGTCACCATTGACAGTAGTTGGCTGGAAGTCCACCAGCAGACACACTGTCCAAAAATCTGGAGTTAAGAAGACGAAATTAACGAGGTGTTGACAAAATGACTTTTTTCCTAAAACTTTGTTTGGTATATCAACCGTTTTTTATGTTTCGTGAATGAAACTTGAAACATGTCTACTATATAGTATAAGGGGTTATGCCAAGTAGAAGTTAAACCGAAATTCAGGATTTGTTATCGTCCACGTGCGTTCAACGGCAAAAAATGTATTGGGACAAGTTGTTACAATTGTATTGGGGCAAGTTGTTACAATTGTATTGGGACAAGTTGTTACAATTGTATTGGGGCAAGTTGTTACAATTGTATTGGGGCAAGTTGTTACAATTGTATTGGGGCAAGTTGTTACAATTGTATTGGGGAAAGTTGTTACAATTTTATTGGGGCAAGTTGTTACAATTGTATTGGGACAAGTTGTTACAATTGTATTGGGACAAGTTGTTACAATTGTATTGGGACAAGTTGTTACAATTGTATTGGGACAAGTTGTTACAATTGTATCGGGACAAGTTGTTACAATTGTATTGGGGCAAGTTGTTACAATTGTATTGGGGCAAGTTGTTACAATTGTATTGGGGCAAGTTGTTACAATTGTATTGGGACAAGTTGTTACAATTGTATTGGGGCAAGTTGTTACAATTGTATTGGGACAAGTTGTTACAATTGTATTGGGACAAGTTGTTACAATTGTATTGGGGCAAGTTGTTACAATTGTATTGGGGAAAGTTGTTACAATTTTATTGGGGCAAGTTGTTACAATTGTATTGGGACAAGTTGTTACAATTGTATTGGGACAAGTTGTTACAATTGTATTGGGACAAGTTGTTACAATTGTATTGGGACAAGTTGTTACAATTGTATCGGGACAAGTTGTTACAATTGTATTGGGGCAAGTTGTTACAATTGTATTGGGGCAAGTTGTTACAATTGTATTGGGGCAAGTTGTTACAATTGTATTGGGGCAAGTTGTTACAATTGTATTGGGACAAGTTGTTACAATTGTATTGGGGCAAGTTGTTACAATTGTATTGGGACAAGTTGTTACAATTGTATTGGGACAAGTTGTTACAATTGTATTGGGGCAAGTTGTTACAATTGTATTGGGGAAAGTTGTTACAATTTTATTGGGGCAAGTTGTTACAATTGTATTGGGACAAGTTGTTACAATTGTATCGGGACAAGTTGTTACAATTGTATCGGGACAAGTTGTTACAATTGTATTGGGGCAAGTTGTTACAATTGTATTGGGGCCAGTTGTTACAATTGTATTGGGGCAAGTTGTTACAATTGTATTGGGACAAGTTGTTACAATTGTATTGGGGCAAGTTGTTACAATTGTATTGGGGCAAGTTGTTACAATTGTATTGGGACAAGTTGTTACAATTGTATTGGGGCAAGTTGTTACAATTGTATTGGGACAAGTTGTTACAATTGTATCGGGGCAAGTTGTTACAATTGTATTGGGGCAAGTTGTTACAATTGTATTGGGGCAAGTTGTTACAATTGTATTGGGGCAAGTTGTTACAATTGTATTGGGGCAAGTTGTTACAATTGTATTGGGGCAAGTTGTTACAATTGTATTGGGGAAAGTTGTTACAATTTTATTGGGGCAAGTTGTTACAATTGTATTGGGACAAGTTGTTACAATTGTATTGGGACAAGTTGTTACAATTGTATCGGGACAAGTTGTTACAATTGTATTGGGGCAAGTTGTTACAATTGTATTGGGGCAAGTTGTTACAATTGTATTGGGGCAAGTTGTTACAATTGTATTGGGACAAGTTGTTACAATTGTATTGGGGCAAGTTGTTACAATTGTATTGGGGCAAGTTGTTACAATTGTATTGGGACAAGTTGTTACAATTGTATTGGGACAAGTTGTTACAATTGTATCGGGGCAAGTTGTTACAATTGTATTGGGGCAAGTTGTTACAATTGTATTGGGGCAAGTTGTTACAACGCTGGGGCAGCTCGTACCGATGACTCAGCCAGCGAGTTGTGTACTGACAATGACTGAAGGAACAACATTTATCAAACCACGACCTGTGAACGCTTTATTTCACTTGTGAAGCCTAGCATACTGGTTTATAACCAGTAATGTAAACAAAAGTAACACATGTTTCAGACGGGAGGGTTACAAAAAAAAAAAGGTCTCTCGATAAGCCAATGGCTTATTGTCCACTCGCCGTTTTGGATGACAATCTTATTCAATCTTGGATTTTTTATGGCACAGTCCTGTTTCAGCAATTAATAAATCTTGCACGATTTTGTATGTTCGAACGTGAGTGCGTACGTGTGTGTGTCATGTGAGTGCGTACGTGTGTGTGTCATGTGAGTGCGCGTGTGTGTATCATTCAATCAAGTAGAAGTCACATTACATATATAGTGCCAGTCACTATTTCATACTCCATTCAATAATTTTCATTCCATTCACTTTGTTACGTAAGAATTATTATGTAAGAATCCCTGGAATGAGTCTCCTTTGGTAACTAAAATGCAACACTTATTACACGAAGCTGTGAACACCGATATTGTTATGTACACAGTGTATCAGATGTATATGTGTGTATAATAAAATTAAAGTAATATCAGTAACATGTACATGTGACACTTGCTTTGCGATCCACACGTTCATTGCTGTAACAATGTGCCCCGTATGATGTAACAACTTGCCCCACTTACGGGGCTAGTTGTTACAGTCGACCACGTCTGCGAAACTTCACATATCTATATAACTACAATATGGAATATTGATTAAAGGTATGGCACATTTTGAATTGAATTACGAATAATACATTTAATGTATGCGTTGACAGAAATAATACATATAACATACTTATAATAAAAAATTGACTTTAACTGAACATTGTAACAACTGGCCCCGGCCTCCCCTAATGTTGTGTGAGCTTTGAACAACCACACAAGAACGTGACATGGCTACCAAGACACTACCCACCGCGTTGCCCGGTGCTACAAACCGCGCTGCCCGGTGCTACCAACCGCGCTGCCCGGTGCTACCCACCGCGCTGCCCGGTTCTACCCACCGCGCTGCCCGGTTCTACCCACCGCGCTGCCCGGTTCTACCCACCGCGCTGCCCGGTTCTACCCACCGCGCTGCCCGGTTCTACCCACCGCGCTGCCCGGTTCTACCCACCGCGCTGCCCGGAGCTACCCACCGCGCTGCCCGGTGCTACCCACCGCGCTGCCCGGTGCTACCCACCGCGCTGCCCCGTGCGCTCGTACTTCTCGTGAAACGGCGTGACAGCCACAGTAGCGTCAATGTACATTAATACAAGTTTCACTCGTTAAGTGGCGCCATTTCTGCTGGGATTTATTGTCCCGCGAAATGTAGTGACGGCCGATACGTAATGCTATACGTTTTTTGGACTTACATCACCACCCCTAATAACGGTAACGTAACTAACTTTAATAACACTATTGTTATTATTTCAATGGACGCAATTAACCCACGAATGCGCCTTCAATCAATGTTCGTTACTGTCACCAGCTCTAACATTCTCTGACTCACTATCGCTACATTGACTATGTAGTTTGGTCTCATCTAATCAACGCCAACACCGCCTTCTTAAAGGCGTCGAGTTTTGCGATGTAGATAAGTGGATTGATGCAACAGTTGACGAACACCAAAAGAGTCGTAACTTGGTATACGTTGCCGAATGTAGAAACGATTCCGAAGGCATACATGATCATGAATATCTTTTGAGGAGTCCAGCAGAGAAAGAAGCACGCTGTGACAACCGCAAACGTATTGATTACGTTCTTTCTCGTTCTGTCGTTTTGTTTCTGTCTGACATTGTCCAGCAGGTTCTGAGGCGTGTACAACCCGGGCGGTGGCAAGAAATGTGATGTTTTTACTGCAGCCGAAGTTGACGGCAAGACATCCATATTTCTGTTCGCGTTCGGAGTCACGCAGCTGGGGCCAGGCGCAGTCGTGTTAGTGCCGTAGCTGTGAGCAACGCGCGTGCTCAGAATGACCAGGATTCGAGAGTAGCACACACAGTGCACGACGAACGGCAGCAGCCAACTGACGAAGATCCGCAGTAGGCCCACCGCGCTCGCAGCCTCGCGAGACGGCCAGAAATACGAAGGTGAACAAAAACATATGCCGTGGTCGACTCGGCTTGTAGGAACCATGAGCAATGTTACGTAGGACACACCAAACAACCATATGACAATCATTGACACACGCGACTTGGTGTCTGTGAATGACGTCTTGTGCCAGAGCGGATGTGCTACGGCCATGTAGCGCTCTATGGAGATGGCGACCAGGTTGTAGGTTGACGACGCCATCAGTCCCCACAACGGCACCTGCGATAGCCACAGTTTGCAGTAGATCTGTGCGGTAAAGGGCTCCATGGCGGGCAGGAGGTCGGCCCGCAGGAGCGACATCGGGACGAGCACGGCCGACGTGAGACCGTCGATGAAGCTCTGGTTGATAATGTACACCGACTTCACCTGTAGGAACAGTTTCTTTTGCTTGCGGACGACAATGACGACCAGCAAATTGCCAATGACACCCATAATACCGATGACAACTTTGACAGCAGTTATAATCGGCGAGTAATCGTAAATCACACCCAGATATTGACTTGTTCTGTTCGACACAATTTCTCCGATGTCTGTCTCGTTCTCGGTAGCGTTGGGTTCCATTTCGTCAAGGACAAAGATAGAAACGTCCATGGGTCGGTGATTTGTAGAGACGCTTTCTATCAGCCGATCCACTTCGTGTAAGATGTGTTTAAAGACCCGGTTAATAACCTACGATCTCACCAACTGCTGGAACCATCACCTAGTTCGGTTCAGTGACAGTGGTGTTGTTGCTGGAACCATCACCTAGTTCGGTTGGTTCAGTGAGAGTGGTGTTGTTGCTGGAACCATCACCTAGTTCCGTTCAGTGAGAGTGGTATTGTTGCTGGAACCATCACCTAGTTCGGTTCAGTGACAGTGGTGTTGTTGCTGGAACCATCACCTAGTTCGGTTCAGTGACAGTGGTAATGTGCGTCGCGTCTTCACAGCGGCGATTACCAGTGTCCGACTCCAGCCCAAAGAGAACGTGCGTGTGGTATAACTTACCATCGATTGGCTCAACTGTTTGGCCAATCACATTGTGTTTAAACGATGAGTGACATTCATATTTGGGGGACAGCACACGCGCGTGAGTAGAGCGAATTTGAACACACTGACAGTTGCGCTCAAGCATGACCCATGCACATGCATAAAATGTGCGTGCACATAAACATTAGAATATTTGTCGTTAAAGTTTCGCCTCTATAACATCAACAGGTGGCTGCTTTGACGAATAGGGGAAGGCAGTGTTAGTTGAGCCACTGGGTGAGTTGAGCCACCCACGTTTCCCAGGAAACTACAGCAGCGACAGTTACATGGTACCACCCATTAATCATTGTTTACGTGAGTTAAAAAAAACTAGTTGTTACATATTTCAGTTAAAGTCACTTTTTGTGAAAAGTATGATTGATGCATCATTTCTTTCAACGCATACACTAAATTCATTATTCGTGTTACTAAAATATACCATACCATTGATATTCCGTATTGCAGTTAGGTAGATATGTGAAATTTCCCATTCGCGGTCGACTGTAACAACTAGACCCGTAAGCGGGGCAAGTTGTTACACCATACGGGGCACGTTGTTACATCATACGGGGCACATTGTTACACCATACGGGGCACGTTGTTACACCATACGGGGTACGTTGTTACATCATACGGGGCACGTTGTTACACCATACGGGGCATGTTGTTACAGCAATGAACGTGTGGATCGCAAAGCAATGACATGTCACTGTTATTACATTAATTAGATTATGCATAATCCGATACACGCTGTGCATGACAAAGTGACTTTTCACAGCTTCATATATTAAGCCTTTAATTTTTAGTTACCAAATGGCACTCATTCCATGGGTTCTTACATAACAATCAATTGTGAATGGAATATAAAAAATAATTGAATGGAATATGAAATAGTGAATGGCAAGATGTATTGCGACTTCTACTTGATTAAATGTACGCACTCACGCACACGCGCACGAACTGATTAAATGTACGCACTCACGCACATGCGCACGAACATCCACATTTCAATGTATCCTGCAATATTTATTAATTGCTCAAATAGGACTTTGCCTTAACAGATTAACAAGATTGAACAAGATTGCCATCCAAGGCAAAACACCGAGATGGCAGGTGGACAAGGAATCCATTGGCTTATCGAGAGTCCAGCAATTTTTCATTTATGTGTAACCCGTCATTCTGAGATATTTGTACATTTTTTTGACGCTGCTAGCATTTACAGTACTTGTTATAAACAGAACGCTGGGCTTCACAAGTGAAATAAAGCGTTCACACGGCGTTAAATAAACTGTGTTCTTTCAGTTATTGTCAGCACACAACTCGCTGGCTGAGTCATCGGTACAAGCCGCCCGAGCGTTGTTACAGTTGTAACAACTTGCCCCAATACAACTGTAACAACTTGAATTTCAGTTTAACTTCTACTTGGCATAACCCCTTATACTATAGTAGACATGTTTAATTCACAAAACATAAAAAGTGGCTGCTCGTTAATTTCGTCTTCTTAACTCCCGATTTTGGACAGTGTGTCCCCTGACGGACTTCCCACCAACTACTGTTGATGGTATGTCCATATCTGTGCTATGCTTTCGTAAAACGACCCTGTAACAACTTGCCCCTGTATGCAACTAGCCCCCGTCTCCCCTACATATATCAATGGTATTCATTAAACACAATAAAAGCAGACGTACTGCTTGGTTTCGTCCGGCAGAAACAAGAAAACCCATAGCAGATCCACAACAGGTCTACTTTATGTAACAAAAACATGAAAACGATATAACAATTTGTTTGACATTTTACAAAACACGATGTGTCAACGGTTCATGAGATTCGACCATATATAAATGCTCAAACATAGTTAAGGTAGGCCTGTGGTTACCTGCATAGTCAATACAAAAAGCCGTGAAAAGGGATGTACCAGCTAGAACCCCCCACATGTTAACAAGACAATGGGCTCCTCTATTTATCACTAATATGATATTTTGCGTGAGGTAGACTTCCTTCACTGCCCGAGGCCTCCGCAATCCTAAACCAGGCGCTGTTCGTATTTCATAATTTTCTGAAAACGAATAAATAATTTGAAACCGAAGCGACAGCATTGACGAGACCACAATGGCCACTGGATACGTCTTTTGCCAGACGTTTTGCCCGCAGCGAGCGGAAGCAGCACAAAATTAGGTACATCATCCGTCACACGAGTTCCTCTATTACAACATAGGTGTCTGATGCTCTTCTCACATCAGACATCCAAGACACGAGCGCCCCAGCTTTCGAAAGTAGTCATACACCTTATATTTAGCTAACGCCAGTGACACACGTAGAAGCTCCTTTGGGAACTTATTTTGCGGCGGCAGGCATTTGAGTGTTTCCTTGTCAATTTGTTCCCATAGCTCGATGCCAGACCAATTATAATATAATCACGCACAGCGTTCCAGTTACTGTTTGAGGACTTCGCACCAATCGCATTACGTATGTAGCCCCCTGTTGGCTTGGGGTGGAACTGACTTGTAATTCAAGATTTAACAAGATTGCCATCCAAGGCAAAGGCCCAGATGGCAAGTGGACAAGGAAGCCATTGGCTTTTTTCTACCATGGACTTTTAATTTAGGAAGTACTTAATCTTTGATGTGGCACTTTATCGAAAGCTTTCTGAAAATCTAAGTAGATAATATCTACTGGTGATCCCTCATCTATCCACTTGGTAATTTCTTCTAAAAAACAACATATTTGTTAAGCATGACCTCGCTTGCAGGAATCCATGTTGAGATGAATTTATGCCTAACAAGGAAATCCACCATATTGTCATTAATTATGATCACTGGTTCATGTATTTTTACATTGTCCACTAATTCATTTTGTGAAGACAAAACTATATCTAATGCATTCTCTCCCCTGGTAGGTTCTAGCACGTGTTGAGTAAGGAAGCTATCCTAAATTAAAAATAGAAATGTTTGGTCCTTGCCCCTGTCGTCTCTAGAGATTTCCATTGTATGTGTCTGTGGTTAAAATCTCCCATTATGATACATTCCTCTTTACTCACTTCCTTTATAGCATTTTGTATTTTTTTTTTATCCTCTTCGTTTATGTTTGGACTTTGGTAAACTAATCCAATAGTTAATGTTGAATTATCTGTAACTATGTAACTTAAAACCCTAGACAAACTGGATTTGAAAAAAGATAACCCCACAATACATTAACAGAATACAGAGTTTATTTAACAGACAACACGTACAACAATGAACAACTCAACCAACAACAAAGACTTCAGTCCATACAGAGTGAGACGAAATGAACATAGTTAACATAAGATAATCAAGAGCTAGATTATTTACTTAAGTCTAAATTCTGCTCTACTCAGTTGCACATGATACATGAGTCTTCACCACCTTCAATTTTAACACTAAAATTTGAAATATTAAAATTATATACAATCTAACCAAACTAGAAGTAGGACAAGTTATTTTCCCTATATTCTCACAACATCTGAGACAAACCAGGCACCAGTCACACTCACACAGGAAACATTATCTTCTACACTGGATGTGTTTAATTCATCCCATTCTTCTGTTCACATGTCAATAGTTCCAAGTAAACATGTCATTTTCTAACAATTATAAACAATGAATAATATATAATACATAAAAAAATTATGAGAAATGGACTTTATATTTTATATAGCTTGGTCATAACTATTAAATGACCTAATAATTGTTTTCACTTGTTAGAGGCACCAAGAAACATTGCCACGTAATAAACACGAAGTGGTGGTTCAGCAGTGTTTTGAATATGAAACCAGTACATTATTTTTTAACCTTGAAACTGTCGTTTGGTGGCAGATTTTGGCATGAAAACGGTAATTTGTGAGATTCTCTAAACATAGAAGAATCGATAGGATCTACCACCAAAGCAGTAGACTTGTGTGGCAGTGTGTGTGTGTGTGTGTGTGCATGCGTGCGTGCGCGTGCGTGTGCGTGCGTGTTGAAACTGTTGTTTGGTGGCAGATTTTGGCATGAAAACGGTAATTTGTGAGATTCTCTAAACATAGAAGAATCGATAGGATCTACCACCAAAGCGGTAGACTTGTGTGGCAGTGAGTGTGTGTGTGCGTGCGTGCGTGCGTGCGTGTGGGTACGTGCGTGCATGTGTGTGTGCATAGACCATAGAATGTCCCCTACAAGAAACTGTCCACACTGTTGCGAGAGATGAGACGTTGTGTTGAAACTCTCTGGATCAGAATGTTACACCACGTCGTCTTCTCCTCAATGTTTGGGGCACAAAACGTGAGCAAGCGCATCTCACGAACGTGTCTGTCACCATGGCAACCGGCTACTGCGAGGATGAACTCCGAGGCTGAATATGAAGTCACATTTTGTTACTGAACAAGCTTCTAACAGGGTCACAGAAATTCATTAAAAGGAAATAGAACTCATGGTTTTTGGCCTATGCACCTATAAGAGTTACTAAAACATTTCTTTGTTGAAGACACATCATCTTAATTACATGGGTTCCGCCATACTGTTAGATAACAAAATTCGCTTGCTAAATTAAAATATATTTGTTTGCATCCCAGCTCAATTTATGTAACATATTTTGGCCTTTGTTTACTAAACCAATCCTCTTTCTGGCAAAACAACACGTATACCTGCCTCCATTAATACGTCACAATAGTCTAGGTTAACAGATTTTCCTAGAACTGAGCATGCGCTTATCGGTCTCACTGGTTAACATGTCAGTGCTCAGTAAACCAGAGAAATGACTAGAATCTCTCACTTTTAGAACACATTCTGAGTAAACCACTGGCGTGATATTCTTGATTTTAGTTGCACATGGCTAGTTTTATTATCTCTTTTTGGTGCATAGTCGCCAAACCATGATTTCTGTTACGTTTTAATTTGTTTTTGTTTCAGTTTAGAGTTATTGTGAATTTTCAAGCCAATTACTTGTGTTTGATGTGTTTAAATGACATAATTGGTGGATAAATCTTAATTAAGACTAAGGAAGAAAAACAAAATTAGAGGAAATTAACGTCAGATACACGATCTCATGTTATTGCAAAAAAGGGCATGTTTTAAACTCTCTTTTACAAGGCCATTAACAAGAAAATTAGACACTTCATGTTCAATTTTGAATGTATCTGTCCCAAATGTGTATAGTGGTTGAAATATGGTTAAAATAACAGAATCCGATATTTTTGTCATTTCTCATGAATGTTATTTTATATAACCAAACAACACACAAGATCAGAGTTTTGTTAATGTTAATCGACTCGTTACATAGAACCAAGCATTAGTTTTTTGGTTCCTTCAGATGATAAGTAGATCAACAATAATAAATCCATATTTGATGTGCACTTACGATGCTGTCTAGTGAAGTCATGACTGATGACATCCTGCAGCATAATGGGGTCCTCAGTGACCACCAGACGGTCGTGGGTGTCCGGCCTGGTTAGCAGCAGAAGGTCACTCATCAGCACTGCCCACACCTAGACACAGAGCAACTCTCTAGCATCACCATCTACTACAGTCAACCCACAGAAGCAGCAGCATAAGATTTGTGACAGCACGAGACATTGCTATTTTATTTTGATCCCCAGGTAGCAGCATGAAACATTGCTATTTTATTTTGATCCCCAGGTAGCAGCATGAAACATTGCTATGTTATTTTGATCACCAGGTAGCAGCATGAAACATTGCTATTTTATTTTGATCACCAGGTAGCAGCATGAAACATTGCTATTTTATTTTGATCACCAGGTAGCAGCATGAAACATTGCTATTTTATTTTGATCCCCAGGTAGCAGCATGAAACATTGCTATTTTATTTTGATCCCCAGGTAGCAGCATGAAACATTGCTATTTTATTTTGATCCCCAGGTAGCAGCATGAAACATTGCTATTTTATTTTGATCCCCAGGTAGCAGCATGAAACATTGCTATTTTATTTTGATCCCCAGGTAGCAGCATGAAACATTGCTATTTTATTTTGATCACCAGGTAGCAGCATGAAACATTGCTATTTTATTTTGATCCCCAGGTAGCAGCATGAAACATTGCTATTTTGTTTTGATCACCAGGTAGCAGCATGAAACATTGCTATTTTATTTTGATCCCCAGGTAGCAGCATGAAACATTGCTATTTTATTTTGATCACCAGGTAGCAGCATGAAACATTGCTATTTTATTTTGATCACCAGGTAGCAGCATGAAACATTGCTATTTTATTTTGATCCCCAGGTAGCAGCATGAAACATTGCTATTTTATTTTGATCACCAGGTAGCAGCATGAAACATTGCTATTTTATTTTGATCACCAGGTAGCAGCATGAAACATTGCTATTTTATTTTGATCCCCATGTAGCAGCATGAAACATTGCTATTTTATTTTGATCCCCAGGTAGCAGCATGAAACATTGCTATTTTATTTTGATCCCCAGGTAGCAGCATGAAACATTGCTATTTTATTTTGATCCCCAGGTAGCAGCATGAAACATTGCTATGTTATTTTGATCACCAGGTAGCAGCATGAAACATTGCTATTTTATTTTGATCACCAGGTAGCAGCATGAAACATTGCTATTTTATTTTGATCACCAGGTAGCAGCATGAAACATTGCTATTTTATTTTGATCACCAGGTAGCAGCATGAAACATTGCTATTTTATTTTGATCACCAGGTAGCAGCATGAAACATTGCTATTTTATTTTGATCCCCAGGTAGCAGCATGAAACATTGCTATTTTATTTTGATCCCCAGGTAGCAGCATGAAACATTGCTATTTTATTTTGATCCCCAGGTAGCAGCATGAAACATTGCTATTTTATTTTGATCCCCAGGTAGCAGCATGAAACATTGCTATTTTATTTTGATCACCAGGTAGCAGCATGAAACATTGCTATTTTATTTTGATCCCCAGGTAGCAGCATGAAACATTGCTATTTTATTTTGATCCCCAGGTAGCAGCATGAAACATTGCTATTTTATTTTGATCCCCAGGTAGCAGCATGAAACATTGCTATTTTATTTTGATCCCCAGGTAGCAGCATGAAACATTGCTATTTTATTTTGATCCCCAGGTAGCAGCATGAAACATTGCTATTTTATTTTGATCACCAGGTAGCAGCATGAAACATTGCTATTTTATTTTGATCCCCAGGTAGCAGCATGAAACATTGCTATTTTATTTTGATCACCAGGTAGCAGCATGAAACATTGCTATTTTATTTTGATCCCCAGGTAGCAGCATGAAACATTGCTATTTTATTTTGATCACCAGGTAGCAGCATGAAACATTGCTATTTTATTTTGATCCCCAGGTAGCAGCATGAAACATTGCTATTTTATTTTGATCACCAGGTAGCAGCATGAAACATTGCTATTTTATTTTGATCACCAGGTAGCAGCATGAAACATTGCTATTTTATTTTGATCCCCAGGTAGCAGCATGAAACATTGCTATTTTATTTTGATCCCCAGGTAGCAGCATGAAACATTGCTATTTTATTTTGATCCCCAGGTAGCAGCATGAAACATTGCTATTTTATTTTGATCCCCAGGTAGCAGCATGAAACATTGCTATTTTATTTTGATCCCCAGGTAGCAGCATGAAACATTGCTATTTTATTTTGATCACCAGGTAGCAGCATGAAACATTGCTATTTTATTTTGATCCCCAGGTAGCAGCATGAAACATTGCTATTTTATTTTGATCCCCAGGTAGCAGCATGAAACATTGCTATTTTATTTTGATCACCAGGTAGCAGCATGAAACATTGCTATTTTATTTCGATCCCCAGGTAGCAGCATGAAACATTGCTATTTTATTTTGATCCCCAGGTAGCAGCATGAAACATTGCTATTTTATTTTGATCACCAGATAGCAGCATGAAACATTGCTATTTTATTTTGATCACCAGGTAGCAGCATGAAACATTGCTATTTTATTTTGATCCCCAGGTAGCAGCATGAAACATTGCTATTTTATTTTGATCACCAGGTAGCAGCATGAAACATTGCTATTTTATTTTGATCACCAGGTAGCAGCATGAAACATTGCTATTTTATTTTGATCACCAGGTAGCAGCATGAAACATTGCTATTTTATTTCTTTCGGAAGAGACACTAAAAGCTGTTGGTCCAAACTCCTGCATTAGCTCAAGATTGGGCTGTTTGGAGTATAACTACTTGAGACTTGAGATCACCAGGTGGCAGCATGATACATTGCTATTTTAATTTAATCGGCAGGTGGCAGCATGAGAAGTACCATTATGATACATTGCTACTTTTCAGACTGGGGGACCTGATGTACTACAAAATGACGGACCTTTTAGGAAGTTGCATCTGATGAATTAATAAAAAAAAAACTTTATTTAGAGGCACTGTATTATTATGTTAAATAATATAATGCTTTGGGCCAAGATGCCAAATCCTGTCTGAGGAATAGCAGCAAGGCTTTTATTAAAATATCGTATAGGCATAACTGTAGAAACCAGCGATGTGGCAAAGGTCACTCTTAATAAAGTAGAAAGGAAACAGGAAAGGAAACACTCATTAATTCTATATTTATTTTTAATAAAACAAGAAATCCCTGCACAAGAAGCCCACTATTTAATTTGTGCAAATGCAGTGTGTGCTATGGTGACCACATTTTATTTGACACGAGAGATGGCGTACCTTGACTCGTGGTCTTGTGTCAAGCAGAAGTTCCCCAGAGTAGATGATGTGTCTTGTGTGACCACTCAACCAGAAACGCTGCCAACACATCACATGGTTCACTGACTTGAAAATATGCCACATGCATGAAATATGATCATTATAATTTTATAAGGAGATCATTGGATCATTGATCTTGTGGTGCCATTAGGCTTCAGGAAAGACAACACCACCTACAGTGTCTGGAGAGACAACAACACCTACAGTGTCTGGAGAGACAACACCACCTAGAGTATCTGGAGACAACACCACCTACAATATCTGGAGAGACAACACCACCTACAGCGTCTGGAGAGACAACACCACCTACAGTGTCTGGAGAGACAACACCACCTACAGTGTCTGGAGAGACAACACCACCTACAGTGTCTGGAGAGACAACACCACCTACAGTGTCTGGAGAGACAACACCACCTACAGTGTCTGGAGAGACAACACCACCTACAGTGTCTGGAGAGACAACACCACCTACAGTGTCTGGAGAGACAACACCACCTACAGTGTCTGGAGAGACAACACCACCTACAGTGTCTGGAGAGACAACACCACCTACAGAGTCTGGAGAGACAACACCACCTACAGTGTCTGGAGAGACAACACCACCTACAGTGTCTGGAGAGACAACACCACCTACAGTGTCTGGAGAGACAACACCACCTACAGTGTCTGGAGAGACAACACCACCTACAGTGTCTGGAGAGACAACACCACCTACAGTGTCTGCAGAGCCAACACCACATACAGTGTCTGGAGAGACAACACCACCTACAGTGTCTGGAGAGACAACACCACCTACAGTGTCTGGAGAGACAACAACACCTACAGTGTCTGGAGAGACAACAACACCTACAGTGTCTGGAGAGACAACACCACCTACAGTGTCTGGAGAGACAACACCACCTACAGTGTCTGGAGAGACAACACCACCTACAGAGTCTGGAGAGACAACACCACCTACAGTGTCTGGAGAGACAACACCACCTACAGTGTCTGGAGAGACAACACCACCTACAGTGTCTGCAGAGCCAACACTCAATGTTGATGTTGAGTCTCTAAAAAACAACTGATCTGATTTGCTGACATATTTCTTTACATAGTTATCATAAAATTCTGGCTGTGTTTATCAATTGAAACTTAGACAAAAATACAGGAAACTCTTATGGTCACCACATTTATCAAATGGCAATACAATATATTTAGCCAGTGTGTTTTGCAGTGCAGCTGGAATGTCTTTCTCTACATGCAATCTCAAGAAATGCGAAGATGTAACAAAGTGATTACATTTGTTGGAAATTATGCCTCTAATGTAGACTGACAAGCCTGTCTAGTACGTCCACTTGAAGACATGTGCTGTTGGAGTGACCGTTCTCACCTGAAGGTGTCGTGGGAACACAAGTCTACCCAGGAGGTTGTTGATCTCAACATCGACACGCTTGGCACTTGATTGCAGTGACGATGACCCTGTCAACTGACTGGACGACACTGACAGCATCAGTGACCTTGACATCAATGATGACCCTGACATCAGTGATGACCTTGACACCTTTGCTGACCTTGACACCAGCGAATGAGAGCTGCTAGTATGTTTTCCAATTGTCTCACTGATTTGGTTGCAACAATTCCGCAGCACTGCAATATCACAATACAACTATTTGAAACTCTTACCAGCTTAAAATACTTACATAGTTGTATGTATATAGTCTATGGATTCCTATAGCTTTTCCACAGTATTTATATGATAGCTATGTCCATTACAACACCACAAGGGAATAATACTTGGAATAGAGACACATCTACACTCTTTGTTTGCTCTCAGAGGCCACTGAAGGCTCAAGTAATGTTTTCCCTAAATCCCTCAAGATGGCAGCACATTGCACATGGTAGTGCCACCTATGAGAACATTTGACACTAAATCCAAGTTCATTTTGCTGATACATTGAAAACACATTTGTAAGTTGCCATTTCAATGTTTCACTGCAGGTGGTCTTCGTCTAGGACTGTACATGGATGCTTCCAAAAAAACACAGCGTATTTTCTAGCCACAGTTCATATTATGCTGAAAAGGGCCATTCTACTATAATAATAAAATATGATATTATTATATAGCGCCATAATCAGTGCTTTATGATGCTTTACAAGAATTTAACAATAATAATATGGCTAAACGTATATATGCAGTTAAATAATTAAAATAATAAATTAATTAAGAACAATACAACTAAAAATCATACATCAAATTAAACAGTTAAAATACAAGACTATGTACATATTACTATGTAAGTATTTTAAGCTGGTAAGAGTTTAAATTTAAATTTAAGGGCATTACAACTAAAACATATACATGGAATTAAATCATTTAAATGATAAATTACATTAAGAGCAATACAATTTTAAGTATCAAATGGGATTAAAATAATAAATTATGGTATACAAGGAATTAAATAATAATAATAACAATAAATATTGAATAAGATCAAAGCTGGTAAACATATAACTCTATCTTGTATATTCCTGTCGGAAAAGGACTGGCCCAGCTGTCCGAGTTGCTAATGTTAGCGGGCAAACTGTTCCAGCTGCAGTCATTACAGCAGGAAGGATGAGGACATGTTCATATATGTTTCCATAGGTCAACGTAATTAAAAGTTTCATTGGGGGAATGGAGGTCTGAGGGGGGTCTGAGTGTAAACACAGTGGTTTTGCATATTGTCATATTGTTTTGAGGTGGTGTGTAAGGTCACACTATGTTTACTTTGTTTGAATCCATGCACAAATTGGAACTTTAGACAATAATTAGACTGCAATAGCTTTATTATACAACAGACCTAGTGTCCATGGCGTACCTGCGACAACGTGTTGTAGGCTCACTGACGATGGGTCGGAGGTCATCACGGACTGGAGGTTAAACACAAGGTCACAGAGATGCTGCAAAACAACGCAAAAAAACAACTGCACTAACTTGCTTCATTTACTGCACTGCACTGCACCCTTATTTTCACATAGTCCAACAGGAAAGGTAAAAATAAGTTAATTTCTTAGAAATCACCCCAACCAGTGGCATATTTAGGGGGGACTATTACACCAGGCCCCCTTTGGCTTAAATGTCTAAAAAAAAATTATATGACCTGTTGTGCCGCCACATGGTAACATAAACTAATGGTAAACTAATGGGTGACTAAGCTTTGGCCCCCTAGATACACCAATCATTCAGCCACACCATAACAAATACACAAATGCCATTCATTCACATTTGTTGACCAGTTTCATAGACTTACCTCCAGTGGTTTACAGATGAACTCACTGATAGTTGGCTGGCCGTACTGCAGTGGTTGCTCCTGGCAACACAGAAGATTCTTAATAAACTGATTTATAGGTAGGTGTGGAAAATATCTGGGCTAAGGAAGGATCACAAGCAGAAGGAAGTAGGAAGTTTGGAATGAACGAAGACAGGTTGTAATGGACACACACAACTCCAGCTGGCAGTATTGGCACATACCGAGACACCAACTGACGTGTCAATTCCCAAAGCACCTGCTTCAGGAAGACACTGGGAAACAACGATAAAGGAGAGGCTAACAGGGAGTTGTGGGAAGGTGGGAACTGGAGGTTATGGACATCTATCATGGCTTTGTGATCTCCGACCCATAATATTACAAATATTTTATCCTCACTTGAAGGAAGTTGTCGAACTTGGAGGATGTCTGCAGCTCTGCCAGCAGTGGCATGGCTCCACTCAGGCCATCGCAGTAGGCTCTGTAGGCGGCTGTCATCATTGACACCTACAAGAGGCAGTGGAGGAGTTACCTCACTTGGTAGTCATGAGGGCAGTGGAGGAGTTACCTCACTTGGTAGTCATGAGGGAATTGTATTTCATCTGCAGTTTAATCAAACTATTCAGTGATAAGTTAGTTTTATATTTACTGCAGCAACAGTTATCAAGGACTTATTTTAGCAGATTACACAAGAAATGAAGAACAAACTGATGATTGTTGGATTTAAACATGCTTTTATTTTTACATGAATAAACAATACTATAAACAGCTGCAATTTACAACTTCATTTTCAGTTGCATTATTGGCTTATTTAGGGGGATTCTTTTACATCTACCAAAGAGCCCACAACTTCTCACTATATAACAACATGATCATGTGTTTACCTTTGACTGGTACATGTTGCCAAGGTCCATGTGTCCAGCTTCACAGTCCAGTCCGTCACTGCCCACTGTCTGGTGGCTCTGGGTTTGTAGGCTTCGCACCAGAAATTCAGAAATGGCCACCAGCTGTAAAACATAACATACATAAATTACAATAAGATCCATGCGTGCTATAAACTATGGAAATATCACGGACAGAAATTGAACAATAAAGAAGTTGTGAAAATAAGCTTAATTAAAAGCATCAAGACACAGCATATCAACAAGTCATCATAATACAAGTGTCTGTAAGGAACAGCATCTAATGTGTGAATATATCACAAGGATCTTCATAGATCACTGGTATCCACAAGGTTCTTCATTGATTACTAGCATCCACAAGGATCTTCATAGATCACTGGTATCCACAAGGATCTTCATAGATCACTGGTATTCACAAAGATCTTCATAAATCACTGGTATCCACAAGGATCTTCATAGATCACTGGTATTCACAAAGATCTTCATAAATCACTGGCATCAACAAGGATCTTCATTATTAGCATTTACAAGGATCTTCATAGATCACTGGTATCGACAAGGTTTTTCATAGATCACTGGTATCCACAAGGATCTTCACAGATCAATAAGATCCACATGGATCTTCACAAATCACTAGCATCTACAAGGATCTTCATAGATTACTAGTATGAACAAGGATCTTCACAGATCACTGGTATACACAAGGATTTTCATAGATGACTAGTATCCACAAGGATCTTCATAGATCATAAGTATCCATTAGGATTTTCATAGATAATTTGTATCCAGTAGGATTTTATTGGACAGTTATATCCACAAGGATAAAAAGCATCTCTATGAAAGAACATGCTTTCTGGATACAACACAGTACTGTAGTAAAACATACCTTCAGTGTCCGTCTCTTTTTGTGGTAGTCAACACTTTCCATTGTCTATTAGTCTATATTTAGCATATCTTATTAAGTAATTTTTATGTTATAAAAAGCAAGAATCACAATAAATAAAAATTAACATGCAAACCTTTTCAACATTTTGAAACAATGTGGCATGTTCCGAATGTGAAATAACTCGGTGTCTCAACGGACGTGAATATCTCTGTATCCCAGACTGCATCACTTCAACGAACTTGCTCTCACATGCCAGCACCCTCTGGTGGGCAAAGTCACACTGCAGTTCAGCCGTGCTTCCTAGGCTCCACTTCTGAAAACAACATGTATAAGATAATGTATAAGATAATGCTTATTGCTGTCTCAGGACACAAACAATAGTCCACGTACAGGTGTACATACAATCATTTGTCAAAACTAGACATCAATTGAAGCAATGGAAAATGCTAATTTCTTTTAAATCCTTTTTCATTTACATGTTATATATCCACGATGCTACTGCATAGTGGTAATAACTGTTTTAAATTCACTTCTGCGTAGTTCTTGAAAACATAACACAAATGAAAATATAGTATAAAAATAACTGTTGGACTCTGGATAAGCCAACAGCTTCCTTGTCAAAGATTACTACTTAAATTAAAAGCCCATGGTATCGGGGATAGCATAACTGACTGGATAGAACAACGGCTGACTGACAGAAGACAACGAGTTGTAGTAGATGGAGAAGTTTCAACTTGGAAATCGGTTTTGAGTGGGGTACCTCAAGGATCAGTATTAGGACCTATATTATTCTTCATTTATATCAATGACTTGGACGACAGTATAACAAGTAACGTACTGAAATTTGCGGATGACACAAAACTGTTTAGAAAGGTTAATACTGATGGTGATAAACAACATTTACAAAACGATCTAGACAGATTAGTGAAATGGTCTGAGAAATGGCAGATGTTGTTCAATTTTGGGAAATGTAAATGCCTACATACAGGACATGGGAACTTGAATGTAAACTATAAAATGGGAGATACTGTTCTGGGTACTACTGTAAAAGAAAAGGACTTAGGAGTTACAATAAGCGCTGATATGAAAGTTTCAGAGCAGTGTGGTATTGCAGCTTCAAAGGGTAATCAAATTCTTGGATTGATTAGAAGAAACATAACATACAAGGGGAAAAAGTTAATTATACCTCTTTATAAAGCAATAGTTAGACCTCATTTAGAATACTGTATACAAGCATGGAGACCATATCGTAAGAAGGATATAGATACGCTTGAACGCATACAAAGGAGAGCAACTAAAATGATTCCAGAACTGAGAGACCTTAGTTATGAAGAACGCCTGAAAGAATGTGGTTTAACAACTCTAGAGACAAGGAGGTTAAGAGGAGATCAGATTGAAGTTTTTAAGATATTGAATGGGTATGAAAATATTGATAGAAATATGTTTTTCTCACTCAAGAAGGATAGCAGAACTAGAGGACATGATGTAAAATTAGTAAAGGATCAATGTAGATTGGACATCAGGAAGCACTCGTTCTCACAGAGGACAATAAATGAATGGAACAAATTGTCTACAGATTGTGTAACTGCTAGCAGCGTGAATATGTTTAAAAACAAGGTAGACACATATCTCAGGAGGGCGGGTTATAAGTAGATGAACATTGTTGGACTCTCGATAAGCCAATGGCTTCCTTGTCCACTTGCCATCTGGGCCTTTGGCTTGGATGGCAACTCTTGTTAAATCTTGTCTTGTTAAATCTTGTCCACTTGCCATCTGGGTTGGTTAGTTTGGATGGCAATCTTGTTCTTGTCATGTTCAACCATAACACCATAATTAAAAAAAATTTGTAAGTGAAATATAATATGTTACAAGTGCAATATAATGATTTACTAAACTCAACTGCACACCAGTCCAAAATAAATGTTAAATCACCAGGTGGCAGCACAGGGCATTGCTGCTTTAACAAGTAGGTAGTCACCAGGGGCAGCACCTGTTGTGGCAATCTATCACTATGAGAAGCTAGTACAAGATGTTGATTTAAAGGCTCAGTATAATAAGGTTTGAACATAATTGTATAGTTTGAGTGTGGAAACTGGACGATAACAGGAGAAAAGCAAAGTAGCATTTTTGTTATTAGGTGCAACGGGGCAGGATGACCTGGAAACACAGCGGGGCTTCACTTGTGTTGTAGGCTGTGTGTCTGCAAGCAGGTATTTCAACAATAACAATGCAACTGTTCTCTAGTACCAATAGACCTGGGAAAGTCACAAAATAAACATGTCTAATTTGATGGTGAAAATAAAGACTTACATCATTACTAGACGGCAGACTTGTGTCTGTTGATGAGCTCACTTCCATGACGTCTTCTGTCCTAGTCATCTTCATCTCTTCAAGTGAACTACACACACTGCCTCTCTTTTCATCCTGTTGCCATGACGATTCCTCTCTGTTCGGCTGCCATGACAATGCACCATTGTCACTGAGTCGTTGCCATGGTAACGGCATGTGAAGGTGTTGGATGGGAGTGCAGTTCTCTTTATCACTCTCGTTTTCCGATGAGCTCGCTGACGACAATGACCTGGGAATTACCTTTGAACCATACGGTCGTTGAATGTCAAGGACAATCTGTTCAGGAGAATGTCTGCAAATAAAATTAAAACTTTTTGGTAAACCTTTTCTACAATACTTATTTAATACATCAAAACAACAGGTTTTTATACCTGGTAATTGTAGCTGTCATAAGTAGAACTGTCAAACAGGACTAAGGGCATGAAACACAAGGTCAGAAATAATTTTATGGTGAGATGTACATCCAGTATATCCTCATATATCATCATATTAGCAAACTAGCGCCATCTGGAGGACATACCTGACAATCTTTGCGACACTGTTTGCGGTGGAGCGAGATATATTCTGTCCATTGATTCGTACAATGTAGTCACCTGACTTCAGCCCAGCAATGTCTGCCTGTGAGCCTGTGTGATCGATAACAACACTCATGTATCACAAATATCAATTTATTATTTTATCATAATGGTGTTGATTTTAAATAAAATAATGACTTAATTAAACATTATGCTATCAAGGTATTTCAAATATAAATTTAGTATTTCATACATTTCTTTTGTATCAATTTATTAATAAAAAAGTTCTGTTAATGTTTTGTTATTGATGATGTTGATTATGAAATGATTATTTTATATAAAATAATTACTAATAAAAAAATTTAAAAACCAATTTTATTTTAAATCACTGTTGTCTTTTCACTCACACTTGTCAACTCGACTCACTCGAACAGGATTGTTGCCAGCGATACTGAATGCGAACCCACCCTGCCCTCTGGTGATTACAATCTGCAACACAAGTAATGATATTTATTTTATTGTGTTTTACTGAAACTAAAGATTGCCTATAAATTACAAGTTAATAATTCAGTAAATTCTTTATTTTGCCACCAATAATCCTCAATTAAATTGGCAAAAATTGGAATGTTACTAGTATTGATTAAGACAGACCAGCTCGTTTGTCCAAATGTATTATTTAGCTTTGATAAAATCATTGGACAAGCTGCACAATTTATTTTGGTTCAGCCGAACTGAAATTTGCCACACAATCAGGATGGCTCAATCTAACAATAAAATTCAATTGTTTCGATAATTTTATAACAGAAATACGCACTGTTTTTTTTACAGTGACTGCATATTACTTAAACTATTCACACACTACATATTACTTAAACTATTCACAATGCAGATTTTAACATAAACAAACCTGATTCATGATGGGCTAAATGTATTTTCTAAAGAAGCTTTACCATTTCGTTTATCAAGGAACTGTCACTTACCGTCACTGCTTCCATCCATAGCACGTCCTTGTTCACTTCCGTCACTTCTTTCAGTGCTGACAAAAACAAACATTTCATGAACTGCTGATGACACAACGACATCTGATGACAAAATGACGTCTGATAACACAATGACATCTGATGACACAGTGACATCTGATGACACAATGACATCTTTGAAGCACAACTTAAAGCCAAGCTTCCAAACTTGTTCATTTGTAACCCTTGGAAGCTCTGCACCCCAGTATCTGCAGTAGCCCCAGAGTAATTCCCCACTCATCACCCCTGATCAGCTATAAAAGTGAGCTATCTCTGCTGGTATAATCTGTGACATCACCCAACACAGCCTGGCTGCCCCTTAAACTCCCTAAGTAGGGATCCACCCCAGTGTCAAGAATATTACATGTAGGTAAATTACCTTTTTGATGAAAAACAATTGTTCATAGCAATGTCAAGTTAATTTCAAAAAGTAATTTTTTTTATTTAATAGGGAATGGCATTGGAGTGTCATACATATCGTAAATTATTATTAATATACTTTAAAATAAATATATATGAGTTTTTTTATATTAATAATGAGATCTTAGAATACTCATACATATCAAACTAGTCATAAGCTCCCAAATACTAAGTTATATGGTCGTAACTGCAACAGGAATCATGCATTTAAAATTGGCAAAGCAACATTGATGGATTATATCTGTTATTAAGGAGTAAATATATAGTACACGAATAATAACTAAGATCATAATGATCAGTCATGAACGATAACAAAGTACAAGGGACCAGAGTGATCAGTCATGAATGATAACTAAGTACAAGGGACCATATTGATCAGTCAGGAATGATAACTAAGTACAAGGGACCATAGTGATCAGTCATGAATGATAACTAAGTACAAGGGACCATATTGATCAGTCAGGAATGATAACTAAGTACAAGGGACCATAGTGATCAGTCAGGAATGATAACTAAGTACAAGGGACCATAGTGATCAGTCATGAATGATAACTAAGTACAAGGGACCATATTGATCAGTCAGGAATGATAACTAAGTACAAGGGACCATAGTGATCAGTCAGGAATGATAACTAAGTACAAGGGACCATAGTGATCAGTCATGAATGATAACTAAGTACAAGGGACCATAGTGATCAGTCAGGAATGATAACTAAGTACAAGGGACCATAGTGATCAGTCATGAATGATAACTAAGTACAAGGGACCATAGTGATCAGTCATGAATGATAACTAAGTACAAGGGACCATAGTGATCAGTCAGGAATGATAACTAAGTACAAGGGACCATATTGATCAGTCAGGAATGATAACTAAACTAAGTACAAGGGACCATAGTGATCAGTCATGAATGATAACTAAGTACAAGGGACCATAGTGATCAGTCAGGAATGATAACTAAGTACAAGGGTCCATAGTGATCAGTCAGGAATGATAACTAAGTACAAGGGACCATAGTGATCAGTCGGGAATGATAACTAAGTACAAGGGACCATAGTGATCAGTCGGGAATGATAACTAAGTACAAGGGACCATAGTGATCAGTCATGAATGATAACTAAGTACAAGGGACCATATTGATCAGTCATGAATGATAACTAAGTACAAGGGACCATAGTGATCAGTCATGAATGATAACTAAGTACAAGGGACCAGAGTGATCAGTCAGGAATGATAACTAAGTACAAGGGACCATAGTGATCAGTCAGGAATGATAACTAAGTACAAGGGACCATAGTGATCAGTCAGGAATGATAACTAAGTACAAGGGACCATAGTGATTAGTCAGGAATGATAACTAAGTACAAGGGACCATAGTGATCAGTCAGGAATGATAACTAAGTACAAGGGACCATAGTGATCAGTCAGGATCGTTTGCAAGTGTTCACATTTTGCATTAAAAAAGTTAACTTAGGCCTCAATTATGCAAATAAATCTTGTGAAATGCTTTATTATGCAAACACCTTTAAGCATTATTTATTTTCAAATTTTAAAGTGGACCGGGGGGGTTGTGCTGGGGAGTGCACAAGAAAATACCAAAAATAAACTATGTGAATAATGTCTGTTCTTAAATTGACCTCATCCAAGGTTCTGGACACTAGGGGTGGACACAGTCACTGGACCATGCCACTAAGCACTTCCTTATCAGCCAGTTGCTGGACCAGGGAGGCTGAACCATACATTAGACATGAACACATTTTATATCAGGGCAATAAATGTACATAAATGTCAAAGTGTCTGTTCAGTGTCAATCCTACTTGACATATTGCTTGACATGCGTAAGTGATGTCAGAGGGACATGTTTTATCAGTCAGCTTCATAATGACAATTTTAAGGAAGAAGAAAGTCTGTTATGTTCTACCAAGAGATGGAAGCTGGTTATGTACGACCGTTGGAAACGAAGGCCAGAAAGTCAGGTACTCAGCAACATAGAAGGAAAACAACAAGACAACCAGAGACTCTTTAAGAGGTAGAAGAAAACTGGGCAGGATTGACAACTTCAAGCATTGGACAAATGTGGACTCGTCAACAGCCTAACTGAGGCCTTGGCTAGAACAACAGCCTAACTGAAGCCATGGCTAGAACAACAGCCTAACTGAGGACTTGGCTAGAACAACAGCCTAACTGAAGCCATGGCTAGAACAACAGCCTAACTGAGGCCATGACTAGAACAACAGCCTAACTGAGGCCATGTCTAGAACAACAGCGTAACTGAAGCCATGGCTAGAACAACAGCCACACATCGCCATCACTGACAACTAAAGACAAGCTTTATACATTTATCTGACTTCCATTTCTTATTGTGGATGTACAGCGCATTGATCCATACAGTGGAATTAGCACTTTTAAAAATGCTGTATTATTATTATTACTATATTATTGTGATGCCAATTGTGTGAGCTTAGAATCACAACTGACATACGTTTTCTTTTCTAGAAGCAATAATAGGGTTTGATATTTTAAGGTTTACCTAAACCTGGAGAGGGAATAGGGAAAGGAGCATCCAATGTAAGTATTGTATCATGCATTCAGTCTGCATCCAGTCCTTGGAACTGCTCAAAGTGCTTTACACTTCACCCCCTGGAAGACTTGTTCATTCCAACACCAACTCAACTCCGGAAAGCATTCAGCCATGCTGCAATTACTGCACGAGGACTGTGTGTTCCCATATCTTCAAGACTGATAAATGTTAGGTAATCATTTATACAGCCAAGTGAACCAAGACAACGTGAAGTAAACAAAATTGTCTAAGCTTCCACACGGCAGTAGGTGCATTAAAAACCCAGTTCTCCCGATTGCACCCTACAGAGGAATATGAGCAGATATTATGTGGTGGAGTTGAAGAAATCAGTTTTTACCATGTCAAAAATGCCTACATGGGTTTGATTATTTCTACCATCCTCTACTGAGGACAATGTTGGTTCTATAAATGCAGAGTGCTTAATCACAGAACAATTCATGACTTAGAGGCACATTCATAAAACAATCTCACCCATACGCTGCCTTTGCCTCAGCGCTGCTTCCCTAATCCTGGGTGCAGTCTTGGGTCTAACTCTTCCTCCACACACCAACAGATACTCCATGGGTAGGCTCTTCCCAACCAAATCCCAGTTGCAAATGGACTAGTAGCAACAAACCCTACCCAGCAAATGATTGCACATCTGGGGTAGAATCATGAAACCAGGGCAGCACCCTCTAGCCTCTGGGGGTTTTCTCCACCCCTTGCCACTCAAACACACTGTGGAAGCTGAGTGAGTAATTAATGAATGATCTGATAGTAGATAAATGGGGTAGATAGCCACAACAACCCAGGGACAGCCACACACAGAACCAGTGGTCACCATAACCCTGCTAGTGGTCATATTAACCCCACAGCATAAACCCCCCATATGTGACGCGATTCACTCCATACCACAATAAAATCCCAACCCATATGTGATATTGACATGTAGATTTATAATAAAAAAATTATTTTGTAATCATGAATAGCAAGAAACCTCAAAATTATTTATTAGCAAAATATAGAATGTGTTTGGAAAATGTAGAAATCTTTTGGAAAATACAGGAATTGAAAAAATATAGGAATCTTCAGACCAATGGTGTTTGAAGCAAGGATCCTTGGCTGCTACACTGAGTGAACAGACTGTAGCAGACTCTATGCACATATACAGTGCAAGTTGGCCACCCCCCACCCCCGGCCCCCCACAACCGGGATGCTGAGGGGGAAACAACTTTATAAGGGAGAAAGATTGATAACTAGGAAAGACCTAAAAAGGAATAAAATGGGCAGAAAAAAATCTAGTGAAAACATTAGTCATAATTCAAGCAGGAAATAAAACTTGTGAACTAGATGCAGGGAGAGACACCAAGGAACAGCTCCACCAGGCATGAATGTCTTGGAGGAGTAATAATTCCTCTCATAAAATGCCCAGTGCTGGCTAAACATGCAGCAATATTTTGCTTCGGTGCTCATTAAGATAACCTATAGCAACATAATGTTGCAGTTTGGAAAGGGTGATAGCCAATGTGCCCATTTGGTGGAAGATAAGGGGTGTATAATGTGTTACATCACTGTCTGTTGGCAAGGAACACCACACTTATGCCTATCACTAGTTTGATAGCATCTCTGTATATGTAGAAAATCAACACCATTTGTTTAAACCGAGTTATAGGGAGGGTCTGGAAGAGGGTTTAATGATGAGTGTCCTTAGTTATAATAATTGAATGTTGAATTGAATGGGCTTTGTGTCCTAGTCATAATATAAACATAATAAATTATGCTGTTTAAATTACCCCATTAATTGATTCATGTGTCAATAAACAAAAACCAAATTTTGTTATTTATATTATAAAATATTTATGTTTAAATAAATATATATCTATATTTTGTGTGATTACATCTGACATTTTTGTAGAATGTTCAAAGTGTATATTCAAGAGATGCTACACTTTGGAACATCATTATGATAATAAATCTTTATTACAATAAACCATAAAGTATAGAGTCAGCTATACAAACATGTTATCCACATGCACGCACACACACGCATGCACGCACGCACGCACGCACGCACGCACGTGCATGCACAGACTCTCAGTGTCTACCTGGTAGTTCAGCAGCAGCCTGTCTCTTACTGCCCAATGTGCTCAGACGCAGGTGTTTACGTCGACCAACATTGTCTGTGAGCAGATGATACCAGCCACTCAAACCCTATAACAAACACAGCTATGTCAGCTACCTGTCACAGCTACATGTCATGGCTACCTGTCACAGCTACCTGTCACAGCTACATGTCATGGCTACCTGTCACAGCTACATGTCATGGCTACCTGTCACAGCTACATGTCATGGCTACCTGTCACAGCTACATGTCATGGCTACCTGTCACAGCTACATGTCAGCTACCTGTCACAGCTATATATCAGGTACTTGCCACAGTTGCATGTTGCAACTATAATCCAGCTACAAGAAACTTATAATAAGCAGGATTTCACCTATAATTTTTTTTTCAAATCTGTTTAAGGTGCTGAAAGCATACTGAATGTCTTTTGACACATGTATATTATGTCACAAGATACTATTCATACACATGTGTGTATTTAATACTTTTTATATCAACACAACCCCAGTAAAACAAGTATCAAATTCCTACATACCTTTCATAGCCCAACCAGTTGTATTTACCTTCTTTGCTGAAGAGTAGACACCCAGCAGATGTTTCATTCCAAACGACATACAACCAAGGAACGTGTTCTCGCTACAATGTAATGACAATTACCCTTAAATATTACAAAGTCATCAGCATTTATTAATTTACCAAGTGAAGCCTTTACATTATATGTATTAAATATTTGGCAAGTAAAATATTGTTAACAAATAAGCATCTTTTTAAAATGTTCAAGCATAATTGTAATTGTACAGATAGTTAAATGTTAACAGTTAAATTTATCCCAGGTTAAGAATAATCCACAGTATTCTTAAAATCTTATTTCATCCAGAACTGTTTTGAATTTTTATGGAAAATATAACATAAAACATAATACTGAATAGTAATAAGGTGTAGACAGTGAGGCATAGAACTGTGATTGACGAGGTACCTGCATGTGGTTTCTCTGTGCCACACAGACACCACCAGTCTCTTCTTCTTCTTCAACTCATCACTCTCACTGCAACACACTCACAACTAAACACACCTTCTTAGTCTCAACTCAGTCTCACTGCAACACACTCACAACTAAACACACCTTCTTAGTCTCAACTCACTCTCACTGCAACACACACCCATAACTAAACACACCTTCGTACACACCTTCTCAACTCACTCTCACAACACACTCATAACTAAACACACCTTCCTACACACCTTCTTAGTCTCAACTCACTCCCACTCAACACACACTCACAACTAAACACACCTTCTTAGTCTCAACAGACACATGGATGGGTGTATGTAGGACAATTAGTTATTCCATGTTAGGGCAAGTGTTTTACTCCATTTTAGGACAACTGTTTATTCCATGTTAGGACAACTGTTTATTCCATGAATCTGTTATTAATTTTGTTCACTTCAGTTTACTTAGTTATATTTTTTATCTATTCTTCTGTGTTTAATTTTAGTTAATTAATTCTGATTACATAATTATTTATGCAATTTTTTTTTTTAATTCCATTGGAAGAGGAAATATATACAAATAATATTAGATTTTTTTTATATGTTCAGAGAAATGTCACTATCATATCAGTTAATATATTAAATATTATGAAAGACAGATAACCAAATGTAACACATTCCACACTCCAGGTATCAGAATCAGTAATAAATTAAAACATGTGTATGCACGAACAACTTTAAAAGCTAATTGTACATCTGTGAATGGTGTTAAACTAAGTGTACATATGTGAATGGTGTTAAACTCTGGAACTCTAGATGAGTCAATAAGAAGTTCAGTTACTATCCAGAATCTTAAAAAACGATATAAAATGTATTTCCTTGAAGAGTATAAATTACTTAAATAAATTGCTGTGCAGTATAAAACAGTTGGAAGTATACAAGTGTAAATGGGTTTCAATTATTTGTTATTTACTAACAATATACTATAAATTTATGTTTATTATTATGTACATGTTACTTTGATACTGGGGGAAAGTGATTAATAAGTAATACACTTCTACTTTCTCCCTTTCCATTTGAATTACAGACATTTGATGTGTATGTGTATATGTTGTAAAGTTCTATTTTCATTTGGAAATAAAGAACCGATTTGATTTGATTTGAAACTGCATAAATGCACTTGTCAATCAAAGACCACCTGTCAATCAAAATCCACATCAACAATAACAAACCATAGCAACTGTCAAGCTCCAAGTGGAACATAAATAAACACTATGATAGATACTAGTAGCAATGAGTTAATGAGAATGTGTAATTATAACAGTTAAATAGACTATAAGCACCCCCCACCAGGGAGTTAAGCCTCCCAGAAGGGGTGATAGAGGTAGGCCTGAATGATACCAACAGTTGTCAAATGTGTCTTTATTTATCTAGCTGACATATTCTGACACTTTCAGACTGCACACTAATTGTTATGTCATAAGATATGGACTGGATTATCCAGAGGGACACCTTCCTTCTGTTACTTATTAATCTTGATAAATTCAAATTAATTTGATGCATGAACATTGGAACACTGCCAAAAGATATGCTTTGTAGATACTACACACAGAAGTAACAACATGTAGATACTACACACAGAAGTAACAACATGTAGATACTACACACAGAAGTAACAACATGTAGATACTACACACAGAAGTAACAACATGTAGATACTACACACAGAAGTAACAACATGTAGATACTACACACAGAAGTAACAACATGTAGATACTACACACAGAAGTAACAACCTGTAGATACTACACACAGAAGTAACAACATGTAGATACTACACACAGAAGTAACAACATGTAGATACTACACACAGAAGTAACAACCTGTAGATACTACACACAGAAGTAACAACATGTAGATACTACACACAGAAGTAACAACATGTAGATACTACACACAGAAGTAACAACCTGTATGACCAAACATGGTCATGTTTAACTACAATGACTAGATGGGAATAAACATATCAATGTTAGAATATGTTATCACCACTCTCAGATTATATTATAAAATACAATCTTATGTGACAGGCATGTGCTCTGTTTTATACTCTTTATACAAGTTGTATGTTGTAAACAGTGCTGTTGTGAGGCACAGGTTAATATATTCTTGTGAAGTGCTCAAGAAACCACAGACCAAGTACAACAAACTGAACAATGTAATTTACACCAGAAATAAACAAATGTTATTCAATGCAAATATTGCATCAGGTAAGTTGACTTTATTTGGCTTCAGTGATAATCCATCCTGTTTGCATTTCCTCTGATGTCTTCCCAAGCCTTATTTATCTACGCCACAGGTAAAGTCTTGTAAACCGTCATCAAACAAGAGTGTTGGGGATCAGAAATATGAGGAGCACACATTGACGTAATGGTGCAAGTCTTAGCGTTTGTTGACATGTCAAACCTAGCACTAATTATATATATATATATATATATATATATATATATATATATATATATATATATATCTACAATTAACTAACCTAAATTGTTATCAATAAGTTTTATTGAAAGAAATTTCAGCAAGAATAAAAATGATATAGACTGAAACCAGAAGAAGTGACCTGGTGTCAGTGACAGGCCACCTGTCAACTTGGGGTGACAGACTGACAGGACATCTCTAGAGACACCCTCTCTAGTTCACCCTCCATAGTTACCCTTTATTAGACTCAAGGGCCCTATCTGCCAGGGGAAGGGCACTACAGCTGAGGATGTGCTATTTAAACATTTTAGAATTTACTGCCACTAAAAGTAACAGTTGGGAAAGATATTCTGTAATTAATTATACGTTTTTAAAAAGTGTTTTGTTTATCAATACAAAAAAATATGTGTGTACAATTGTGACACTGTGATATTAAAATGACATGTAAATAATTAAAATTACAATCACCTGCTGAAATGTATACATTATTTTAAATTTAAATAAAATTAAATAATTCATATATATTTTTTTACTATTATTTAATATATATATATATATATTAAATAATAATAAAAAAAAGTATATATATATATTATATATATATTAATGCTATACCATGTTAATAATTATTAGTATGCTGTGAAGCAATACAATCTTTGATCTGATAAAATCAAATATATTATTATTACTATTATTACACATAAATTCATTTACAATTACATTACTTTTGATTCATAATATTGTCTATGTGACCAACAATTGTAAATAATTATATATATATTATATATATATTGGGGAACACCTCAAATACAAATTGCAATTAGGTAGTTGTAGAATCAGCAGCTGAAGCCATACTCACACGGAGAATATTTCATCATACACAGGAGAGTCAGTGTTGTGAACCATCTTTGTCTGACACTCGGGCACTTTTAATGTACTTGGCAGCACAGACACCTAGAGGTGGAGATAGAAATATCAGCCTTTCTGTCACTTACTTGGTGAAACATTTCTTGTTTATGGGTGTTGGATAAATCTGTGACTATTCAGTGCGATTGTTTTCATTGAAGTTACAAATGAAGCCAGAAGTGGCAAACTAAAAGTGATTCCTAGTGAGTTGAAATATCTGGAGCTAACTGTCTAGGGTAGTTGTGTTTATATTTAGCATTTAATGAAGGCATAACATCTATTTAGGTATTAATTATGAAAAAAAAATTTGCTTTATTTACCCAAACAAACCCTCCGAAAATACTCAACACAGAAACAATTGAAAGACACGACAAGTTCCATTTAGTAACAACAAAATGAGTTACCTGTACGAACGAGTGACAGAGAGAACCTGAGGGGCTGGTCAGGTGTCTCGCCTCGAGAACTGAAACAAATAAGCAATACTTGCTAAATACAAACAGATACCGGAGTCTCCAACCTACAGATACCGGAGCCTCTGACCTACAGATACCGGAGTCTCCGACCTACAGATACCGGATTCTCTGACCTACAGATACCGGAGTCTCCGACCTACAGATACCGGAGTCTCCGACATACAGATACTAGAGTCTACGACCTACAGATACCGGAGTCTCCGACCTACAGATACCAGAGTCTCCGACCTACAGATACTGGAGTCTCTGAACTACAGATACTGGAGTCTCCAACCTACAGATACTGGAGTCTCTGAACTACAGATACTGGAGTCTCTGAACTACAGATACTGGAGTCTCCAACCTACAGATACTGGAGTCTCTGAACTACAGATACTGGAGTCTCTGAACTACAGATACTGGAGTCTCCAACCTACAGATACTGGAGTCTCTGAACTACAGATACTGGAGTCTCCAACCTACAGATACTGGAGTCTCCAACCTACATATACTGGAGTCTCCAACCTACAGATACTGGAGTCTCCAACCTACAGATACTGGAGTCTCCAACCTACATATACTGGAGTCTCCAACCTACAGATACTGGAGTCTCCAACCTACAGATACTGGAGTCTCCAACCTACCTACTTCTCAAACCAAAGCGTGTCGGATGCTGGTATGCCCTGTTGTGCACTGGCCTAACTTAACATAGTTTAGAAACTTCTGCGCATTACCTATGTGGCATATAGAAGAACCCAATGGATATTGAAAAAGTCACGGACGTTCCGCAGAATGTCCGTGACTATTTGTTTCTGAGGTCTAATTTGTGAGATTAAATTATGCTTTTCAATTCTTTCTAGTGTATAGAACCACACATATTAATGTGCTTTTAAGAAAGTCCTGTTGTCTGTGTGACACTGCTGCAATTTGCGAAGGTATAACATGATGGAACGTCCGTGACTTTGTTTTTCTGACATCTCAGGTAAATTGTTTTGGGAGGGAAACATCTTCCATGCTGAATGCTTGGTTTAATCTTAGGACTGGTATTGTTTACATATGAGTTAATTTTGTTTCATTTGTAGAGGTGTAAAGTAAAATGAATAGTGTACTGAAAAAAAAATTATGACCCATAACAAAATATGATAACATCTGAAAGATCATTTTCAACTTTTACATAGGCATAGATTATGACAATGCAAAGATAAACAATAATGGGTTCTAAGCAATAAAATAAATCTTCTATTTATTATGACTGACACTAGCTAAAATACCAAAAAGTCACTGGTGAATGTTTTAATAAAACATAATAGTGTTTATAAATTACAACAGTAATCTTTTTTATATAACGACCCTGAACACATACCCACCAACGAATCATCAAAGCTAACTTTCTGTTTCATTCACTACAAATACATAGACAGTATTAAACGCATGGTAGGAATAGTGAACTGGAGTGGTGAGCACTATTGAAAATTATCTTCCTACAATTACAAAACTCTTCCCAATACCAGCCACACACATATTTTTGGGATATTGGGAAGTATACACGGCTGCATCCCATTTTATTATATTTTTTTCTAATGGAAACATTGTGAAAAATTTATTCTTGTGTTCATCAAAACAGTATAAAATAGAATGACAAAACTTATAGCGGTTGAAGTAGAAATACCTTTGCTGCTAGGCAGATTTTCAGAGAACTGCTAACTAGTGCAGTTTGTTTAATGTGGGAACATTTTGTAGCCTAATGGACAGGGTTGTTCGATTTAAATCATGATTTAAATCATGATTTAAATCATGATTTAAATCACTCCAAAATAATTAAAAAAATCATTGATTTATGATTTTTTTTATTTCTGATTTAATCACTGATTTATATGAATTTAACACAAATAATTGTTTACAAGCACAGAGATCAACAAAGATTTGTGTGTTTTTTTAATACAAAAGCACAAAGTGCACACACTTGTGTAGCTGTATTGACACCAAATAGTCTGATAGTCAAATATTTTATGACATTGTGTATACCAGATTTAAAAAAAATCAAATAAATAAAAAAAAATATTTATTTCAACCCTGCTAATGGATGGCGACACTCGGAATCATAATGCTGATGAACCAATGACAAATATACAGATGTATAATATACTGACTTTCCAACTCAAAAATACGGATTCAACCAAACAAATTTGTGTCAGGCCTGGTTGCCTGTAACACCCCAAATACCCCATACAGCTATGCCACCAATGTGTCCTGGTATGCAACAGGTCTGTCCATTGTTTTACTCAGCTGTCAATCAATTAGAGGACCTCAGCTGCAGCCTGGCCAGTGTCACTCTGTCAATCATTACATAAATCTGACCAACTAAAACGGCTACTGGGAGCCTAGTGTGACACACCAAGGCTGATTAGTGAGGGTGGTAAATTTGTCAGCCCTACTTATACACAGGAATAAGTAATTTCTTGAGTAATCTTCACAACAACACTTGCTCTAAAACGTGCATTATGAAACGGCCTTTTTGAGAGAATACTTACATAATGGTATACAACTATATATACAAAATATAATCATTTTATGTCTACCCCCAACTGAATCACAAATAAATTTTATTTTTAAATTTAAATAATTGGTTTAACAGAGTGCACTCTTGTTGAAATCATAAAAATATCTTTGTAACCATTACATTACATTACGATGGGTAATTTGCATGTGTGGACAGATTTATGTTATAGTATCTAGAGCTGGACCACTTTTGCCCTTTTAGCCATATTTTGATAAGTCAAAACAATTTAGTGGCTTGTCAGATGATTTAACAAAAATTAACTAATAAATATGCACAAACGAGCTTGCATGCCTAGATAGGTTCAATTTTTCGTGAATTGAAAGGAGTGAAAATTAAATAAATTAAATAAGGGTAGTTGTTTTCTATGTACTAATATAAATTAGCTTCTATCCAAGGAATGCACTCAAGAAGAACCCACATGGCTGAAATGGCGTCTAGCTTAAGTTGATGATCAGGAAATTAAGAGCACAATACATTTAATTAATGTGAGAGAACTGAAGGGGTTACAAACTGGCTTTGAAAGATGTCCTCCACCAGAGACAGCCTTGGTAGCCAGGGTGGTCTGAGGTGAGAAATGACAAGACATATCCAATCAATGCTACCTAACTTACTTTGATGTCAGTGTACAGATACTTGACACTGTCTTGTTTGTGGGGATGTGTCATAAACATCCCAGAGCTTTACCTGGGTCACAGACTGGTTTACAGACTTCATAAGAACTCAGTATAGAGATAAACACAACTTGAGAAACCAGCTGGGCTGGAGTTCTTGGAAGACGGCTGAGAACACAGGTAGAGATCGGCTGAGAACACAGCTAGAGATCGTGTGAAATGGTGGAAGTAACTAAGTGGCTTTAAACACCAACTAAGGTTAGAGGAGAATAAGTAATTAATTGTGATTATTTATTATTTGCTTTATGTTTTCCTTTGTTACAAAGAAGAGGTAAACAAATTTACTATTAAAAATTAGAAAAATATTAACATATTACAACTCAATTAATCCAAATACCTTAGTGCTTTTATATGCTACTCATTATAATAATAGCATTATATAAGATACTGCTAAAATCTTCTGGAGACCCAAGCTCGGCAGCGCACCAAAACAAAAGGGGTTAAGCAGTTCATAATCGATAAGCAGTTCCAGTTGTAAACAGTTGGATTGGTACCCTGGGGAGCTATGGAGGATAGCAAGTTTAAACAGGTGGGTTTTTTAGTTTAAGGCGAAATGTTGTTATATTTCCTACAGACTTAACACAAACAGGAAGTGAGTTCCACAGAGTCGGTGCAGCCAATGCAAAGTGGTGCTGAGTGAGAGAAACGAGGAGACGGAGTAACCACCCTTGCCAAACAATTTTCTACAAGATGTCTTTGAGAGCAACATTGTGATAAAGGGAATTGCAATAGTCAAGTCTACTGCTAACAAAAGCAAACAACATACCCTGTTGCTTTTGTGTACCAATAATAAGAAACTCTGTTTTTAATTTGCATTTAACTTTAATTTGCTGTCAGTCATCCAGTGGAATATATCATGGAGGCAATCCCTGAGTTTAGGGAACAATTTAAGATATATGTAAAAAATATTTGCTGTGTGTGTGTGTGTGTGTGTGTGTGTGTGTGTGTGTGTGTGTGTGTGTGTGTGTGGGCGCATGCGCGTGTGTGACTGTGTCAATGTGTGCGTGCATGTATGCATCAGGCAGTACTTCCCACCCAGACTTACCATGCACTGTCACTAGTCCGTGGTTGACATACACTCTCAGCTTCAGCTGACCTGAAGAAATAGTAAAAATATCCAAATAAATGTCATCAAATACAGAAGCTATTGAAATACTGAAATTAAATTATGTAGTCAATTGTGAAAAACATAAACACCAAAACAAATGAGATTTTGTAAAGAATCAGTGTTGGAATATTTTTGCTTCACAAACATACAATGCTTAATAATGGGAAAATTCCAACAGAGACTTATTTGGAGCATGTCAACAACCCCCATTTCAATGCCTTTGTTATCTAAACTTTACCATGCCTTACTGTTGCCTTCTATTTTTTCGCCCACAAACTTTAACAAGATTTAACAAGATTGCTATCCAAGGCAAATGCCCAGATGGCAAGTGGACAAGGAAGCCATTGATGATGTTTTACTACAATACGCTGTCTTTTGTCAGTCAGCCATTTTTCTATCCAGTCAATTATGTCATCCCAGATACCATGGACTTTTAATTTAAGTAGTAATCTTTGATGTGGCACTTTGTCGAAAGCTTTCTGAAAATCTAAGTATATAATATCTACTGGTGATCCCACGTCTATCCACTTAGTGATTTCTTCCAAAACACATAACATATTTGTTAAGCATGACCTCGTTTTTAGGAATCCATGTTTAGATGGATTTATTAATTTATGCCTAACAAGGAAGTCCACCATATGGTATTTAATTAACCTTCCTAATAATTTACAAATCACTGATGTTAAACTCACTGGTCTGTAATTTTCTGACTTACTTCTCAAACCCTTTTTAAATAATGGCATGATGTTTGCTTCTTTCCATTCAAAAGCAACCACTCCCTCTTTTAATGACAAGTTGAACAGTCGTGCAAGTGGAATACTAATTTGTTCTACTGTTTCCATTAGTAGTTTGGGAGGAATTCCATGTGAATTATTATCCTTCATTGCCTTTATTTTTTAGCCTCAGACTCATGCCCTGAAAAGGCACACATATATATACATATATATCTTTCGACTTTGGGACAACTGATTTGTCAGTACAAAACAATTTTAAATTATATATAAATAAAGGGCTTACTGCTGGTTTAATATCACAAACACATGTTACCTAATGTTAGCAAATTGCTTGATTCATTATTTACATTTATATTGTGTTATTGAAAGATCTTTCAGGAAGTGTAAAAAGCAAACAAAATTGCAATTTGCAAAAGTTAAGCATAAAATGCTGTGACATGATAACCAAGCAAGCTGCAAAAAATGGGCTCTGGAAAAAATACTGTTTTAAAAGCCAGTTAGTCACGATCTGCCTCAAAAAGTAACAGCAAATATTATAGCACCAGTCTCCCCCAGTCTGTCAGACTATGTAGCACCACTGTGTCTTTTAAGACAGCACTGAAGACACCTTTTCAAAATGGCATACATTAATTGAGGACTGTATCGACAAAGAACCGTATTGTAATGTAAAGTGCTTTGAACAGACCATAGGAATTTCCGACCATAGGACTGAAATAGCGTTATATAAAACTTTATATTAGTAATACAGGAATAAAATAACTTTTTAAAATTGTTTTCAAAACATTATACACCAGTTTTTCTTTGCTATACAGAGAACCAAAAAAGGTTAAGAAATGTTATCCTATTTTTGCGTCCTGAGATGTCTGGGATAGTATCCAGACACAAATCAACCCGCAGACCCCACTAAACTAAACTATATATAATTAGGATGTCCAGCTGTTACACGTGACAATGACTTAATGATACAAATAACAATGGAAAAAAGAGTAATATACATGTTAAAACAAGTTTACTAATCATACCTTCAAGACAGCAGGAGCTGTCCAACACAGAGTGGACGTCACAGAACTTGATACAAGACATTCTACAGCTGTTTCTCCTACTACTGATGACTACACACTGGACACTGAGTGGACATTATCCTAATCTACCTGTGGCTTTACCCATCTCCCTCTGCAGGTATCAAGTGGCACCCACCTGCTGTACCTTGCTTCCAGCTAATTACCCTCCACTCCCTGCCCCCAAAGGTATAACCCCCTCCCTTGTATCCCACTTAATCAAGCTCATTTACCCCATCTATTGTCTTCTGGGCAGATCATTAAAATTCACCAGTTTCTGTTTGGTTTGTCATGGTCATAACCACCCTGACTGGGGGTGTGTGTGTGGTGGTGGCCTGTATTTTATTACCCTGATCCCCTGGGGTGATAATGACAGGCTGGATGTCAAGCTCATTCTGTGCCCCTTTGGAGGAAGCTGCTAAGTGATCATGTGTTGACTGTGGGCAGGTGGAAGTTACCTGGGGTAGATAAATGGAGACTGGTAAATGTGAAAGAGTTTCCTAATCTTCTGTTGCCCAGCAGTGTCCGGAGGTGATACTAGACCCTGCTCTGGACATGGGATGTTTCTTTCATGTTTTCTTTCAAGTGTTCCTGTTTTCAACATCCACTAGACATTCTTAGAACTCGGTATTGGGCAGTTTTGCTGTGTCAGAGATAGGGTACCCCAGAGATGTGTCAGAGATGGGTGTACCCCAGAGATGTGTCAGAGATGGGGGTGCCCCAGAGATGTGTCAGAGATGGGTGTACCCCAGAGATGTGTCAGAGATGGGGGTGCCCCAGAGATGTGTCAGAGATGGGTGTACCCCAGAGATGTGTCAGAGATAGGGTACCCCAGAGATGTGTCAGAGATGGGTGTACCCCAGAGATGTGTCAGAGATGGGGGTGCCCCAGAGATGTGTCAGAGATGGGTGTACCCCAGAGATGTGTCAGAGATGGGGGTGCCCCAGAGATGTGTCAGAGATGGGTGTACCCCAGAGATGTGTCAGAGATGGGGGTGCCCCAGAGATGTGTCAGAGATGGGTGTACCCCAGAGATGTGTCAGAGATGGGGGTGCCCCAGAGATGTGTCAGAGATGGGTGTACCCCAGAGATGTGTCAGAGATGGGGGTGCCCCAGAGATGTGTCAGAGATGGGTGTACCCCAGAGATGTGTCAGAGATGGGGGTGCCCCAGAGATGTGTCAGAGATGGGTGTACCCCAGAGATGTGTCAGAGATGGGGGTGCCCCAGAGATGTGTCAGAGATGGGTGTACCCCAGAGATGTGTCAGAGATGGGGGTGCCCCAGAGATGTGTCAGAGATGGGTGTACCCCAGAGATGTGTCAGAGATAGGGTACCCCAGAGATGTGTCAGAGATAGGGTACCCCAGAGATGTGTCAGAGATGGGGGTGCCCCAGAGATGTGTCAGAGATGGGGGTATCCCAGAGATGGTAATCATCAGTTATCCACAAAACTGTATTTTACATCATTAAAACTTATCAGACAAATCAGTAATGGACATCATAGCATTTAGATTTTAATCTGAGATGGCAAATGCATTATGTAGTCATTTATCTGATATCTGTTTCCCAATGATTCACGATTTAAACACAAGATAATGCGGCAAATACAGTGTATCAGGATTGAATGCACCATAGAGATATGTGATTCATCGAGATTGTTCCCACCACTAAAGCGGATTACCAAAGAAAACAGATTATTGAAGAAAGGATAAAGAAGACACAATGGTAAAACTGTTGACAACTGAGATGTGGAATCTTGTAGGGCTAAAGTCACTCAAACATTCATGAAAATATAAGTACCAGAAAAAAGGAAATATAACTAAGTATACAGAATTTTCATAGATAGAATATTTAGCAAAATGTTAAAGATACATTACTGAATCTGTAGAATTTGATAGAATTCAAGTAGCAATGAAACAGGACAGAAACATAAACAATGACATAAACAATGACATAAACAATGACATAAACAATGACACAGATAATGGTGCACTGTGTATAATAAATTTGATTTGCCTATTGATTTTGCAGGAAGAACTTCTGTTACTAACTTTTTTTTGCTTTGTCATAATTACCAGATTATGTCAGTGTTCATAAAATGTTGTACTGGACATATAAATTAAATTAATCAATGTAAAATCCCATATTCTAAAATCTTACATATTTCCGTAATATACCATGGGCCAAAATAAAAATTAACAAACAAATACAGATGTGTTTTGATATCTTTCATTTAACCAATATCTGCTTCAGTCAATGGACACATTACCTTGTAGCCTGGTCTGCCATTGCAAGGTTTGTACATGTTATTTAAACCACAAATATGGAAACTTTTCTATAACTGCAGTTGGAGAATTAACTGTTTAATGTTTCTCCATCATCAGAAATCTCCACATACAGGTTGTCAAAGAAGTCTCCACATACAGGTCGTCAAAGAAGTCTCCACATACAGGTCGTCAGAGAAGTCTCCACATACAGGTTGTCAAAGAAGTCTCCACATACAGGTTGTCAAAGAAGTCTCCACATACAGGTTGTCAAAGAAGTCTCCACATACAGGTTGTCAAAGAAGTCTCCACATACAGGTTGTCAAAGAAGTCTCCACATACAGGTCATCAGAGAAGTCTCCACATACAGGTTGTCAAAGAAGTCTCCACATACAGGTCGTCAGAGAAGTCTCCACATACAGGTTGTCAAAGAAGTCTCCACATACAGGTCGTCAAAGAAGTCTCCACATACAGGTCGTCAGAGAAGTCTCCACATACAGGTTGTCAAAGAAGTCTCCACATACAGGTCGTCAAAGAAGTCTCCACATACAGGTCGTCAGAGAAGTCTCCACATACAGGTTGTCAAAGAAGTCTCCACATACAGGTCGTCAAAGAAGTCTCCACATACAGGTCGTCAAAGAGGTGTTAAAACAGGTGATTCGCTAAAGCTCTAAGACAATAAGCCCAGTGACAATAAATAACATCTAGTGAGGGGGTGGCACAAAATAACATCTAGTGAGGGGGTGGCACAAAATAACATCTAGTGAGGGGGTGGCACAAAATAACATCTAGTGAGGGGGTGGCACAAAATAACATCTAGTGAGGGGGTGGCACAAAATAACATCTAGTGAGGGGGTGGCACAAAATAACATCTAGTGAGGGGGTGGCACAAAATGCCATTGTATAAAATGCCATCAGACAAAATGTCACTGGAATTAGCAATACTAGACCATGTTATTAATATTTAATATGCGTTGAGAACAATTTTGAATTTGGCACTATATTAAGTTAAATATATTATTATTATTTTTCACTTTATCAGGGGTCTCAATCTCCTACTATATTTTAGGGCCAACACCACCTCCCACCTAATGCTTGCATGCCCCTTTTTAAGTCTGGTCACCCTGCAAGAGATGAATAACCCAAGACGTGCATAATCTGCTGCACCCCAGGAGACACCCCAGGAGACACTGCAGGAGACACCCCAGGAGACACCCCAGGAGGCACCCCAGGAGTCACCCCAGGAGACACCCCAGGAGACACCCCAGGAGACACCCCAGGAGACACCCCAGGAGACACCCCAGGAGACATCCCAGGAGTCACCCCAGGAGACACCCCAGGAGACACCCCAGGAGACACCCCAGGAGTCACCCCAGGAGACACCCCAGGAGACACCCCAGGAGACATGCCAGGAGACACCCCAGGAGACACCCCAGGAGACACGCCAGGAGACACCCCAAGAGACACCCCAGGAGACACCCCAAAAGACATCCCAGGAGACACCCCAAGAGACACCCCAGGAGTCACCCCAGGAGACACCCCAGGAGACACCCCAAGAGACATCCCAGGAGTCACCCCAGGAGACACCCCAGGAGATGGACAGCAGGGAGAATTGACCACCAAAGTATCTGTTTAAGTTTACTTTTTAAGTGAAATATCACTGTGTGCCTCTTGTGACTGAACAATTTAGTTTGGAAAAAAACATAATCTGACATGTTATATCACGTCTGTGTGACACAAACTGGACATCCTGTGACATTTGACAATGGTCATTTGGCCATAGACCAATGTGCATTTGGCTCCTACGATTTACAGCAAATATTACAGGATGAAATAACGTTTACTCTTATGGTCAGTGCGTAGCCTGACCAGAAATAGGGTCAACACAGACATAGCCACCAGTGGACAAACCCAGTCAAAGTTGAGTTTTAACATTAATATAAAGAACTGCATCTAATAAATTCTCTTTATTATTTTTACAATGTACAATTCTCTTCCTTCAAGATACAATATATCAGTGAACAAAATGCCACAGGAAAAAATGTGACTGGACAAAATGCCACAGGACAAAATGTGACTGGACTAAATGCCAATGGACATGTGACTGGATAATGTGCCATCTGACAAAATGTCACTGGATAAAATGCCACTGGAATTAGCAATTCTACACCATGTTATTAATTTTTAATACACTGTGAAGCATCAGAAACAATTCTAAATCTGGCGCTATATTAAATAAAATATATTATTATTTATCACTTTATCATTATATTTGTTCAATTAATTGAATGGCACAACTGTGTGATTAATTAAATAAACAATTAATATAATATATTACGGGCGGCTAACTGAGAGTAAACAAGCCTTTTTATACTGAAACGTATACACTGCAAACGGTTTTCATATCAAAATCTCATTGAAATACAATTGCAAAAAACTAGAAACAGTATTATCCATAAATGTGTCTTAAAACATAACTCATATTAAACAAATTACTATTGCAAAATAACCTCAAATTAAACATTGTTATAAATATAAATCAATTACAACACAGCCAAATACTTCAAATACTTGTCCATTAAATTAATCTAAAATTGTTTCCCTATTGTGGAATCAGAGTGTGGAATTAGGGCAGAAGTAGAAGGGAAGTTTGGGAACTCACCTTGAATGCATAGATGGGATTTGGGAGCAAGGCAGAGGTTGTGCACCCTGGGTCCTTGGAAGGGGAGGTCTTGCTTGCATCCCCTATGGGTCATTGTGACCTCAGTCCTCAGATTCTCTTCCATGTGTAGCTACTGTCCTTGGGTTTTCTCCCCCCACAGAGCATTGCCTGCAATATATTAGACAAAGATACACAAAATGACAATATACAAAATGCTACTGGACAAATAAGACACACAACAAATTGCCCTGGAACAAAATGCCCTTAGAAAATAAGACACTTGACAAACTGCCCCTGGACAAAATGCCATCAGACAAAATGACTATGGACAAAATGCCACTGGACAAAAAATAAAAGCCTGTGCAATTTTTTTTTAACAATTCCAATACACACAAGACAGAATCTGTGAGACCTGTACTCACCTAACACAACCTGTTGATTCTGTGTCCACTGTGACAATGACATTTTTTAGATCCCATTGTTCCGTCATCAATGTGTCACATGACAGCATTGGACCAGTCACACTCTCAAGTGCCTGACCTTGACAGGTAATCTCCCTGTGAACACACAAGTGGGAAGCCATGACTGGAGGGTGAATACATGTTGGGTTACATTTCACCCTGAGCAGTTCCAAATATTAGTTGAATCTCAGAACATACGTGGTATTACATGATTTATATATTATTTTAATACATATCACGATGTTGATTAACAGATTATAATGAGATCACCCGGCACTGCACCCTATGATACTTGACAACTATGCAGCTGCATATCTGTATGATATTATGTGTATGGAATCGTAATATTGAGTAATTATCTATATTGTGGGGGTTTGTTCCTGAGGTGTTTGTCCAAGGACGTTTTCTTCCGTTACAGAGAACACAAGCCCATGAAGCCATGCCTGGTTTATGGGAAGAGGCATGCCTGGTTTATGGGAAGAGGCATGCCTGGTTTATGGGAAGAGCCATGCCTGGTTTATGGGAAGAGGCATGCCTGGTTTATGGGAAGAGCCATGCCTGGTTTATGGGAAGAGGCATGCCTGGTTTATGGGAAGAGGCATGCCTGGTTTATGGGAAGAGGCATGCCTGGTTTATGGGAAGAGGCATGCCTGGTTTATGGGAAGAGCCATGCCTGGTTTATGGGAAGAGCCATGCCTGGTTTATGGGAAGAGGCATGCCTGGTTTATGGGAAGAGGCATGTCTTACACTGAGTAGTTCATATCTTGCAGGGGTTCTTGGCTTCCTGTCCAGAGTGGCTGTCTCCCCGCACAGCTTAGACTAAGCTGAAGGCTTGTGATTGCTACAGTTATATGCCACAGTGTGTTATTATTAGTCAAATAAACTGCAATTCTACTGTAACTGTGCAGCATATTCAACATATAAAGCTTGGCTGTAGTGTAACACAAGACTATATTCAGCCTGTTTATTATAACCCAATACAACAACTTAACTGTTTATTATAACCCAATACAACAACTTAACTGTTTATTATAACCCAATACAACAACTTAACTGTTTATTATAACCCAATACAACAACTTAACTGTTTATTATAACCCAATACAACAACTTAACTGTTTATTATAACCCAATACAACAACTTAACTGTTTATTATAACCCAATACAACAACTTAACTGTTTATTATAACCCAATACAACAACTTAACTGAATAATAAACTTACACAGCTTGTCTCGTCATATTTAAGATAATGTCTTTTTATTCTTGCCTTTTTCAGCATATTTCTATTTATTCAAGAGGGAAGTTCCAACAAAGGGAAGACAGCCCAGCCCCAGGGATGAAAGCCCTGAGTACTCCTCCCATGTCCTACCTAATGGGGCATGAATGAATAATTTGTTCCCTAATGGGTTTGAACAGATCTCTGCCCTGAGGGGAAGGATGGGGGAGAGGACTGAGTGGTGGGCCTCTGTCTTTCCCACTCCTCATGCAGGGAACTTCTCACACCTAAATTGTCTCACTCAGCCCCTCCCCTGGCTGAGTACTCCACCCACCTCTAGATGCCCCCAACTGGGCGAAATTGCTGCATTGTTTTAGGTTTTAGGTGTGTCAGGCCATTGGGCAGGGTTACAGGGTTATTCAGGTTATTGATTTGGTCTAGAGAAAGCAGCTAACATGAATCTGCTCCATCTTACAATGCCCCCCAACCCCCATCTTCCAACCACCACCCCAACCTCCCCACCCCCACCCCAACCCCCAACAAGTGATGTACCTGCCTGTAGAAACTGCTGGAAATGTGGAAAAAAATACCTTTCATGCAGTAATTGTAGCTTAGCTGAATACTTCACAGACAGTTGAATTGGTACTAAAATTACAAGTTTGCTGGGGTGAAGAGAAAGCACCTTGAATGATCCTGAGGAAAGGATTATTGTAGGAAAAAATGCCCCCCTGGAGAAAATTCCCCTTGGAAACAATCCCCCAGGACATAATCCCTCCCTGGACAAAAGTCCCCTGGACATAATACCACCACAAAAACCCCCTTCCTCACATACACATGTTGCTATACTAATATTTTTATCACACACATTTTTAATGGCTTCATTTGGCAAGTTAATAGAGACCTACAGTTGTATCCATGATATTTTACATATTCACCCCATGGGTGGACCTTTCATCCCCGCCACCCTTCACTCGCCTTCACTCCCTTCACTTCCCTTCACACTCTTCACTCCTCTTCACTTCCATTCACTCCCCCGTCACCCCTTTCAATCCCCTCCCTCTTCACCCTCTCCCCTTCACTACATTTTACTACCCCTTCACTCCCCTCCCCTTCACTTCCCCCCTTCACTCCCCTCCCCCATCACCCCTTTCAATCCCCTCCCCCTTCACTCCCCTCCCCCTTCACTCCACTTCTCTTCATAAACGTTTGACAGCAGGAACCTAGTTTGTATTATCTCATCAGAAGAACAGATATTACCATCTTCCATGTCATATTTATATTGTATTTATAGAACACCAAATGTCCAGGAAATATCCATTTAGAATTACAATCAACATTAACATGACAAGTGCAATCATTTTTGTTAACATAAATCCAATGAATAGATTAATAATTGATGTGGCACGGTTGTCACGGAAGTGGCACGGTTGTCACGGAAGAATCCTCGACCACACATCACATTCATATTAATAAATAACATGAAGCAATACACGGGATGCAACTACGTGGCTATTCAATGTCCAGCGTATGTGAAGAACACCATTAAATGAACAGCTGCGTCACACTTATTCAAATATGTTTTTAAGAGATAATTCTATTTGTGGATTCGTCCCAGTGTAATGAAGGCTACAAACAAAAGGGGAAGTGTCCATCTTCCCGTTTGACAGGTCCACAATGAACTGACAGGGCAGTGGTGTGAATAACCCCTCTCTGTCACCCCTCACCATCCCACCCCCTGTGTCACCCCTGCATTACCAGGAGAAAGCTACTGTTGTGGTATGTGAGAGAGACTGTGGTGATGTCTTCACCCCAGACCTAATATAGACCTGGGGTGTCATCAGCACCAGACAGAGGGGTGTCATCTCTGTCACCCTCAAACAAATGACGGTCTCATTCATTACACAGAAAGTCCAACAAATCCCACAAATAACATTTCTATGTCCAAGCATATGTATTAATGTTATTTTAATGCTCTTTTTCATTTCAACTGATAAAGTATATATTCATTTTTATATATTGGTAAACACATGTTTTAGATATCAAGAGAATACTACACAAATTCTTTATATCAGCATCATTTTTATAAATGACAAGAAAATGTGCTTATTGTCCATGTTATATTATAACTATTAGTATTGTTTCTATAGTTGACAATCTAATGTTCAGTAATTGGTGTTGTACTACAATTATACTATATCACACAATCATACAATGTTGTACAATGTCACATCACAATGTTGTACATTAATTTACAATGTAACATGACAATTTTGCACATCAAACAAAATACTGTAATATTCCACACAACAATGCTCTACAAAATACTGTAATATTCCACACAACAATGCTCTACAAAATACTGTAATATTCCACACAACAATGCTCTACAAAATACTGTAATATTCCACACAACAATGCTCTACAAAATACTGTAATATTCCACACAACAATGCTCTACAAAATCATACAACAATGTTTCAGATATGTTATTAACTTTTGCCTTGAGGCGTGCAGTCTTAAAAACTACAAAACTACAACTACATCTGCAATATCTTTGTAATGAGATCTGCATTAGAAAATAATCTACTGCTGGTAAGTTGCAGCTATGAAACCAAAGATTACCAAATAATTTACAGTGAGCACATTTACGGAATCACCTCTTTATGAACCGTGAGCTTTAATATTACTGTACTGCACATCAGTGATAAAGCATAAGTATCATATCAGTCACACACATATCAGTCACATGTGCAATATCTTTCTAATGACATATTTTTCATCTATGAAATCGCACAATTATCACATAACTTACACTGAGCATATTTATAAACTGAGAGTCTCAATTGTGTACATCAAAATTGCAGATTCAATGGATTGCAGCCTTGTATAATTTATAAATTTACTGATTTCATTAAATATTTGTATTTGTTTATATTTTACTATGGACGTATTTATCTGAAATAACAATTTGTTACTAGTATTACTTTACATCAGTGATAAAGCACAAGTCACAATGTGACATCAAAGTATTACTTTACATCAGTGATAAAGCACAAGTCACAATGTGACATCAAAGCTTTGTATCTACTTACAAGTTCCTGTTGTGATACTAAGTCAGTCACCTTGGTGAGATCTCCACCATCCAATATGTTACATGACTTGTATTGGTTCCTCTATTGTATTGAAGTTTGTCCACACTACAGGTCCAGAGCAGTGACAGGTCCAGAGAAGTGACACTGGCAGATAAATCCCTGTCGTTGTGGATGTCCAAAGAGGTGATGACCGCCTGGAAGTAGAAACAGGAAGAGCCTGACCGATGATGGTCACTTTACCAATGTCTAAATGCATGTGAAATTGACCAGAGTGAAATGTAGTGACCATTTGACAACCCCGCTGTGGCGTTGAATGGAAACACCTAAGTACCGGGCCCTTCTAGGCCCCATTCCCCTTCCCATGTCACACCTGCGTCATTGAGCAGAAAGCTCACACAAAGCGACTACACCAGCTAGAGCAATTATCTCATTTTCCCGTTTTGAAGTCGTGTTGCTGGGGCCCGGGGCAATTGATGCACCCCATTACAAGGCTTGGTCTTTTCAAGGAGGTTCCCACACTGTTGGTTTCACCCCAGCCCAATGGATATGTTCTCGCGGGCACCGGACAACACAACAATGGCACAACAATTTCTGTCCTTGTCTGAAAGACTTCCCGTGTAGATCACCCAGCCTAGTGAAAGACATGGCTTATCATATCTCTGATACCTCCGTCACCCTCTCTACATGAACCTAACTAGCCCCCAACTATCCCACCTAGGATAACAACACTTGTAACTTTCACTGTTTCTCCATCAACTCTAGCTCACTTCAAGGCACACCAACTGTGAATAATCACCAGGAATCTGTCTGGATTTCTCTCAGACTGACCGGACTGACCGCCCCAGACTGGGAGACACCGCAGGACAGCAGCAGATGAAACAAGTTTGTAGGAATTGGCTACCTCTGAGGATGAGATCAAACTGGAAATTACCTGCAATCTGCTCCTCCTTGCTGTCGTCTGACACATTCCCTGTCATACACCAGACGGGTCCCATACCAGACAGTCTGGAAGGTGGCAGCTGAAGCCGTCTTCCTCACCCCCAAATCCCTTGGTGATGCTGCAATGACCAACATGTAGTGTTAACTGATGTATTTGGAGCTAGGCATAAATAAAACATTAATGATATTTATATATTAAGCATAATTACCTCTCAAGAAACTTAGTGTTCGTTCTGTATATTTCAACTGCATCACACAGTTTTCTTCAGCAGACTGAAGTTACGGATGTGTCACATGACTAAGTTTCTTGAGAGGTAATTATGCTTAATATTAATAACCAAGAAACCAGATCATCTATTTATTCAAGGATTAATGATATTCTTTGCATATGCAAAACAATGCTTACAATTACCTTAAGTTGAAATGCAAATGAATGACTAGATTTCACTGACAAGTAATGTGCATGTATGCCATGCGTATTGTTAGCATTAAATGTATAATAAAGATACAGGTGTATATAACAAAACAAGTTGGCAGACAGGTGTGGAATGGAGAAATGAGAAAGGGAAAGAGGGAGAAGCGAGAATGGTGGAGATAGGGAAAAGAGAGGGAAGCGAGAATGGGTGGATATAGGGAAAGGAGAGAGAAGCGAGAATGGTGGAGATAGGGAAAAGAGGAGAGGGAAGCGAGAATGGGTGGATATAGGGAAAGGAGAGAGAAGCGAAAATGGTGGAGATAGGGAAAAGAGGAGGGGGAAGCTAGAATGGGTGGATATAGGGAAAGGAGAGAGAAGCGATAATGGGTGGAGATAAGGAACAGAGGAGGGGGAAGCGAGAATGGGTGGATATAGGGAAAGGAGAGAGAAGCGAGAATGGTGGAGATAGGGAAAAGAGGAGAGGGAAGCGAGAATGGGTGGATATAGGGAAAGGAGAGAGAAGCGATAATGGGTGGAGATAAGGAACAGAGGAGGGGGAAGCGAGAATGGGTGGATATAGGGAAAGGAGAGAGAAGCGAGAATGGTGGAGATAGGGAAAAGAGGAGGGGGAAGCTAGAATGGGTGGATATAGGGAAAGGAGAGAGAAGCGAGAATGGTGGAGATAGGGAAAAGAGGAGGGGGAAGCTAGAATGGGTGGATATAGGGAAAGGAGAGAGAAGCGATAATGGGTGGAGATAAGGAACAGAGGAGTGGGAAGCGAGAATGGGTGGATATAGGGAAATGAGAGAGAAGCGAGAATGGTGGAGATAGGGAAAAGAGGAGGGGGAAGCTAGAATGGGTGGATATAGGGAAAGGAGAGAAAAGCGATAATGGGTGGAGATAGGGAAAGGAGAGAGAAGCGATAATGGGTGGAGATAAGGAACAGAGGAGGGAGAAAAGAGAATGGGTGGAGAAGTAACTAGAATTAATGATCAAAGTCAATTCTTTTGATGATTTCAACAAAACTAACTCTTTTATTAAACCAAAGGCACATATTACTATTTACATATAACTATTCACATATTACTATTCACGTACTATTCACACATAACTATTCACACATAACTATTCACACATAACTATTCACACATAACTATTCAGACATAACTATACACACATAACTATTCACATATAACTATTCACATATAACTATTCACACTGCAGATGCGAACATCAGTGAACCTGATTCTTGGTGGGGTAAATGAATTGCTGAGGAACCTTTAATTGACGTCACCAACATGGGGCAGACAGAAACCATGGAAACAAATCACCCCACTACTGGAAAAACAACCAGTCTTGACAGATCAATCAGGAAACATAAAAGGTGCCATACCAACTCACCCTGATGTTTGGGGTGCTAATACCCTATGAAGAAGACTGCACATTATCTGTTGTAATTTCTCAGTGACACAGACTTGAACAAGCTGTGCAATAAATCAGAGAAAATAGGCAGGTTTCAGAGATCCACAAAAGGTACACAGATTGGTGGGTCTGAGTGATAAACAGTCAGAGTGTGAAAGTCTCAAGAGATAGCCTTGAAATGATTTACTTAATGAACTGAACATCCATGATTATTATCTAGACTACTCACTACAAGGTGGTACAATACTCCTGCATTGTTTAATACATGTTCACACAATTAAACCAGAAAATCACTGTCCATAATCTTTAACGTGACACCGTGCACTGCCACTTCAACTCATAGCTCAATTTTCCCTATCAATTTAAACACCAAGGCTCTGCCCTACATGCCAATTATAGCAGTTCCAGTGAAATTTATCCTGCCATAGAAAATTGGGGGTAACATATATAAAATTTATAGTGTAGCCAGGTGGGGGTAACTCAGCTGGATGCACCCACAGTAAGTTTTATTTTGATAGCACAGACTTGAAAAACAGAGACATGAACGGAATGAGATAGCCAGGTACTGAGATAGGCAGGGAATGTCCATTCATAATTATTGCTCTCAGTACCCCAAGGCAGTATGCCACCCCAGGAGGGCCCATCCCTTCTGCACTGTTCTCCACATGTCTACAGCTGCCTTATTGTTGTCATCTCAAGTCCAGGAGTAGGTAATTGTTAAAGTGATTGTCTTCAGACTCCTCACCATGGCCAGTGTATAAGGTTTGTTAGGGTAACTTGCTTTTGGTTGATATATTAACAAGCATGGTGGTCTTCCTGAAAGTCAAACATTTCAATGATATTTAAAGCTTTGTTGAATTTTTTATTATTAGTTAAAATTATTTTATTATTATTATTTTTCATTGAATGAGTTATGCATATAACATAGGGAGTTTCAGTTTCAGCATTTATGAAACATACATTATACCAAGATGGGATGTATATGTTTTGTAACTTGCCATTTTTATTATATATATATATATATATATATATATATATATATATATATATTATACTGTATTGATCCAAGCAGTGCATGATTTTTCTTAATTAAATCTGTGTCATCTGTACTTAAAAAAAGTAATTTATTTTCCCACAAATAATCTTAATATTTAAAAAACTCTTGGTGTTCCATTGGTTGGAATTTTTTCCATAGACAGTCTGCTGTAAATACAAGCCACACAAGCACCTGTAGTTTGACTAGTGCTATTCTGGTCAACATTTAAGTGCTGAATTCTCAGTTAAGTGGAAAGTATTATTATGACCATTTAAGTGCACTTGAAATAGTCTGTCATCGTACTGTCTCACTTTGAGATTATGCATCATAAACTGTTACTCGGGTAACATAGGTGAGCTACAAGCCTTGGCATGCTTCGGTTGCAGACGTCTTATAAAGGTGGGATTTCAGCAGAAGTATTTGCTTTGAAGAGTTTAACACCTGTGTACTGAGGTATCTTTGAAGAGTGTACTGAAGTATTATTGTCTCTTGCTCAGACATTTTAATTGTGATCACACTTACTGGCTTCTAACTTCAAGGTGCTAATGGGGTGGATTATTGTTGTCTGCATTTGCAGTGACAATAAGACACCAACGTGTTGATGACACTGTCACTGTGCATGTTGAACATTGTCAAGACAGGAGTTGAACTCACCCAAGTTTAGGACACAGTCATGTTATACCCAACTACCTATATCTTGGAATGTCAAAAATAGATAAATATGACAGAAAATAGCTGGACCACTTGTAGTGGCAATCACCTTCAGTCATGTGACCTTTTTGTTTTGGTGTCAAATACAACTCATCGTCTCCTGTTCACCAAGACCAGGGTAGGCATTAGGAAAATGATGCTATTTGTTTGAATTTTTCAGTTTTTATTTAGCATGTTCACAAAGTACGGGAAAATAAAAAACAATTCCAGCAAGATTTCATGAACGTTCTGCAAACTCGAGTCTAACAACTGATGTGGCAGGAAGTGGCAGGTTGGTCGTAAACATGGTGAGAGGTTGATACCCCACCACACACCCTCAACTAGCAGTGACATAGCTTTACCCAGTTAGCGTTGGGGTTATCGATGATAGCTCCCGTGTTCGTGCGGCGTGCCCGTGACCCGTAACACGGCAATGGTTTTACACCATTAATGCAACGTTTCAGCGGACCAAAGTCGTACAAATGACTACCCCCATTTTATGCTGTTGAAAGTACATTTTGCCAGACGAACTTATGCGAAAGATCGAAGATCCTGATTTTGGTGACAGTAGAGTTTCGCCTCTTCTACGTGGAGAGTCACAGACTGACCATTCGTTGACGGCGCCCTGCCTCGTTCACACGTGACTGGGGACGGTTCTATGGTTCCTCCCAGTGGTCTGTCAATCACCACGTCTAATATGATTAACGACTTCTACTAGAACACCGGGTGTTACGATCGCCTCCTTGTTTCATCACTCGGTGGGTGGGACAATGTCTTTCAGCACTAATTACTCTAATTTAAATTAGATGTAATCAACGAGGAAGACGTGACTAGGGAGAGAGGGAGGGAGAGAGATTCGGAGACATAATGATATACTTTTGATGGAACATTAATTTTGTGTCAGTTGTCCGGAATATTAATAAAAATGAACTGCGTTCTGCGAGTAGCGAGTGTAACGACGAAACAGCAGCAACAACAAAAATGTCCCCGTTTCTATATATTTATCGTTTATCTCTTGTAAGACTACTATCATTGAAACGAGTCTACGTGTTGAAAACATGTCCAACACAAACAGCGATTTGCGAAAATGTTGTTCAGATAAGACGTTGATAGGCAATATACGCTAGCTTTCCAAGTATTGACTAGAAAACTAATTTTTCAATCATTTCCTGCATACCATCCAGCCGATAAAACAGGTGTCCGTTATGTGGTTGTGTGAAAAGAGAATTAACCTAGTAGCTTACCTAGCCTCACATTGCATATCATTCGTAGTTCGAACTGATCCGCCATGTGGCAGCACTTGTCGGCCAGTTCCCACTAGTGATCCTGCCCTGCCCTGCCCTGCCCTGCCCTGCCCTGCCTCGTGTATCATGAACCATAAATGCTGGCATAATATCTCAGATTTTCACTTTCACATGAGTATTTCAAAATAAACTATATAATAGTGTTGTAAACTATATGATATTATTATAAACTCTACAGTAGTGCTATAAACTATATAACTATATAATAGTGTTATAAACTATATGATAATATGTGACTGAGCCGGGGAGAGACCACAGGCCACTTGGCCTGGCAGTGGACTGTTGTGGTCAGTGTCCCCCTAGATAACTGTTGTGGTCAGTGTCCCCCTAGATAACTGTTGTGGTCAGTCACTCACCGTCAGTGTCCCCCTAGATAACTGTTGTGGTCAGTCACTCACTGTCAGTGTCCCCCTAGATAACTGTTGTGGTCAGTCACTCACTGTCAGTGTCCCCCTAGATAACTGTTGTGGTCAGTCACTCACTGTCAGTGTCCCCCTAGATAACTGTTGTGGTCAGTCACTCACTGTCAGTGTCCCCCTAGATAACTGTTGTGGTCAGTCACTCACTGTCAGTGTCCCCCTAGATAACTGTTGTGGTCAGTCACTCACTGTCAGTGTCCCCCTAGATAACTGTTGTGGTCAGTGTCCCCCTAGATAACTGTTGTGGTCAGTGTCCCCCTAGATAACTGTTGTGGTCAGTGTCCCCCTAGATAACTGTTGTGGTCAGTGTACCCCTAGATAACTGTTGTGGTCAGTCACTCACTGACCACCAGTTTTGCCAGTTATGTCAAATATTGTCTTTCAATAAAATAAATAATATTATGTGCCTTTTTAAAAGATGTGTATTAGCGACATGTACATTAAAGTAATATTTTCAACACGAAAAATGAAATAATTAACAAACGTGTTACCACAGCCAGTCTTATCTACCAGTAAATACATTTCTCATTTCAATAACTATTTTCTTTTGACCTTTATTTCATTCAACAGACATTATGACACTGATGCAGTGTCTCCTGTTGTCACAGAGATGACCAGTGTCTCCTGTTGTCACAAAGATGACCAGTGTCTCCTGTTTTCACAGAGATGACCAGTGTCTCCTGTTGTCCCAGAGATGACCAGTGTCTCTTGTTGTCCCAGAGATGACCAGTGTCTCCTGTTGTCCCAGAGATGACCAGTGTCTCTTGTTGTCCCAGAGATGACCAGTGTCTCTTGTTGTCACAGAGATGACCAGTGTCTCCTGTTGTCCCAGAGATGACCAGTGTCTCTTGTTGTCCCAGAGATGACCAGTGTCTCTTGTTGTCCCAGAGATGACCAGTGTCTCTTGTTGTCACAGAGATGACCAGTGTCTCCTGTTGTCCCAGAGATGACCAGTGTCTCCTGTTGTCACAGAGATGACCAGTGTCTCCTGTTGTCCCAGAGATGACCAGTGTCTCCTGTTGTCCCAGAGATGACCAGTGTCTCTTGTTGTCCCAGAGATGACCAGTGTCTCCTGTTGTCACAGAGATGACCAGTGTCTCTTGTTGTCCCAGAGATGACCAGTGTCTCCTGTTGTCACAGAGATGACCAGTGTCTCCTGTTGTCCCAGAGATGACCAGTGTCTCTTGTTGTCACAGAGATGACCAGTGTCTCTTGTTGTCACAGAGATGACCAGTGTCTCCTGTTGTCCCAGAAATGACCAGTGTCTCCTGTTGTCACAGAGATGACCAGTGTCTCGTGTTGTCACAGAGATGACCAGTGTCTCCTGTTGTCCCAGAAATGACCAGTGTCTCCTGTTGTCACAGAGATGACCAGTGTCTCTTATTGTCACAGAGATGACCAGTGTCTCCCATGTTATATTTCTATGACTGTGTCACTGGACATGAAGACAGTCAGTGCTGGTCAGCACACCCTGCTGGTGGACACCTGTCAGATTAGTACCTTCACTTTAACCAACAGGTGAAAGATGATATGTCCATTCCATTTGTGCTGTCTCAGGTGTTAAACTGGGCTACTGGTGACCACCAGCTGCCACGGTCATGCCTGGCTGCTCACAACATGATCATATGACAGCAACAGGACTTCTGCTTGCTGTCAATTGGCGCAATGATTGTCCCTACAGATGATAGGATATGCTATGACAAAATCTGCTGTGAGACAAAATGTGCTGTGACAAAATTTACTTTGAAGAAATATACCAGACATCATTTCCTTAGAAAATCCTGAGAGAAAATGTATGTCAAAATGTCCTGTGACAAAATATCCTAAGTCAAAAAGTGATAACCTGTGACAAAAAGTCTGATAAAAATGTTTTGTGACAAAATTTATAGTGACAAAATGTTCTATGGAAAATTTCACCACAATATATCTCTGAAAATGAGTATTTAAATATTCTCAGTTGCAGTATTGACAACTCAACATTAGGAAGATCTGTAATTGCAACAACAGGTCAAAGTAAGTTCTTATATAATGTGGTATAGGACCGCTCAAAGTGCTTTATAATTACACTTCTCCTTCTGGCAGACTTGTTCAATCCAGTGCCAACTACACTTCTCTGGGAAGTATTCAGCCATGTTACATGAAGACTGTTTGTTCACATGTACAGTATATCCACCATGGTCTAGAGCCAGGTACTCATTTATATAGCTGAGTGAAGTGAGGCAACGTGGAGTGAGAGAAATTGCTCAAGCTTCAAAATGGCAGCAATAGGATTCAAACTCAGGTTCTCTCGTTTGAGAATTCTACGTTCTAACTGCTGTGCTGCCTGTGCTATTGTCTCACTAATATTAATTCGGGTTTCTCCTCTGCCCCTCGTAGTTCATTTACATTTGAAACAAATCCAATTATTACTGATAAGTGTTTGCAACAAAAACAGTGGCTGCAGAAGGAAGGACGGCCACTTGACATTGGCTGGATGTTTGTGACTTGAGGAAATTAAATGCAAATTAATTTGAAGTGAATAGAACAGTGTTATTACAAGCAAGACTCTTCAAGTATTCCTAAATATGCATCAGCTTTGATCTTTTGCCAAATAAAACTTTGCTCAAAGAATGAATATATCTGAATGTAGCCAATTTAGAAATGAGCAGGCAGATGTCACGTTTCAGGGTCACAGTTATGTGGGCCCCAGAGTGAAGCTAATTACAGGGTTTTGAGGGAAGCAGGTGTTGTGGGAGCTGGGGAAAGGGTAACCTTATGTAAGAGTGGGAGGGAGGCAGGCAGCTGGGAGATCTATAAATTAGGGAAGGCTTCTTGTTGGTGTAAGGACAAAACTAAGTCTGGGATGACTACATCAAAGCACCACAATTCAGACTGACCATACTAACCTGTCTCCACCTGCAGTAGTGGACACTGCTGTTGGGTAATGGCCTAATATGTATGTAAGGATGCACCCTGCATTGGGGGTAATTAGCCCCTGTTGGGGACACTGGGGGATATGGCTGCCCACAGGTTGGGAATGTATAACATTGCATGTGTGTAATCAGGGAGGAAGTGGGTGTCCAGAGGAGGAGACTGGTCACTTTACTGCCAGTGTGTCCAGTAAACTGGACAGATGTGTCTAAAATATTCAATGTTGTGTCAACCGACCAGCCCAGTAACACATCAAACAACCCATTACAAATCTCCCAAGAACTCATCTTTTAAAGCCAGAGGAATATTGCAACAATGAATGAGGACACTTTTTATGGATGTCTTTTGTCTAATCCTAATCTTTAACTCTATTATTTTATTTACTGTAATATATAATTTTAAATGTGTGTAGTTATGATTGTAATGCTTTTGCAATGAATGCACATACAAATATATGATGCTTAACAACTGTTAGTAAACACAGTTATAGAGCTAATAGTAAATAGAATCATGTAGATCTCACAAGTATCGGATTCTGAGAATCCATTAAAGTAACATCTGACATAAAAATCAGGAGAAACTTATGTATAACCTGTGCAATGATCGCTTACCATTCATTATCAGCAGAACGTTTGCTTACACTGTATGTTAGTCAATTCCATAAACATAATACAATCCAAATGATGAGTTATATATTTCAAAATTCTAATTACCCGGTACTTAAAGTTAAACTCACTAGTGATGTTTGCTTCTTTCCTTTCTAAAGGAACCACTCCCTCATGTTTGGGGGTGGACATAGGCTAACAGACTGAGTGGTTTGTTTACTGAAAATGTAAATAAAACATCTATCCATGCCTATCTACTATAAAATAAAGATAAAGCATACAAAACCTACAAGGGGTCCTTTCCACATGTATAATTATAATTTTACTTCGGAATTGTGAACAGTGTACTTTCAAATATACTAACAGGAGCAGATTTGTAGCTCATTGAACAGGGAGTGTAATAATACTTGTACTAGTTTAGTAATTTAGTAGGTGTGACTGAGCCGTTGTGTTTGAATTGAATAAAGACACACTCTTTCAACAACTTATTTTGCAGTCTACAAGACTGTGGTCTACAAGACTGTGGTCTACAAGACTGTGGTCTACAAGACTGTGGTCTACAAGACTGTGGTCTACAAGACTGTGGTCTACAAGACTGTGGTCTACAAGACTGTGGTCTACAAGACTGTGGTCTACAAGACTGTGGTCTACAAGACTGTGGTCTACAAGACTGTGCAGTCCTTTCTTGTTACTGATAAAAGACTAGATGTTGTTACTTGTAGAAGACATTGCTGCACTGTTAATTGTAATTAAGGGGTGTAAGGCCCGTCTGATCTAAAACTCATGGAAATGCAGACATTACAGAATCAGAGTATTTTTATCATGCAAACTTGGGTGGACGAGTGAGCTTGTTGGAAATAATGAACAAGATCCATTACATCTTTAAGCATATAATAACAATTATGAAAATGACAGTGGTGACAATTGTGATGATCGTGACAGTAATGACACTAATGGCAATAGTGACATTGGTGACAACAAGCCTTGTGTTGGCATAGTGATACTGTCATAGAACTCACCAAGGGACAAAATGCCATTGCTCAAAATGTCAAGTGGTATTTAGTACAATGACGTGCTAGTGTGAAATATATCTCCTTGTATGTGCTAGTGCATGTGCCATAATATCTCCCCATATGTGCTAGTGCATGTGTCATAATATCTCCCCATATGTGCTAGTGCATGTCGTAATATCTCCCTGTATGTGCTAGTGCATGCTTCATAATATCTCCCTATATGTGCTAGTGTTTGTGTCATAATATCTCCCTATATGTGCTAGTGCATATTTCATAATATCTCCCTATATGTTCTAGTGCATGTGTCATAATATCTCCCTGTATGTGCTAGTGCACGTGTCATAATATCTCCCTGTATGTGCTAGTGCACGTGTCATAATATCTCCCCATATGTGCTAGTGCATGTGTCATAATATATCCCTATATGTGCTAGTGCATGTGTCATAATATCTCCCTATATGTTCTAGTGCATGTGTCATATTATCTCCGTGTATGTGCTAGTGCACGTCATAATATCTCCCCATATGTGCTAGTGCACGTGTCATAATATCTCCCCGTATGTGCTAGTGCATGTGTCATAATATCTCCCTATATGTGCTAGTGCACATGTCATAATATCTCCCCGTATCTGCTAGTGTACGTGTCATAATATCTCCCTATATGTTCTAGTGCATGTGTCATAATATCTCCCTGTATGTTCTAGTGCATGTGTCATAATATCTCCCTGTATGTGCTAGTGCACGTGTCATAATATCTCCCCATATGTGCTAGTGCACGTGTCATAATATTTCCCTATATGTGCTAGTGCATGTGTCATAATATCTCCCTATATGTTCTAGTGCATGTGTCATATTATCTCCGTGTATGTGCTAGTGCACGTGTCATAATATCTCCACATATGTGCTAGTGCACATGTCATAATATCTCCCCGTATGTGCTAGTGCATGTGTCATAATATATCCCCGTATGTGCTAGTGCATGTGTCATAATATCTGCCTATATGTGCTACTGCACGTGTCATAATATCTCCCCGTATCTGCTAGTGCATGTGTCATAATACCTCCCTATATGTTCTAGTGCATGTGTCATAATATCTCCTTGTATGTTCTAATGCATGTTTCATAATATCTCCCTGTATGTGCTAGTGCATGCTTCATAATACCTCCCTATATGTTCTAGTGCATGTGTCATACTATCTCCCTGTATGTTCTAGTACATGTGTCATAATATCTCCCTATATGTTCTAGTGCATGTGTCATAATATCTCCCTATATGTTCTAGTGCATGTGTCATAATATCTCCCTGTATGTGCTAGTGCATGTGTCATAATATCTCCCTATATGTGCTAGTGCACGTGTCATAATATCTCCCTATATGTGCTAGTGCATGTGTCATAATATCTCCCTATATGTTCTAGTGCATGTGTCATATTATCTCCGTGTATGTGCTAGTGCACATGTCATAATATCTCCCCATATGTGCTAGTGCACGTGTCATAATATCTCCCCATATGTGCTAGTGCATGTGTCATAATATATCCCCGTATGTGCTAGTGCATGTGTCATAATATCTCCCTATATGTGCTAGTGCACGTGTCATAATATCTCCCCGTATCTGCTGGTGCATGTGTCATAATATCTCCCTGTATGTGCTAGTGCATGTGTCATAATACCTCCCTATATGTTCTAGTGCATGTGTCATAATATCTCCCTATATGTGCTAGTGCATGTGTCATAATATCTCCCTATATGTTCTAGTGCATGTGTCATAATATATCCCTGTATGTGCTAGTGCACGTGTCATAATATCTCCCTATATGTGCTAGTGCATGCTTCATAATATCTCCCTATATATTCTAGTGCATGTGTCATAATATATCCCTGTATGTTCCTAAATCAAACATAGTGATAATTCCTCTTTAAAGTCATCATTAAACAACTCTATTTAAAAAGCAAGACACAACAGTCTTTAGTGTACCTATACTGTACTTCTAAACTTGTTATAGTGCAAAACTGTAGTCATATGTTTACATCAAACAGTGTAAAATACCTTAATGAACGTTCATCCACATTTAGCCTCTCCTCTCATCGAGACTTGTTGGAAAATCCACTAATTTGGACTTCTTTTCCTATTGTTCTCTTATAGAAGCCAAATGATCAGTTGTGTGCTTTTAATACATGACATGTAAGTATGTACATAGTGTTTACTTGTATTTTAGGCATATGATATATATATATATATGTATATATATATATATCATATGCCTAAAATACTAGTAAGCACTATGTACATACTTACATGTCATGTATTAAAATAAAATGCCCAAGTTCAAGTAAACAATATGTACATACTCACATGTCATGTATTAAAAGCATATATATATATATATATATATATATATATATATATATATATATATATATATATATATATATATATATATATATATATATGGAGTTTTGTCAGAATAATAATAAACATCATTATTATTAATACTAATATGTGGTATTATTATTACTATTGTATGTGGTATAAATGATAGGACTTGACCTTCTTTAGCAATTTAATAACAATGTCTTTTATGCTCGAAATATAGAAAAGAAAGTATAAATGTGGGTAAAATACTGAGAAGAATGGAGCATAAGATCAGTGAGCACCCTCCAGCAGTCTTGCCTACATTGTCTGTGCGCACACCCAGCCTTACACTAACTTAATAAGATCAGTGAGCACCCTCCAGCAGTCTTGCCTACATTGTCTGTGCGCACCCAGCCTTACACTAACTTAATAAGATCAGTGAGCATCCTCCTTGCCAGCAGCCTACATTGTCTGTGCACACCCAGCCTTACACTAACTTAATCTCCCTGTAGAGAACTCTCACATTCTCTGTCATTGAGTAGGTGTGACTGAGCCATTGTGTGTGAGTTGAACACAAAGTCATACTCTTGCAAGAGCTTACAGACTAACTGTGCAGACCTTTGTTACAGATGAAGCATTTGATGTTGCTAACTTCTTGAAGACAGCGCTGAGCAGTAAAAGTGAGCACATTTATTTGTATCTTTCCCTAAAAGTGTAACTTGTAAAGCACTTATGATCTCAATCTTCCCGTGGATTAGGCATATTGGAGCAGGCTACTGTTCACAATACAAACATAGCAGACATTCTTTGATCTGAACATGATCTTCTGTTGCCCACAATACCTTTTTATAATAATTATTTGCACATATTCTTAGGTTACAGGACTTTACATTTTGCTTTTAACCAATTGGGTTGGAAAGATCTAGAATATTTTCCCCTGCACTTTGTTTTAATTGTAAAAATGTTATTTACTACATAAAATTACATGATAAATTTTTTTGTTCAGCAGCGTGATCTTTTAGCCAGAATAAACTTAAATTATAAACATTTTATGGAAGGCGTCCACTTGTTAAATCATGTTAAAATTAGAAATTTTATTGAGTGTCTGGCCCAGAGGACCACTCGATACATTAACAACCACAATTACCACATTTTGTGGGTAGATGTGTTGTGTGTCAAATGCATCTTAATGCATGCAACATCTTTTGGGTTTCAAATCACACTGACTGGGTAATTAAGGGTATATATTTGGACATTTCAAAACACATTTTCATGCAAAAGGGTGAAATCTAAAAAGTGCACATAATTGTTGACAATAATATAATATTTTATGTATTAGATGATATATATATATATATATATATATATATATATATATATATATATATATATATATATATATATATATATATATATATATATATATATATATATATATATATATACATATATATATATATATATATATATATATATATGCATGCATGCATGCATGCATGCATGCATGCATACATACATACATATATACATATATATATTTGGTTTTATTCCATCAACTTAAAAAAGGTATAATTTTGCCTAATGAAGGAAAATATGTGTATTTCAATCTGCTCTACTTGAAAATGGTATGTTTTTGATAGAAGTCTAAACAAATTTGGGGGTCAGTTATAAGGGTGGATCCCTAGGATGGTATACTGGCAATGTGTTGAGTGTCCCCTCCACCCAGGGATGGTATACTGGTGATGTGTTGAGTGCCCCCTCCCCCCAGGGATGGTATGCTGGCGATGTGTTGAGTGCCCCCTCCACCCAGGGATGGTATACTGGTGATGTGTTGAGTGCCTCCTCCACCCAGGGATGGTATACTGGCGATGTGTTGAGTGTCCCCTCCCCCCAGGGATGGTATACTGGCGATGTGTTGAGTGCCCCCTCCACCCAGGGATGGTATACTGGTGATGTGTTGAGTGCCTCCTCCCCCCAAGGATGGTATACTGGTGATGTGTTGAGTGCCCCCTCCACCCAGGGATGGTATACTGGTGATGTGTTGAGTGCCCCCTCCCCCCAGGGATGGTATACTGGTGATGTGTTGAGTGCCCCCTCCACCCAGGGATGGTATACTGGTGATGTGTTGAGTGCTCCTTCCCCCCAGGGATGGTATACTGGTGATATGTCAAGTGCCCCCTCCCCCAAGGGATGTTCAGTTTTCCTGGATTCAATAAATTGAGACCCCAGACATCAGCCTACATACACAGGCAGTGCCAGGCTCCTCCCTCAATGTTTTCCCATAGGGATGAACTTAGGAGTGGGAAAAATTATAGGAATGGCACTGAAATATCAGCACAGACCACTGGAATGTCTCTAGTGATATTTTAGTGCCATTCCCCATTCTTCCCTCTTCCCAGATCATCCCTCTGGGATACAGCCCAAGCAGCTGGGGAAGACAGCATCAGGAACAGTCCTCCCCAGTCACTGGGGTGTTTGTGTTGACACTAATTGGACCAAAGTGCCACAGTGTTAGTGTCATAGTTGAGGACACTAAGTTACTAGTCCTATTGGTGGTCTTTGTCAGACCATGTCCGGTCTAGACAACAGACCATGTCCGGTCTAGACAACAGACCATGTCCAGTCTAGACAACAAGTGAACACAGACCCCAGAGCTTACACAGCTCAGGGTCCCTTTGTTGAGTTACCACAATACTTGTCACATTTTACCTCTTGCTGTGACGACCCTCTCAAATTCTGTTAAGTTAAACCCTGTAATAATAACAGTGATAGTAATAATATATAATTCTTATGAAGTGCATTACATCTGTATCCTTAAAAAAATCGCATTTGACATAATTAATTAATTATTAAATTATAATACTGTATAAAATAAAATGTCTATAAGTAAAATAAAATACGGGATCAAGAAAAAAATATGCATATCTAAATAACTAATACATTAATGTGGCACCAGGAAAGTAGATTGAAATATTAAATTAAGACAAGGCATGGAATATTATTAAAATGGATACCTATAATTTATAATTATAACAAGATAACGTCATCCAGAAATAAATTGTTGGCGTTATTGTGCCAGGAGCAGGTGGGTTATTAACCCTCTGTTGGGAGTCTTGTTCCATCTGTTTATTAACCCTCTGTTGGGAGTCTTGTTCCATCTGGTTATTAACCCTCTGTTGGGAGTCTTGTTCCATCTGTTTATTAACCCTCTGTTGGGAGTCTTGTTCCATCTGGTTATTAACCCTCTGTTGGGAGTCTTGTTCCATCTGGTTATTAACCCTCTGTTGGGAGTCTTGTTCCATCTGGTTATTAACCCTCCGTTGGGAGTCTTGTTCCATCTGGTTATTAACCCTCCGTTGGGAGTCTTGTTCCATCTGGTTATTAACCCTCTGTTGGGAGTCTTGTTCCATCTGGTTATTAACCCTCTGTTGGGAGTCTTGTTCCATCTGGTTATTAACCCTCCGTTGGGAGTCTTGTTCCATCTGGTTATTAACCCTCTGTTGGGAGTCTTGTTCCATCTGTTTATTAACCCTCTGTTGGGAGTCTTGTTCCATCTGGTTATTAACCCTCTGTTGGGAGTCTTGTTCCATCTGGTTATTAACCCTCTGTTGGGAGTCTTGTTCCATCTGGTTATTAACCCTCTGTTGGGAGTCTTGTTCCATCTGGTTATTAACCCTCTGTTGGGAGTCTTGTTCCATCTGTTTATTAACCCTCTGTTGGGAGTCTTGTTCCATCTGGTTATTAACCCTCTGTTGGGAGTCTTGTTCCATCTGGTTATTAACCCTCTGTTGGGAGTCTTGTTCCATCTGGTTATTAACCCTCTGTTGGGAGTCTTGTTCCATCTGGTTATTAACCCTCTGTTGGGAGTCTTGTTCCATCTGGTTATTAACCCTCCGTTGGGAGTCTTGTTCCATCTGGTTATTAACCCTCTGTTGGGAGTCTTGTTCCATCTGGTTATTAACCCTCTGTTGGGAGTATTGTTCCATCTGGTTATTAACCCTCTGTTGGGAGTCTTGTTCCACCTGGTTCCTTCAGTATAACAGCTGCAACTAATATTATTATTTTATTTTTATACAATTGTTTTATGTTTATGTGGCTTAACACTACATGTTTATGTGGCTTAACACTACATGTTTATGTGGCTTAACACTACATGTTCTTAACACATTCATAAGTAATGTGTACTGCTTTGTCTTGCTTAATAGGTCTTGATACAATAATTCACCATAAATAATAATAATATAAATGTTTCATTATTATTTTATTATTTTTAATCTTTCTTATCTTATTTCTGATCAAATTAAAGACACTGTTTTCTTTTAAGTATGAAATAATTTATTTTATTTTATATATTTTAGAAATCTCATACTAAAATAACTTAATTATTAAAATTGGCTATGCCAAATTATGTCTTTAGAAACTAACAAACACCCTATACATACTTCACCTCACCAATTTGAATAAAGATGACCACAATATATACAAGACTGGAATAGAAAGTGGTTTAGAAAGTGACCATAATAGGAATAGTTAATGACAATATTTTTGTCGTAACTAGAAATAAAGAGTTGCCCCAGCAAGGATTGCCCTGTCAAACATAAAATAGGGTATGCACCCTACGTAGTGTGGTATTACATTACTGCAGTAAAAGAAGTCATGTGCGATTAATGGCTGCTTTTAAGGATGTTTTTAATAATATTTATGTCTTCGTTGGCAGTGTTTATAATCACAGAATATCATAAGCCACTTGGAAGGGATTTTTGTCTTGGGCAGTGACGCAACTGTGTTTGGAGCAAGTATTTGTTGGTGTTTGACTGGAAGTGTGTTTATTTCTCCCCTAAACCAGTTGAGAAGTTGCAGGTCCACAGAGTTGTTTGTGACATAAAAGTGGACAAAACAAGGAGGTGTTCATCTGATTGAGACTGTAGAATTGAACAGTGATAGGAGGGGTGAATGTGGGAAAGTGTCATGTAGCCTGCAAAGGGAAACACACCAGCCCAGGGAAAAACCCAGGGAAGTGGCCGCATATTACATAACCAAAGACCCACTTCTGTGGAGGCATTTGTAAGCTATGATAGAGTAATCAGACTTGGTTATTATGTAGCATTCAGAAATGATGAATGAGAGAATGAATGAATAAGTTATTCGATAACTTACCGAACCATTGACATAAATGTTTTTATAGACACCAATAAAATAATAACTGCATATACCTTTAAAAAACAGATTTGATAATGTTGTTCTTGAGTGTTTAGCCAATGCCAGCTAGGTTTAGTTTGACCCAGGACGCAAATAACGTTCTACTTTTTCTGGCTCATTGCTGTCTTCCTGGAAATGTAATGAGAAATATGTGAAAAAAACTAATGGAAAATATGATACCTGTTAAGTTGAGAAATAAGTCAATTCTAACTGACATGTCTGCCATCAATAGAGAAACGCTGTTTCATCACAGAAACTGATATGCTTGCACAAGTCTGACTGACTGGAATTACTTTGATATCTGTTATTGATGGGTTCTGCTCTAGTCAATCATGTAGGTGTGAGAACTAAATATCAACATGTATTTATTAGTAACAGTATTTATTTGCGTAGTACTGGGAGAGTAGATTATGCCAGGTTGGCACAGACCTGGTTGCTATGTATCTTTCAAAACTGTCATCTGTAATTTATAATTACATATGTAATAGTGTTCCCCTGAGATGGAGCCAAGTATAGTAAAAAAAAATAATTTAGTAAATTTTCTAGAAGTCCTGTTTATACCTCACTGCATGGATAACACGTGTTGTTATATTCCCCAGACTTAGGGGAATGATTGATGTCTAAATCCCCCATTGTAATCATAACAAGATAGTTCCTTTTTTTATTTCAACCTCTCTTGCACCATTGCAATGGTGCTTCTGAATCTTGTAAGTAGTCACATAAATCTGAGGGGGGTGTTAGGCACCCAGCACAAACATATTTATGATGATTTGTATTGTCTGGCCCTTTTTCTGGGGGATATCTTATTAAATTTGGGTAGCCTGCCCTCTTTCCAGTGGCATAATTAGGGTCCCTTATTTTCCCATATTCATTATCACTTCGAACAAACATCAACATTTAGTTTGTTTACAGACACACTGTGTACAAAAACTATTTCCTCAATTTATAGATACACTTGAACGCATACAGAGGAGAGCAACTAAAATTATTCCAGAACTGAGAGACCTTAGTTATGAAGAACTCCTGAAAAAATGTGGTTTAACAACTCTAGAGATAAGGAGGTTAAGAGGAGATCAGATTGAATTTTTAAGATATTGAATGGGTATGAAAATATTGATAGAAATATGTTTTTCTCTCTCAAAAAAGATAATAGAACTGAGGTAAAGTTAGTAAAGGATCAGTGTAGATTGGATATCAGGAAGCACTCGTTCTCACAAGTTGGACACATATCTCAGGAGGGCGGGTTACATGTAGATGAACATTGTTGGCCTCTTGATAAGCCAATGACTTCCTTGTCCACTTGCCATATGGGCCTTTGGCTTGGATGGCAAATCTGGTTAAATCTTAAATCTTGTTAAATTTGAGAGTCTTGGCTATGCACCTGTTAATATTTTAACAAAACCTATACTTGTTGGTGAGAAATGTGGGTGAACCTCTTTAAACAGTAGATGACAGATGAACAGATTGGAAGGTGCACCAATTTGAGTGGCTATGGGCACAGTGACAATAAAGCAAAAGTTGTGACAGTTATATTTTTTACTAAATAATATTTCTGCAACTCAGTTCCTAAAATGACTTGGTAGTCTGATTATTAAAATGAAACATTTGGGTACATTAGTGATGCCAGCTGTTACTAGAGGGCGGGGCAGCTAATCAGTAACTGTTGCTGCTCTAATTATGTAGCAAATTATAAAATATTACTGTGCCAAATTGACACAACTGTTGCTGTCAGTGTGTGACTTCCATAATCTCATTTTGATTAGAGTTTTGATTAGCACCACTACTGACAGCTGATGGTGTGTCTAAGCTGCACAGATAAGATAAATAGTTTTCAATTATAATACAGATATTGCATATTTGTTTTGTTTACGCATTCCTAAATATCATCAAGTTTATTCTACAAATTGCAGATTTAGGACTGAAAAAAAAAATTGTCAATAAAACAAATTTAATTATTGTGAAATTAACAATATTGTAAGTGAAGTTCACATATGGGTTATACGCGTAGTGGACATAAGCCTAATTATCAGATTTGCAACACTTAATTAGTACTAATTACTATTCATACTTCATTGATCAATGACTAATTGTGGAAAATTCCCACATGCTAGGATATCAACATAAGATCTTTAAATATTTAACTATTTTGTGATGATTAAGTGAATAATAAATGATATATTGATAGTATTGATGTTATCACAATTTTAAGCTGTGATTTGCTGTCAATAAAATATTATTTGTCTAAAATTTGTGTACATAAAACATGATTGCTTTAACTTATGAGAAAAAACACATTCTCAGAGCAAGTGAAAAAGGTAACATAACTAGTTAGAATATATGTAAATGTTACTGCTTCGATTAAGCTATTCCATGCCACTTCAAAGACTGCTGATTCCTCAACTTACAAATGTGATCTTAAGTGGTCAGAGATTAAAGATCATCCAGATTACCCTTTCCTGGATCCCCATTACTCGCCCCACTAAGCACCTGATGAGCTCATTTTGGTGAGAAATGTTTTAAGAACATGTGGGTTATATAAAAATATACCTATGCCTCGTTCTTGTTCTTGTTAGTGATTAAAGCGCAGAAGTATCGCATTCCCTGCTTCCGAAGATGACACATTAGCGCATCACTGATGGTTTTTTGCTGCATAAATCCATGCTGTTTGACTTCCACCGCAGATGGTTTTTGTTTCAGCAATAGTTTATTATCCTGAGGAAGAGGTTGCTGTCAGTTGGTATTGCACAGTTCCCGTGGAGTGGTTGACTGGCTCGCACACTGATGTGTAGAACCTGTGAAAGTTTTGTTAAAACGCAAATTTTATATATTCATCCATGAACAACTGGAGTTCAACAGAGCAAAGACCAGTGTCACTTTAACACAATTTCAAGGTAAGTTTGTTTCAACATATGGATGTAATTTCTCTTATTTCTATATTTACTATATTTGAAAGTTACACAAAATATTTGTTTTTGGCCACCTAGCTTTTATTTATATGGAGAGTACTGTCGTTTAAATACCCAAAGACTGTAGTATTGCAGACGCCAGTCATTTCTAGAGCAATTTGAAGACACATTATTTCAATATTTTAGTAAACCATACAATTAAATTACTAATTCCCATATTTTTTGTTATCCTATAATAATAATAATCATGTTGTTATGTAATTTGTTTTTACTTGTGTACAACACCATAGAATATTACAGTATAAAATTGGTGGTATTTAAATAAATAAATAAACATAAAAATATTAATTATATTATTTGTTACATATGTATTGTATGAAGAGTGTTAATGTTATGATGAGTTTTTCCATAACAATGTCAGTGATCCAGATCTGATCCTAACTCTTGGTAACACAGTGGTTGGAATGTCGGCCTCTCAGATGAGAGGAAAGTGCTCTGAACCCTTGTGCTGCCATTTGAAGCTTGCACAATTTTGCACACATTATCCAGGCTGAGTTCACACAGCTGTATAGATTGGTACCTGGCTGTGCGCAGTGGTGGAATTATGTGAAGAAATAGTTTTCATGCAATAATGACAGCATGGCTGAATGCTTCCCAGAGAAGTTATGTCAGTGCTGGAATGAACAGGGAATGTAAATCAATCCGAGCAGGAACTGTTTTTCTGTCACTGCAAATAAAGATAGTTATCCTTTATATCTGACAGAATTTTTTTGGGAAAATCAATAAACTGGTACTATGGACTATGATACATGTATTAATAAATATTTGGTATTGAAATATTAAACAACATTTCTTAGCAATATTAATTAATTGGACTTTTGAGAAAACAAAAACTTTATTTGATCATAATTATCATTATCATGATACAGTCAGCAAAACCATACAGTCAGCAAAACCATACAGTCAGCCTATTAATTCACGAATACAGCATTTTCATAATAATAATAATAATAAATGTTATTTATACATTCACATACAGAGAAAGACCCTGTTCAGGAGCATTTACATCTGAGTAAAATGCTAGCACTAAAGTCTGTAAACACAAACTAACATAGCTACTAAGAATGACAATTTGACACTGAAGATTGATTTGTAAAATGTTTATGGCATTTCTTTAAAAATGGAACTAAAGTAATTGCTTTCACATCTTATGGGATGTCTCTCTGGTCAGATGGTCTTCTTTGATCTGTCTACATTATGTAATGGTAGACTCATGTTGACTTGACTCAGACCCAAGCCCAAGTACTCATGTAGCTCACTGAGCCAGCTCAAGGTGGCTGTCATTGTCTTCTGTGCCTAATTGTTGTTTGGGTGCTGGTAAACCAAGCAGGCTTTGCATAAACAAAGTGTGCATTGTCACAGCCCTTTGATGTGCCAGTCACTAACTCACCTGTCTGTGGTGACTGTTGTTATTATAACTGTGGTTGCCAATTACCTGCTGTGAGGATATTGCACCATTACACGAATACGAAAACTTGTATTAGAAGAATAAGATTTAACAGCATTTAATGTTCCCGTCCAAAACTTTGCCTATATCTGTACCATTTGTAACATACATCCTCTTTATATTGCAATAATAATACATATTACTATCATTATTACTATTATTATTATATTAGTTAAATACTGGACAGTACAATTGAAGTCATATCCTGCATTTTATATTTAGCTTTCATTTAGTTGTTTTATATTTTATTTAATGTTTTGTTGCTAATGTGTAAATATATTGTTTTATTTTATTTGTATTGAATGTATATTTAAAGTAATTTATTAGTTTTTTAATTATGCATAATATGTTTTTAAAACCTTATGTTACAATTATGCTCTCAATGTACGTGTGAATCTATTCTTAGCTCACTTTTCTATTTGTTGTAATATTTATATAAATCAAGAGTATTTATATCAGAACACACTATATTTGCTTATCTTTGTCTTAAAAACACTAACATTGTTTAACACAAATACAAGGTGTAGGTTCAGTAATTCTGGTAAATTAGTACCACATTTGAGTAAAACACCTGTTCCTAAGACATATACTTACTGGGTATTTGTATCATTCTATCTCCACTTTGGGAAACAGCAAACAATAGTTATGCACCCTGCAGTAACATAAAGCACTGTGTGTCTCTATACAGGACTGTCAGATTTAAGAAACCTTACAACTTATTCATTATCCCACTGACAGTAATAATTGACTCGTTTAATATAATTTGTAATAATAATAAGTCAGTTTATTGGATTTGCAACCAACCATAGGTTGAATATTACATGTATGTACAGATTAAAAATATGTATACAACATCAAATGCAATAAAAAAATTAACATTAAAATGCATATAAATAAATGAATGTACAGTAATGATAATTTGTTTTATTTTTAAAATGCTCACCTAGGCCTAATATTATTTCTATGCAAACCTGCCTTATTATTTTATTTGTTTCTTGGTTGTCTATCCACCAACAACATTGTTGGTGTCGAACTGGTATTCAGTTGAAATGTTCAACTGCAATGGTTGCAAAATCAATCAACTTATTATTACCAGGAATTATTATTATTATCAGTTATATGTTGACTGCTGTTCAGTTGGTTCATATTTCTATGGAGAAATGAATAGCAACCTGGCCAAAGATCACACCTGTTTCACTGAACAACTGAAGTGTGAAACATGGTCAGAGTCGGCCATGTGGAACCAGATGGTTGGCCAGGCAGAACCAGATTCAGCATTGAGATCAAAGAGTTCTGTAGCAGAACAATGAATGTTAATCCTCTTGACCAATTGTTGTGTAGACAAGATTCTCCCAGTCCAACTTCACAAAGATACTCATGAGTCATTTTCAAAGCAAACCTCCGGGGTAAACAGGGTATTTGCTAGAGACCCAGATACACAAGTGTACTCGGAGTTGTTTTCAAAGTTTCCAGTTCTCTTGTAGTTGGGTGAGGGAGCTGATGTCTTCCCATTCGCAGACTCCCTGGGTCCGTGGAATGGGGATGTGGGTGATCAGTCGGTATATAACCCCTTCTGGATGTAATAAGGACATCAGTCATTGTCAAAGGTGAATCATTGAAAGTAAAATAATCGGTTGAGTGTATCAAAGTTGAAGCTTGTGGAGAGGTAAGGGAAGGTGTAGCACACTAAGTATAAAGTACAGTTAATCCACTAACTTGTTGAAATTCTATATAAATAGTGCTGAAATTTTTTAAAACTGTACTTGCAAGATGTTTCAATGAATTTGTTAATGCATTGTAAACATTCCTTGAGATAGTTTCTACACGTTATTTTATCAATACTAAAAGTTGTGCAGATATGTTTCTTTGGGATACATTTAAAAATAATTATTTGCTAATTAAATGTTAATTTGGGTGCTTTATTAAGGGGAAAACTTATGCTAACAGAAGCCTTAAAAACTATAAGTAATTTTTTTACTACTTACTGGCAGTAAACTGAAACATTAGAGACTGTTTACTGTGCATAAAATAACCAGAAACACAAAAGTAAAAACTAAAAAAAATCATAGCAATTTAGGGTCAGAAATAGGTGTAAAGCTTCCCCAATTAAAGGGTTTCCAGCTTGGCAAGCAACACACTTATGGAGTATTACAGTTGTGTTTGATATGGATGAGTGGATGTCGGTTGTCATAAAGTTTCTTGGAAGGTTCCACATTCCCCAGCCATCCCCCCTGACTCCTGTGTCTCTCCCTCCCATGATAAATCTAACAAGTACATCTGCTGTTTGCTGTGTTGAGCCAAGGAATGCATTTGCTGTTTGTGATTCAATGTGATTTATTGCTGTTGCAGACTTGAAATGGAAGGTTCCAGGAATGAGGAGTTTATGTTGTCTGCTTGGCACAGGGATCAACAGAAGTGGTACGCTTTTATTCCTCATCACATTATTATTTAAGTTTGTAATAATTTTAATGATAATTTAAAATGACAACCATAAAGTTTATAGATCCAACACAGTGACACAATCAATTGTTGTGCACATTAAAAAAAACTTATATTTAAATTAATTAAATGAATAACAAAGAAGATGACCACAATATGAAAATGTTTATTATCATCCATGAGTATTTATTCTCTCTGGTCTACAACACCAACAACCATGACAACAATTTGTAACAACAACAATCTGTAACAACAACAATCTGTAACAACAACAACAATCTGTAACAACAACAACAATCTGTAACAACAACAACAATATGTAACAACAACAATATGTAACAACAACAACAATATGTAACAACAACAACAACAATATGTAACAACAACAACAACAATATGTAACAACAACAACAACAATATGTAACAACAACAACAACAATATGTAACAACAACAATATGTAACAAAGCAACAAAACAACAACCTGAGTCAGTTCTGTGCATATTTACGACATGTTTACTTTCTTTTAACCTTATTTTCATAATTTTTTATTAGGATAATCCTTATAAATAACAAGTATGTAACTTGTTGTTAACACACACAGGGGTATGTAGTACAACACTGAGGGTATTTAGTACGACACACAGGGGTATTTAATACGACACACAGGGGTATTTAGTATGACACACAGGGGTATTTAGTACGACACACAGGGAGGGGTATATAGTACAACACACAGGGGTATGTAATACAACACACAGGGGTATTTAGGTCAACACACAGGGGTATGTAGCACAACAATAGAGAGGATTAGTTGCAACAGTTTACACAATAATATTATGAACCACTTTTCATTAACAATTGTCTTTGACAAATTGCACCCATGGTTACCATAGTTACTGAGGCTTGGAGGAGACTTCAAGGGGTGAGTTGAGAATAAATAAAAGGGAACAGTGATTCTACTGGAGTTAATCACTTGGCCACTTGTGTAGGGTGAATCAGAATTTATTTAACTAAACAGGTCATTTGTTGTACTGATGGTGGAAAGGACACATGTCTCTAAGTTGTGTGGTTTATAATTTGGTATAGCGAGTTCATGTTGAGATTTGTGTGTTTGCGTCCATTGGATGGATTACTTCACAGCATAACTCATGAAAGATACATACTCTTTTGATATTCTACCCGAATTGCAGGTATATAGGTGCACTTGTGCGTTTTAGCTGCAGTGAACTTGTTGGATGCGTTACATATGGAATGAAGCATCTGCTGGGTAGAAAGAGGCCAGTGGTAAGTGACATGTCTGCTTCATCCTTCTTATACTTTCTCACCTGTGTGACATATGTAGGGGGTTGGTATTACTTAGGTTTACTTAGGTTCTTCCTGACCGTAGGCGGTGGCCTCGGTGGTTAGATCTTCAACGTTCCCTTGGAATGCTCTACGACTTCCTGGCAAGGCAGCTTTGTAGTTATAGAGAAATTCCTCAGTACTCCAATGTCTATCTAGATGGGTTTTAAATGAGTTGACACTTGGGGCAGTTACAACTACTTCCGGTAGATCATTCCACAATATGGTAACTCTAAGTGAGAAGCTTTCTTTTCTAACATTTGTACAAGCACGTTCTATAAACAATTTCAAACTATGACCCCTTGTTCCTTCCGTTGTATCACTGTCTTTGTGCAGCTTGACAATGTTAGATACATCATTGTTATGATATCATTTCCTGCCACAGATACACAGGTCAGTCAATGGTGGCAGCAATTGTTATCAGAACACAGGAAACTTTTGTCGTTTTGTGGCAGAAATATTGATCGTGGTTAAGATACATTAAATATTGATTGTGGTTAAGATACATTAAATATTGATCACTGTTGCATTGTTAGGGTACTTTGACTTAATGAACGTAACTTACAAACTTGTGTCAGTCCTAATAAAGGTTTTAAAAATTTAGTCCAATTTATGGAACTGTTGTAGCTTTTTGGGTATTTTGGACAATCATCTCAATGCTAACTGCTATTCATGAGATATTTTCTGACTTAGCAATGTCTGTCTATCCACCAACAACATTGTTGGTGTAGAACTGGTATGTCTGGGAAGCACTGATCCTACATGTCGTGTGTTTGTCCACAGTTCAAGTTGGATGACACATCCTACAAACTGAAGCCAGAGAGTGTGGGGAGACAGGTGACGACAGAGAGTGTGGGGAGACAGGTGACAACAGAGAGTGTGGGGAGACAGGTGACGACAGAGAGTGTGGGGAGACAGGTGACAACAGAGAGTGTGGGGAGACAGGTGACGACAGAGAGTGTGGGGAGACAGGTGACAACAGAACATGAGGAGACTGGAGCGGAGGACAAGGGTGAGTCTCACTGCAAACTGTTACATGAAGGGTTTACATATTGTACAGGACAGGTGTCACATCAGCATCAGAAGTTGATGAGTATTGGGGGGGCAGAAGTTGGTTTGATGAGTATTGGGGGGGTCAACATATACTCAACATATACCCACCAGAAAATATTGGGGGGCCCCACCCCATGACCTATGTCTTCATATATTTACAATTGAAACATCCTCAGATAGTATTTCATAAAATGGTTCCACAGATTATTTTTAATGTGGCATTTTTGGCATTTGTTTCCAAGTGAAGTCATCAGAATCCTGCATGCTGCTAGCCTGTAATGTTGTGATCACTAGTCAAAACTAGTGTAATTGTTTTAATTGTAATATAGTTTTGATGCAGTATTCATTTTTCAATCTTATGTCATATCAAATGTCTTGTTTTCATATTTAGATATACACAATATTTTTTGTATAGCTATATTAAATACATAAGCTTTACTCATGCCACTATAAATACATAAGCTTTACTCATGCCACTATAAATACATAAGCTTTACTCATGCCACTATAAATACATAAGCTTTACTCATGCCACTATAAATACATAAGCTTTACTCATGCCACTATAAATACATAAGCTTTACTCATGCCACTATAAATACATAAGCTTTACTCATGCCACTATAAATACATAAGCTTTACTCATGCCACTATAAATACATAAGCTTTACTCATGCTACTATAAATACATAAGCTTTACTCATGCCACTATAAATACATAAGCTTTACTCATGCCACTATAAATACATAAGCTTTACTCATGCCACTATAAATGTATGTTACTAATGTGGACATAATCCATAACATCAACAGAGTCACTGTTAATGTCAATCAGTGTCACTAATGTCAATTGATGTCACTAATGTCAACCAGCCCCATGTCACTGTTGTACCTAGCCATTTAAATGAGGATGTTTTACAGCAGCAGGGATGGCTCATGTAAGAAGGTTATCTGGACTGCAGCCACTGAAGGTAAACATTCAGTTTGTTTGTCATGTGATCATACATCCTGTTTGTTTGTCATGTGATCATACATCCTGTTTGTTTGTGATCATACATCCTGTTTGTTCATCATGTAATCATACATCCTGTTTGTTTGTCATGTGATCATGCATCCTGTTTATTTGTCATGTGATCATACATCCTTTTTGTTTGTCATGTGATCATACATCCTGTTTGTTTGTCATGTGATCATACACCCTGTTTGTTTGTGATCATACATCCTGTTTGTTTGTCATGTAATCATACATCCTGTTTGTTTGTCATGTGATCATGCATCCTGTTTGTTTGTCATGTGATTATACATCCTGTTTGTTTGTCATGTGATCATGCATCCTGTTTGTTTGTGATCATACATCCTGTTTGTCATATGATCAGGCATCCTGTTTGTTTGTCATGTGATCATGCATCCTGTTTGTTTGTCATGTGATCATGCATCCTGTTTGTTTGTCATGTGATCATGCATCCTGTTTGTTTGTCATGTGATCATGCATCCTGTTTGTTTGTCATGTGATCATGCATCCTGTTTGTTTGTCATGTGATCATACATCCTGTTTGTTTGTCATGTGATCATACATCCTGTTTCTTTGTCATGTGATCATACATCCTGTTTCTTTGTCATGTGATCATGCATCCTGTTTCTTTTTATTTACAAACAATGGCTATCATGGCGTATGTAACACTTTTGGAAGAATTACATACTAATTACAACATTAAGCCTCAAACACAGTGATCATTTCATAGACTTCCACTGTGCTAAATGTATTGATCTGTTTACTATATTTTGTTTAAGTATTAATTATGATAATAATAAATAATTTAATCATAATTTAAACAAAATAATTATTTATTCTTTATTCATTTCATTTACCACACTTATATTGATTCCCATTTGTAGTCCTGTATTTCCATGGTGTATTTACATGGTGTATTTCCATAGTGTATTTACATGACGTAGTCTGAGAAAAGAATTATTACAGTGATTTAATTGTGAGACTTGATTTATTAAATAATGTCATAATAAAGCAAAGTAAAGCTAGAATAACCAGGAAATAGAACAACCGGTAAAACAGGTGATTCTTGCATTGTTTTTATGCAATAAATGTATAAATTGCATTGTTTCCCCAGGTCGTGGTCGAGTGTCTACACATGGGTTATGGGTTCACCGTGCGAGGTGGTTGCCCAACCAGAGTGGGACATGTAAGACAGGGCAGTTCTGCCCAGTTGGCTGGACTAAGGGACAGCGATTACATCACCCATATCAATGGCTGTGATGTGACTTCTCTGAGCAAGCAAGAGGTCGCCAAGGTTGTCAGGTAAATCTACAAACAACCTATCCGTGAATTTATTTAATACAATTTATATCTGCTGAAATTATGATCATCATCCCCTCAATGGTTCAGTCAATTTCATGAAACAGTTTTGTTGTTTTTAGTAATAAATAGTGTTGTTTGCAATACAAGATGGAATCAGTTCTTGAGTCCACTACTGATGATTGCTGCATCACCTGTTGATGGGCACAATTGAGCTTGTGTTCTTGTTGAGAAATTAATTTAAAAACAGTTTTAGGGAACTTTGTTGAATTCATGAATGCATATAAAATAGTGTTTTTATGTAAAAAAAATTATTGAAAAATATGTTATGGAAAAAATATTTTATGGAAAATGTATAAAAAAATTATGGAAAAATATTTCATTGATGTTTGCAGGCATGCGAACACTGACATCACTCTTGACATCCGGCGGTGTCACGTAGAGTCGCCATGGCAACAAGAGATTGTTGACTCGTGGGAGAGTCTACAGTTGGAGAAGACGTCCAGCCAACGTGACGTGTTGGTCCAGTCAACAGGGGAGGAGGAGAGGGGAGCAAGGAAGACCAGGGAGGATGGCAGGGGGAGCTCCTGTCTGTCATCAGACGTCACGTTCAGTTTACTTGTGAGTATCTCTTAGTCACTCTGTTAAAGCGACATCTCTTGCTCATCTCACTCATTCGCTTACTCACTCGCTCACTCATTCACTCGCTCATCTCATTTCAGACTCATTTCGTGAACACTACCTATCTATTATCCACTATGACATGCTAGCTCTATTATCCACTATGACATGCTAGCTCTATTATCCACTATGACATGCTAGCTCTATTATCCACTATGACATGCTAGCTCTATTATCCACTATGACATGCTAGCTCTATTATCCACTATGACATGCTAGCTCTATTATCCACTATGACATGCTAGCTCTATTATCCACTTTGACATGCTAGCTCTATTATCCACTATGACATGCTAGCTCTATTATCCACTTTGACATGCTAGCTCTATTATCCACTATGACATGCTAGCTCTTTTATCCACTATGACATGCTAGCTCTATTATCCACTATGACATGCTAGCTCTATTATCCACTATGACATGCTAGCTCTATTATCCACTATGACATGCTAGCTCTATTATCCACTATGACATGCTAGCTCTATTATCCACTATGACATGCTAGCTCTATTATCCACTTTGACATGCTAGCTCTATTATCCACTATGACATGCTAGCTCTATTATCCACTATGACATGCTAGCTCTATTATCCACTGTGACATGCTAGCTCTATTATCCACTATGACATGCTAGCTCTATTATCCACTATGACATGCTAGCTCTATTATCCACTATGACATGCTAGCTCTATTATCCACTTTGACATGCTAGCTCTATTATGCACTATGACATGCTAGCTCTATTATCCACTATGACATGCTAGCTCTATTATCCACTATGACATGCTAGCTCTATTATCCACTTTGACATGCTAGCTCTATTATGCACTATGACATGCTAGCTCTATTATCCACTATGACATGCTAGCTCTATTATCCACTATGACATGCTAGCTCTATTATCCACTATGACATGCTAGCTCTATTATCCACTATGACATGCTAGCTCTATTATCCACTATGACATGCTAGCTCTATTATCCACTTTGACATGCTAGCTCTATTATCCACTATGACATGCTAGCTCTATTATCCACTTTGACATGCTAGCTCTATTATCCACTATGACATGCTAGCTCTATTATCCACTATGACATGCTAGCTCTATTATCCACTATGACATGCTAGCTCTATTATCCACTATGACATGCTAGCTCTATTATCCACTTTGACATGCTAGCTCTATTATGCACTATGACATGCTAGCTCTATTATCCACTATGACATGCTAGCTCTATTATCCACTATGACATGCTAGCTCTATTATCCACTATGACATGCTAGCTCTATTATCCACTTTGACATGCTAGCTCTATTATGCACTATGACATGCTAGCTCTATTATCCACTATGACATGCTAGCTCTATTATCCACTATGACATGCTAGCTCTATTATCCACTATGACATGCTAGCTCTATTATCCACTATGACATGCTAGCTCTTTTATCCACTATGACATGCTAGCTCTATTATCCACTATGACATGCTAGCTCTATTATCCACTATGACATGCTAGCTCTATTATCCACTATGACATGCTAGCTCTATTATCCACTTTGACATGCTAGCTCTATTATCCACTATGACATGCTAGCTCTATTATCCACTTTGACATGCTAGCTCTATTATCCACTATGACATGCTAGCTCTTTTATCCACTATGACATGCTAGCTCTATTATCCACTATGACATGCTAGCTCTATTATCCACTATGACATGCTAGCTCTATTATCCACTATGACATGCTAGCTCTATTATCCACTTTGACATGCTAGCTCTATTATCCACTATGACATGCTAGCTCTATTATCCACTTTGACATGCTAGCTCTATTATCCACTATGACATGCTAGCTCTATTATCCACTGTGACATGCTAGCTCTATTATCCACTATGACATGCTAGCTCTATTAACCACTATGACATGCTAGCTCTATTATCCACTATGACATGCTAGCTCTATTATCCACTTTGACATGCTAGCTCTATTATGCACTATGACATGCTAGCTCTATTATCCACTATGACCATGCTAGCTCTATTATCCACTTTGACATGCTAGCTCTATTATGCACTATGACATGCTAGCTCTATTATCCACTATGACATGCTAGCTCTATTATCCACTATGACATGCTAGCTCTATTATCCACTATGACATGCTAGCTCTATTATCCACTATGACATGCTAGCTCTATTATCCACTTTGACATGCTAGCTCTATTATCCACTATGACATGCTAGCTCTATTATCCACTTTGACATGCTAGCTCTATTATCCACTATGACATGCTAGCTCTATTATCCACTATGACATGCTAGCTCTATTATCCACTATGACATGCTAGCTCTATTATCCACTATGACATGCTAGCTCTATTATCCACTATGACATGCTAGCTCTATTATCCACTTTGACATGCTAGCTCTATTATGCACTATGACATGCTAGCTCTATTATCCACTATGACATGCTAGCTCTATTATCCACTATGACATGCTAGCTCTATTATCCACTATGACATGCTAGCTCTATTATCCACTTTGACATGCTAGCTCTATTATGCACTATGACATGCTAGCTCTATTATCCACTATGACATGCTAGCTCTATTATCCACTATGACATGCTAGCTCTATTATCCACTATGACATGCTAGCTCTATTATCCACTATGACATGCTAGCTCTTTTATCCACTATGATATGCTAGCTCTATTATCCACTATGACATGCTAGCTCTATTATCCACTATGACATGCTAGCTCTATTATCCACTATGACATGCTAGCTCTTTTATCCACTATGATATGCTAGCTCTATTATCCACTATGACATGCTAGCTCTATTATCCACTATGACATGCTAGCTCTATTATCCACTATGACATGCTAGCTCTATTATCCACTATGACATGCTAGCTCTATTATCCACTATGACATGCTAGCTCTATTATCCACTATGCTTTGCTAGCTCTATTATCCACTACGATATGCTAGCTCTGTTATCCACTATGACATGCTAGCTCTGTTATCCACTACGACATGCTAGCTCTATTATCCGCTATGATATGCTAGCTCGTTTCTAAAAAATTATGATATTGCAAAAAAAAATTTTTTTTTTAATCAGGTCTTTTAAAAATTTTGCACAAAAATGCAATGGTTGTCTGGCTCTATGCTATTGCATGAAGCTATTCACAATGGTTGTCTGGTTCTATACTATAGCATGAGGCTATTAACAACAGTTGTCTGGCTCTATGCTATAGCATGAAGCTATTCACAATGGTTGTCTGGTTCTATACTATAGCATGAGGCTATTAACAACAGTTGTCTGGCTCTATGCTATAGCATGAAGCTATTCACAATGGTTGTCTGGTTCTATACTATAGCATGAGGCTATTAACAACAGTTGTCTGGTTCTATACTATAGCATGAGGCTATTAACAACAGTTGTCTGGCTCTATACTATAGCATGAAGCTATTCACAATGGTTGTCTGGTTCTATACTATAGCATGAGGCTATTAACAACAGTTGTCTGGTTCTATACTATAGCATGAGGCTATTAACAACAGTTGTCTGGCTCTATGCTATAGCATGAAGCTATTCACAATGGTTGTCTGGTTATATACTATAGCATGAGGCTATTAACAACAGTTGTCTGGTTCTATACTATAGCATGAGGCTATTAACAACAGTTGTCTGGCTCTATGCTATAGCATGAAGCTATTCACAATGGTTGTCTGGTTCTATACTATAGCATGAGGCTATTAACAACAGTTGTCTGGTTCTATACTATAGCATGAGGCTATTAACAACAGTTGTCTGGCTCTATGCTATAGCATGAAGCTATTCACAATGGTTGTCTGGTTCTATACTATAGCATGAGGCTATTAACAACAGTTGTCTGGTTCTATACTATAGCATGAGGCTATTAACAACAGTTGTCTGGCTCTATACTATAGCATGAAGCTATTCACAATGGTTGTCTGGTTCTATACTATAGCATGAGGCTATTAACAACAGTTGTCTGGTTCTATACTATAGCATGAGGCTATTAACAACAGTTGTCTGGCTCTATGCTATAGCATGAAGCTATTCACAATGGTTGTCTGGTTCTATACTATAGCATGAGGCTATTAACAACAGTTGTCTGGCTCTATACTATAGCATGAAGCTATTCACAACAGTTGTCTGGCTCTATCTGGCTCTATACTATAGCATGAGGCCATTCACAATGGTTGTCTGGCTCTATACTATGGCATTAGGCTATTCACAACAGTTGTCTGGCTCTATGCTATAGCATGAGGCTATTCACAACAGTTGTCTGGCTCTATACTATAGCATGAGGCTATTCACAACAGTTGTCTGGCTCTATACTATAGCATGATGCTATTTACAACAGTTGTCTGGCTCTATGCTATAGCATGAGGCTATTCACAACAGTTGTCTGGCTCTATACTATAGCATGAGGCTATTCACAACAGTTGTCTGGCTCTATACTATAGCATGAGGCTATTCACAACAGTTGTCTGGCTCTATGCTATAGCATGAGGCTATTCACAACAGTTGTCTGGCTCTATGCTATAGCATGAGGCTATTCACAACAGTTGTCTGGCTCTATGCTATAGCATGAGGCTATTCACAACAGTTGTCTGGCTCTATATTATAGCATGAGGCTATTCACAGTTTACCCAGTCTAAGGGTCGAGGTTAATTCTTTCGATGATTTTAACAAGTACGCATTTTATTAAAACATCCGCACATATTACTTAAACTTCATACACTGTATATGTGAACACCAACTGATTCATGTCAGGCTGCGTGAACTGAAGAGGATTTTAACATCATCCTAACTGGTGCCTACAAATTTTGGGCATTTGGGATGTGACCAATCATGGATGATGTTACAAGTAATGTTTACGAAGTAACTTAACTTTGATTGGCAGTGGACCCTTCGTTGTTGGTCGGACAGGTAATTCCTGGAAACTCTATTTGAAGTTTGGCGGGGTGTGTCTAGTTTTCAGAACTAGACGCGCCAAAGAAAAGGCAGGAATTGGGTCAAAGTATAAATGATTCCACCTATATTCACACAATGTGCGGGAAACATTTGTTTGACGGGTTTATCTGCCAGGGGTAGGGTACTACTACTGCCACCCCAGGGGTAGTGTAGTACTACTGCCACCCCAGGGGTAGGGTAGTACTACTGCTACCCCAGGGGTAGTGTAGTACTACTACCACACGTGGTTAATTAGTGAGGATGTCTTATTTCTGTAAAAAAAAATTGTAATGGAATAAAACTAATCGTTGTTTAACTGTTTGTCTGTAGTCTGTGCCGGTGGAGGAGCAGGAACGACTGAGGGCCGTAGAGAGCATCCATCTCCTGGAGCAGGAGTTTGTCATACAGATGCAGTGTGGAATACAGCGATTCTCTCGTCCTCTCCGTCACTGTCTCATCTCATCCAAGCAGCACGCCACGCTCTTCCAAAATGTTGAAAAGGTTTGCCTGTTTTTAAGATGAAAACTGGCTCATGTTGTTTAGGGCTATTCCAGATATAAATATATGAGGGTGGCAGTTATTAACGATGTAGGTGTCCAGTTTGTTCATGTATTATATATTATTACTATAGAAATTATTATGGGTTATGGGGATCCTGAAAAAGTGCCTCCCCCATATATTTTTTCTGGAATAGACAATAATTTATTTAGGTGTATGAGTGACGATCTAAAAATTGGTTTTAATATCTAAAAACAGTTACTTATGACATATCTAACTTATATGACCATTTGTGCAGTTATTTATAGTTAGCTAAAAGGTTACAAAGAACTAAAGATCCATTTTCAAGGTGTGCATTTGTGGAATGAGGTAAAATCTGTCCAAAATATAATGTGCTTTGCTGTTTTTCACTGTTATGTTATGTTATGTTATGTTATGTTATGTTATGTTATGTTATGTTATGTTATGTTATGTTATGTTATGTTATGTTATGTTATGTTATGTTATGTTATGTTATGTTATGTTATGTTATGTTACAGCTGGTGACAATCTCTGAGTACCACCTGGGTCATTTGAGGCATATCAGTGGGGAGAGCGACTCTTCTGGCATCGGCAGCGGGGATGATGATGTCATCAGTACCGACATTGGCGCCATCTACAGGGCTAAGGTAGGAATAGGCGAATTGTTTATTAAGAGTTGCGTCCTCAACTCAAAGTTTTACTCACTGTATTTCAGACTAATTTTGCCAAAAAATCTAACATATCAACTGCAACATGCTCATTTGATGATATCATTGGACGAACTATTAAACTACTTGCTCTGACGATTGAACTGAAAAAAAGATCAAAAGTGTGTAGTAAAAAAATTATGGTGAAAGTTATTACGCAAATGTTTTTTTACAGTGTTTATTTGCATCAAGTGCAACTGTAGCATGGTAGTTACACTGTGTTCAGTCAAGCATGTCATGTGTTGCAGTTGAAGATGTGCAGTGAGGCGTATCGCTTGTACAGTGCAGGACTGACCAAGTCCATCCAACTACTGGGGTCACTCATGCTGCAGCCACTGGTCATCTCATTCCTACAGGTGTGTAACTGACTCTAATTGACTTCTGACTTATGACCTTTGACTTCTGACCTCTGGCTGAACAAGAAAGTCGTGTAATAATATTAATCATTTTAATTGTTACAAACATCATATTGCATTTTTTCCTTGTACTAGTTTATTAATCATTATGATGAAAGCAAGTATTCCTGGTTACAAATTGTTACTGACTTATGTTGAAGTTGTGTGGCTGATAATTATCATCAAATGTTGGGTTGCATCTTTAGAAACGTAGTTTCTTTGTAGTTCCTCAGGTCAGTTAACCAGTAAGACTGTTTCAGGAAACTTTGTAGTTCCTCAGGTCAGTTAACCAGTAGGACTGTTTCAGGAAGCTTTGTAGTTCCTCAGCTCAGTTAACCAGTAGGACTGTTTCAGGAAGCTTTGTAGTTCCTCAGGTCAGTTAACCAGTAAGACTGTTTCAGGAAGCTTTGTAGTTCCTCAGGTCAGTTAACCAGTAGGACTGTTTCAGGAAGCTTTGTAGTTCCTCAGGTCAGTTAACCAGTAGGACTGTTTCAGGAAGCTTTGTAGTTCCTCAGGTCAGTTAACCAGTAAGACTGTTTCAGGAAGCTTTGTAGTTCCTCAGGTCAGTTAACCAGTAGGACTGTTTCAGGAAGCTTTGTAGTTCCTCAGGTCAGTTAACCAGTAGGACTGTTTCAGGAAGCTTTGTAGTTCCTCAGGTCAGTTAACCAGTGAGACTGTTTCAGGAAGCTTTGTAGTTCCTCAGGTCAGTTAACCAGTAGGACTGTTTCAGGAAGCTTTGTAGTTCCTCAGGTCAGTTAACCAGTAGGACTGTTTCAGGAAGCTTTGTAGTTCCTCAGGTCAGTTAACCAGTAGGACTGTTTCAGGAAGCTTTGTAGTTCCTCAGGTCAGTTAACCAGTAAGACTGTTTCAGGAAGCTTTGTAGTTCCTCAGGTCAGTTAACCAGTAGGACTGTTTCAGGAAGCTTTGTAGTTCCTCAGGTCAGTTAACCAGTAAGACTGTTTCAGGAAGCTTTGTAGTTCCTCAGGTCAGTTAACCAGTAGGACTGTTTCAGGAAGCTTTGTAGTTCCTCAGGTCAGTTAACCAGTAGGACTGTTTCAGGAAGCTTTGTAGTTCCTCAGGTCAGTTAACCAGTAGGACTGTTTCAGGAAGCTTTGTAGTTCCTCAGGTCAGTTAACCAGTAAGACTGTTTCAGGAAGCTTTGTAGTTCCTCAGGTCAGTTAACCAGTAGGACTGTTTCAGGAAGCTTTGTAGTTCCTCAGGTCAGTTAACCAGTAGGACTGTTTCAGGAAGCTTTGTAGTTCCTCAGGTCAGTTAACCAGTGAGACTGTTTCAGGAAGCTTTGTAGTTCCTCAGGTCAGTTAACCAGTAGGACTGTTTCAGGAAGCTTTGTAGTTCCTCAGGTCAGTTAACCAGTAGGACTGTTTCAGGAAGCTTTGTAGTTCCTCAGGTCAGTTAACCAGTAGGACTGTTTCAGGAAGCTTTGTAGTTCCTCAGGTCAGTTAACCAGTAAGACTGTTTCAGGAAGCTTTGTAGTTCCTCAGGTCAGTTAACCAGTAGGACTGTTTCAGGAAGCTTTGTAGTTCCTCAGGTCAGTTAACCAGTAAGACTGTTTCAGGAAGCTTTGTAGTTCCTCAGGTCAGTTAACCAGTAGGACTGTTTCAGGAAGCTTTGTAGTTCCTCAGGTCAGTTAACCAGTAAGACTGTTTCAGGAAGCTTTGTAGTTCCTCAGGTCAGTTAACCAGTAAGACTGTTTCAGGAAGCTTTGTAGTTCCTCAGGTCAGTTAACCAGTAGGACTGTTTCAGGAAGCTTTGTAGTTCCTCAGGTCAGTTAACCAGTAGGACTGTTTCAGGAAGCTTTGTAGTTCCTCAGGTCAGTTAACCAGTAAGACTGTTTCAGGAAGCTTTGTAGTTCCTCAGGTCAGTTAACCAGTAAGACTGTTTCAGGAAGCTTTGTAGTTCCTCAGGTCAGTTAACCAGTAGGACTGTTTCAGGAAGCTTTATAGTTCCTCAGGTCAGTTAACCAGTAAGACTGTTTCAGGAAGCTTTGTAGTTCCTCAGGTCAGTTAACCAGTAAGACTGTTTCAGGAAGCTTTGTAGTTCCTCAGGTCAGTTAACCAGTAGGACTGTTTCAGGAAGCTTTGTAGTTCCTCAGGTCAGTTAACCAGTAAGACTGTTTCAGGAAGCTTTGTAGTTCCTCAGGTCAGTTAACCAGTAAGACTGTTTCAGGAAGCTTTGTAGTTCCTCAGGTCAGTTAACCAGTAGGACTGTTTCAGAAAGCTTTGTAGTTCCTCAGGTCAGTTAACCAGTAAGACTGTTTCAGGAAGCTTTGTAGTTCCTCAGGTCAGTTAACCAGTAGGACTGTTTCAGGAAGCTTTGTAGTTCCTCAGGTCAGTTAACCAGTAAGACTGTTTCAGGAAGCTTTGTAGTTCCTCAGGTCAGTTAACCAGTAGGACTGTTTCAGGAAGCTTTGTAGTTCCTCAGGTCAGTTAACCAGTAGGACTGTTTCAGGAAGCTTTGTAGTTCCTCAGGTCAGTTAACCAGTAAGACTGTTTCAGGAAGCTTTGTAGTTCCTCAGGTCAGTTAACCAGTAAGACTGTTTCAGGAAGCTTTGTAGTTCCTCAGGTCAGTTAACCAGTAGGACTGTTTCAGGAAGCTTCAGTCGATGGTTCGGACAGTTTGACAATTGAAGACTTCCTGTGTAAGCCAATCCAGGTAGGACACATTGACCATTTAATTCACCCTTAAAAAGTCTATAATACTACAAATACATCTTATCTTTCTTCAATGTGCATATCCTGCTTAGAACTTCGATTCCGAAATCTTTTCGAGAAATTCTCTGATATAAACAACATTGTGTGTTAATGTTATAACTACAGATACTTGTAAATAACATACATAAATGCATAGCATATCCAGCTATATGTTGACAACTTAATATTGCTTACCTATTACAAGACTGATTAACCCTTTTGTCTGATGCGCCTCTGAGTTGGGTTTTGAGGATATAGCCTTTTATAGGCACAACAGTTTCTTACTGTTGTAATTAATATCTCTATTTTGATCATATTCATGGAAAGAAAAGGTTAGGATAACTTGGTGGTGTTTAATTTTCTTAAATGTGTCTGCCATGAGATATCACTGATATGTTGATTGTATCTTGACAGCATCTGGATCAGTTGTATCGAGCCTTTGAGAGAATCCTCCTTTATACGGCCTCTGACCACGCTGACCAAGACAATCTGCAGGCCATCGTCAGAGGTACGCATGGTCACTGTCACTTCATCTCTAGTTTGTGTCAGGTCTCAGTTAATACAGTCCCAATATCGCTATCTTGTTAAATCTTGTTAAGGTCACACCTTTGCTCTCCTCTCTCTTTTGCCCTCCCCTCTCTTTTGCCCTCCCCTCTCCTTTGCCCTCCCCTCTCTTTTGCCCTCCCCTCTCTTTTGCCCTCCCCACTCTTTTGCCCTTAACTCTCTTCTACCCTCCCCTCTCTGCTGCCTTCCCCTCTCGTCTGCCCTCCCCTCTCTTCTGCCCTCCCCCTCTGCTGCCCTCCCCTCTCTTTTGCTCTCCCCGCTCTTTTGCCCGCCCCTCTCTTCTACCCTCCCCTCTCTTCTGCCCTCCCCTCTCTGCTGCCCTCCCCTCTCTGCTGCCCTCCCCTCTCTTTTGCTCTCCCCGCACTTTTGCCCGCCCCTCTCTTCTACCCTCCCCTCTCTTTTGCCCTCCCCTCTCTGCTGCCCTCCCCTCTCTGCTGCCCTCCCCTCTCTGCTGCCCTCCCCTCTCTGCTGCCCTGCCCTCTCTTCTACCCTCCCCTCTCTTCTACCCTCCCCTCTCTGCTGCCCTCCCCTCTCTGCTGCCCTTCCCTCTCTTCTACCCTCCCCTCTGCTGCCTTCCCCTCTCTTTTGCCCTCCCCTTTTGTGACAATCAGTGTAATTGTTGGAAATCAATGTTGATTGTTTCTTTCTATCAATATGTTTATAATTTCTCCTCTGTCACTCCAACCTTTTAATACATCAGTACAATTGTAATGTAAAGTATATACATTTTCTTAAAATAAATTTGATTATCTGTTGTTTTCAGCCCTTGGGAGCGTGTGTGCCCACAATTCTTCTGTCTGTCAGAAACCCTCCCACAGCATGACCTCTACAGAGGGGTCAAGGTCACCGAGGTCAACAAGGAGACAGCACCGAGAGAGGTCATCAGATAAAACATGCAAGAATACTCCAAAGACAGCAAAGGTAGGAATTATTTTTAACTTATTTTACTTATTTAACCTTGTTAGCAGGTTTATACCTGCTACACATTGCGCCATTAATTTATTACCTTACTATTAGTAAAAAATAATTAAAAAATTTTTCCTGTGTTCATCGCACAACAGTGTTCTGTAACAGTATTATGTAAACTGCTTCCCAAATAAGGCTTCTACATTTCATACGATAAGTTTTTGGTACCCTCTGTAATATATTAATTTAGGTTCATAATATGAAATATTCTTAATTAATATTAAGCTAAATCAAATGTTGGTTGCTACTAAATAGTAGCAACCAATATATTATAATAATTATGTTTACCCAATCTGTATACCAAGCATCGGGATCAAACCATGAAACTTACATAGATATCTGTGTTGCTACATCAGTGGCTATGAAATATTAATGAATAATTAATATTCATTATTATAAATTTAATTAACATTTCTAAAATGTGACTGTTACTTTTGTTACTAGATGATCATCTCCGATCGGCCTGTGCTCTTCTCTGGTGAACTTATGTCTGTCTGTGCTGCCACCTGTCTGCCACTATTGGTACTGCTGATGGACGACACCCTACTGATGACTCGCATCGACTCTGAAGGTCACATGACATTGGTGGGGGAGCCACTGGCACTGAAGGACATCGTGCGAGCTCAGTTCGAATGTGACCATTGTAAGTAATAATTCAAGAAGTGTCAACAAAACATTCTCCACTAGATGTATGATGCAAGCATTTAGCCCCCCGTCCCCCCCACCCCCCACTTTTCCAGTTCTAAAAGTAGCAACAACCCAACATCACTGATGCATTAACTGTCCTCCACACTCCACTTAATGATGTTTAACTTCATTTAGTGATGTTCACTTAGTCGATTGCGAATTAGGTTTGTTGATATGTAGTGTATAAATAGTAAGTAATATGTAGTGTATAAATAGTAAGTAATATGCAGTCAGTTTAATAAAAAAGTACATACTTTTGCTGAAATCATCGAGAGAATTTAGTTTGAGCATTAGCTCAGGTATCTTGCGAAAGTGTGAATATATAACTGTAGTATATATATATATATAGCTGTAGTATAGATGTCATAGTATATGGAGCTGGACTACTTTTGCCCTTTTTCAACCAATTTTGATTGCATCTGGTAAAAAATTATTAATTTTAATAGGTGATTTCACCAAAACTAAATAAAAGTTTGTACGAATGAGCCAGCATGTCATAGTGGATACTAGAGCTAGCATGTCATAGTGGATACTAGAGCCAGCATGTCATACTGGATACTAGAGCCAGCATGTCATAGTGGATGCTAGAGCTAGCATGTCATAGTGGATACTAGAGCTACCATGTCATAGTGGATACTAGAGCTACCATGTCATAGTGGATACTAGAGCTAGTGTCATAGTGGATACTAGAGCTAGCATGTCACAGTGGATACTAGAGTTAGCATATCACAGTGGGTACTAGAGTTAGCATATCACAGTGGATACTAGAGTTAGCATATCACAGTGGGTACTAGAGTTAGCATATCACAGTGGATACTAGAGCTAGCATGTCATAGTGGATACTAGAGCTAACTTGTCATAGTGGATACTAGAGCTAGCATGTCATAGTGCATACTAGATAGGTTTGATTTTTTTGCGAAATGAATCTCAAACGAGATGACCGAAAAATTTAAATGAGGAGGGAACTTTAAAGACTTTTATATTTGTTCTAATGATGTGTAATTGCCCGACACTCTCGTCATTACAACAACCACATTTCCCATGACATAATCATCATTCTCTTCTGCAGTGACTGACTTCATCCTATCAGCGCAGAAAGATGGCACCACTGCTACAAGAAATTACCGACTTCGGGCTGGTTGCTATGACGACAAGGTGGCATGGAGGAATGTTCTGGAACGTCAGATCAAGACATGTGTTTCTCCGAAGAAGATCTGGTCAGTTAGTGTCTAGACACTGTAGGAATCACAGCAGTGGTTGAGTAGGGGACGTATTCATTATTATTAATTTAGTTAACATTTCTAAAGCGTGGATGTTACTTTTCTTATCTCAGATCGGCCTGTGCTCTTCTCTGGTGTTATAAAATTCTAGATTAAAAATGTTTGCTCCTTTTGAATGTTGAGATGATCAAAAACTTGTAATATTGGTGATGTTCCTAAAGTAGGTTGTTCTATGGCTGAAGCATTCTGATAACAGTTCAACATTATATTGATTTAAAATTTCAGTGTTATGAATAGCTATCATCAGGAGACTCAATGCTAAGATCTTGAAGGCACCTTGTTTTGTGTTTATTATATTGCTATCCCTGTGTATAGTATTGTGTATTATATATATATATATATAATATATATATATATATAATATATATAATATATATATATATATATATATATGGAAAGGAATGATAACATGGATGTATTTCAGAGGAAGGAAACACATTAATATTTGCTTAGTCATTTCTCCAGCTTATGTACATAATTACAAATGAATATTTATGTTTTTATTTATTGACGCTACGGTTTGTTAATGTGTGTAAATGTTGTATATACAGAATATTTGTAAATATTTGGCATGATCAGAAGTGATTGTAAATATGTGTGTACAGTATGTGGATACAATATTATGTGTAAATAAACTAAGTATAATCATGCTTATTTTATGTGAAGTATGTTATGACAGAATGACCCCACAGACAGGTGTATGACCCCACAGACAGGTGTATGACCCCACATACAGATGTATGACCCAACATATAGGAGATGACAACAGATAGGTGATATAACCCAACATGTAGATGAGGACTCAAAAGATAGGTGATATGACCCAACGGATAGGTGATATGACCCAACAGATGATTATGATAAAATTGAGATGATCTGGTACCCAGACTTGAAATGAACATAGACATGACAACAAATTAACTAGTTCCAGGGTTGCAAGTAGGGACGAAAAAAAAATGTGCATGCACAAACATAAATTCAAGATTTTTCTCACGGATTTTGGTAAATGTTTAGTGTATCATTCAAGATTTGTTTTACTATTTGAGCTATTTGCCCCCCTCCCCCGAGGTCATGTAACAACCAACAGACATGATATGAACACCAAGGAAGTGCCACTTGAACCCAACAAGAAACATTTGAAACAAGTCAGTTTTGCAACATTTATAATATTTACATTTATTTACACATGGTAAAAAAACAGGTAAATGTAAACAGTACAATGTAAATATAAACATCCAGTAATACACAACCCATGTACAAACCTGTAATCAAATACTTTGATAGAGCAACAGAGAAGTCATTAGTTTTAATGACTTATTACTAACATTCTGAGATGTTTTACAAATAATTTCTATGCTACATTAGATTACTAATATCCGGGAAGTATATTTAGTGACACATCCACAAGACAATTTACAATAGACAACAAACTGCTCAAACTAGACAACAACTCAACTACTATGTACAGAAACTAAATACAACTTGAAATCACTTAGCTTTGTAAAATGTATGTGTTTGTATGTGTGCAGATGCATATATGCATTGTTATCAGATTGTTGTACAACTAGTCATTGATATATAGATAATATATAGATAATATCTACAAAATGTAGGCAAGACTAAGTGAGCAATATCTCATTTTCTATATACATACATACACATATATACATCATAGACATACACATATATACATCATAGACATACACATATATACATCATAGACATACACATATATACATCATAGACATACACAATGTATATATTGACACAAGTTTTCACAAATGTATGCTTATTGTTAACATTGTGTGTGTGTGTGTGTGTGTGTGTGCGTGCGTGCGTGCATGCGTGCGTGCGTGCGTGCGTGTGTGTGTGTGCCAATACACTCTACATAAATAATAATCAGGTCATATGGTGCAAACTCTCTCAGGTTTGAAACAGATAAAAAATAATTTTCAATACCGAATTAGCAACAACCACTAACCGATCGTGTGTGTGTGTGTGTGTGTGTGTGTGTGTGTGTGTGTGTGTGTGTGGTGTGTGGTGTGTGTGTGTGTGTGTGTGTGTGTGTGTGTGTGTATGTGTGTGTATATGTATACATACATATGTGTATGTAAGATTAAGTGAGAGTTGACCAAAACAGATCAAATATTGACATTACATATAACAAAATGATGAATCAATCATGCCAGTTTGGACAGAGATTCCACCTAAATGATGATGTCGGCAGCTGGCCACAGAGACATCTCTCGCTGTGACTTGCATGTCTTTATGCGATGCTCGAGGATGGTCTTCCATGCACACTTCTGTTCCATGCTCGATGTCCGCAGGCTAACATGTCGTGGGTTGCCCTTCAGTGACCCCGTGTGTGACCTCTGAACCCACAAGGTGAACTCAGATGCTACAATCAAACAAAACAGCCAATGAACAACATGTGATTTACAATGAATAAATATTAAACCAACAGTTGCCATCCCGAGGAACGACTAAAGATAAAATAACAGTGGGACCAAACACTGACTTCCCTAGTTACTTCTGAGTCTCACAATACATGTTTTTCTTTCCAAAGGTATTCATCGATCAGTAAAGCTGTAAGATATCGTTAAAGCTATAAGGGTAACGTAAAAACAAAAAATACTAGGCATAGTTGTGTGTAATGTTTTTTTATATCACATGAATTTATTTTGTAAATATTCTTACACTCATTAGATTGTAGTAATTTAATTCACAATAATAAAAACATGATATTTCCCCTTGTTAAAATCCAATGTATGAGAACAGACCATAGACAGTGGGCATCATTTGTTAAAATCCAATGTATGAGAACAGACCACAGACAGTGGGCATCATTTGTTAAAATCCAATGTATGAGAACAGACCACAGACAGTGGGCATCATTTGTTAAAATCCAATGTATGAGAACAGACCACAGACAGTGTGCATCATTTGTTAAAATCCAATGTATGAGAACAGACCACAGATAGTGGGCATCATTTGTTAAAATCCAATGTATGAGAACAGACCACAGACAGTGGGCATCATTTGTTAAAATCCAATGTATGAGAACAGACCACAGACAGTGGGCATCATTTGTTAAAATCCAATGTATGAGAACAGACCACAGACAGTGGGCATCATTTGTTAAAATCCAATGTATGAGAACAGACCACAGACAGTGTGCATCATTTGCATTAGAATGCGTAATCTGTATCGGTCAGTGTGAAATGACACTTACGATGACCAGAGCTGAAGTCCGACTGGACAATGTCTTGCACGAGGATTGGTTCTTCTAGTACAACAATGCACCCGTCCGCTTCCTGACGAGTCAGGAGCAACATGTCGCTGAGTAGTAGTGCCGACACTGGCCACAAGGTGGAGTCATGGACCCACACGAGGTCTCCCGCAAATATCACGTGTCGATTAGCCTTCGCCAGTTGAAAGTGCTGCAGAAACAGAGGATGGAAACATTAACGATTTATCATAAGAAAGATTATGGATGAGTTTCTAATAATAATGTTAATAATAATTTTGATAAAAATTTGGTACATAATAATAAAAATAAATAATTCTTGTAGAGTACAATATCCCTAAAGCTCCAGCATTTTACATAATTTTTTTATTAATAATAATTGTAACGAATAAAATAAATGTCTGCGAATTAAATGTTACAAGATCAAGAAAAATATATAATAAACACTGATTAAATTGATGTTGTATAATAAAAGTGGATGAAATATTTAAATCATAACAAAATAACATAAAATACTGATGTCGTAATTAGAACATTATTAAAATGGATGATAAAAATATGTAATTTATACATAAAAAGCCAAATGCCCTAACTTGTTGAATATGAACATATTTGTGAACATAAAACTTACTGAGATTCCTTGAGCAAACGCAAGGCGCGACTGAAGCTCCATCACTTCTGAGTCGACGCTGGACACACTCAGCATTGATTGGCTGCTGCCGCTGCCTTGTGATGAGGTCGTGACTCTATGACTTGACGACCTTGACCCTAATGACCCAGCACTGTTGGATTTCTCCTTGAAGTTGAAGGTCACCAGTTTTCCACATGTGGCAGTTATCACTGAAATAACAAACACAGAAATTGTAGATCAAAAATAATTAATGTTCATAAACTTTTACGTTTGAACTTGAACTTGAACTACAGAGAGCTATTTTATCCATTGCAAATTGTCATTATCTTACATTTTATAGTCTCACGTTTTGTATATTTTATTATCCTAAATTTTATACCTTTAAGCTCTGATAATGACTTGCACGTCCGTGTTCATAGTACTATGTTTAGCTATTCAGGTTTATTGCACCTCTGCTAAGGTTCCTGAGGATTTACGTGCTATAGAAGTTTTTCTAATATTACTATTAATTAACCCATTAGACCCCACAACGGCCGTGGCCGGCCTCTCTGTGCAGTCCTGGAATGGCCGCCAACGGCCGCATACAGGACCCACTATTCAAAGAAATCCTGGCGAATAACTACTGAACTAAACGCTACCAAATTTTGCCACACCCTAGCGGATACATTTTGCAACAACAACAGCTCGTTACATGCATGTGTTGCCCTTTCGGAAATCTTGATTTTCATCAGTTTTGTTCACGCTATCTCTAAAATTTTTATTTCTATATTTGTCATGATAAAATATGGTGTAACCTGAAAAATAACCGTCAGAATTTGATAATGTTTTCATTGGTGCAAAGCTAACACATATAGCTACATTTTCTTCACTGAGTTGCATAGGGTTATAGCATGGGATCATTGTCAAATGTCAGTGGCAACTTTCAATGTTTTAACAAATGTACTATTTTGTCTTTGCAAATTGTGATCAAATGTCAACATTTTATTAATATATCCTATTTCTATGTATACATGCATGTGGAGAAATTACTACTCTTCAAAATAAACACAACTTGTAATTGTCAATATTGAACAGTTTTACCTACAGATTTTTGAACACAAGGAGGTAAAATCGCTCGAAATTTGCCAGAAATCCTGGGAACATGGTGGCATGTTTTAATAAAATCCTGGGGCCTAATGGGTTAACTATTAATGTATAAAATTCTAATAAAACAAGTTGACATACCTGCTGTGACATCACTGAGACGGGCGTAGTCGAGGTGGGTAGTGGGGGTGAACGAGAGGACAGCCTCCAGCGAGTCTCGCAGCATCAACATATGCTGCAAACACAACACAACACAACACTCCATCAACATATGCTGCAAACACAACACAACACTCCATCAACATATGCTGCAAACACAACACAACACTCCATCAACATATGCTGCAAACACAACACAACACTCCATCAACATATGCTGCAAACACAACACAACACTCCATCAACATATGCTGCAAACACAACACAACACTCCATCAACATATGCTGCAAACACAACACAACACTCCATCAACATATGCTGCAAACACAACACAACACTCCATCAACATATGCTGCAAACACAACACAACACTCCATCAACATATGCTGCAAACACAACACAACACTCCATCAACATATGCTGCAAACACAACACAACACTCCATCAACATATGCTGCAAACACAACACAACACTCCATCAACATATGCTGCAAACACAACACAACACTCCATCAACATATGCTGCAAACACAACACAACACTCCATCAACATCATTCTCCACAAACTAAAAAAAATACATGTTGTTGCTCTCCCCTTTATCCCTGTAGTCCGGGTGAGGCTACCACTGATACCAGTCATTGATTTTTGTTTCCCCTTCTTTTTCATCACTAGTCCCGTTTCACTGCCATCTCTACCACCCGTCTCCCCCTATCCCTCACCCTCATTCTCCACTCCCCTCCCACTCCACCCAAATCTCTCTTCACGCAGTCCTCCCATCTCAGTCTCGGTCTTCCTCTTCTCCTTCTATCTTCTCCGCTCTGCTCTCTTCATCAACCGTACCCCTTCCATTCTTTCCACGTGTCCAGCTCACTTTAGCCAGCTCCTCACCAGCTTCCTCGTGAGACTCTCTCTCTCACACTTCTTCCCTCAACTCCTCCATTCTTCACTTGTCTATTCTTTTCACTCCCGCAAGTCTTCTCACCCAGTTATTCTCGCAAACTCGCAATCTCTCTTGTTGTTCTGTCATCGCCATGGTCTCTAGGCCGTATAGGTAGGCCGGTCTCTAGGCCATATAGGTAGGCCGGTCTCTAGGCCGTATAGGTAGGCCGGTCTCTAGGCCATATAGGTAGGCCGGTCTCTAGGCCGTATAGGTAGGCTGGTCTCTATGCCGTATAGGTAGGCCGGTCCCTAGGCTATATAGGTAGGCCGGTCTCTAGGCCATATAGGTAGGCTGGTCTCTAGGCTGTATAGGTAGGCCGGTCTCTAGGCCATATAGGTAGGCCGGTCTCTAGGCCGTATAGGTAGGCTGGTCTCTAGGCCGTATAGGTAGGCCGGTCCCTAGGCTATATAGGTAGGCCGGTCTCTAGGCCATATAGGTAGGCCGGTCTCTAGGTCGTATAGGTCGGCCGGTCTCTAGGTCGTATAGGTAGGCCGGTCTCTAGGCCATATAGGTAGGCCGGTCTCTAGGCCGTATAGGTAGGCCGGTCTCTAGGCCATATAGGTAGGCCGGTCTCTAGGCCATATAGATAGGCCGGTCTCTAGGTCGTATAGGTCGGCCAGTCTCTAGGTCATATAGGTAGGCCGGTCTCTAGGCCATATAGGTAGGCCGGTCTCTAGGCCGTATAGGTAGGCTGGTCTCTAGGTCGTATAGGTAGGCTGGTCTCTAGGCCATATAGGTAGGCTGGTCTCTAGGCCGTATAGGTAGGCTGGTCTCTAGGTCATATAGGTAGGCTGGTCTCTAGGTCGTATAGGTAGGCTGGTCTCTAGGCCGTATAGGTAGGCTGGTGTTATCCATATGTGTAACTGGGAATAAACACACTTTAAAAAACCTGATCAATTGACCACCTGCTTTAAGAGCCCACCTGTCATTAACGACCACAGTCAGCTCCTCCTGAAGTACCACCTGGATTAAGATACAACCTGTATTAAGTGACCACCTGAATTAAGATACAACCTGTATTAAGAGACCAGCTGTATTTTCAACCATCCATTGAGCTGTCGTTAAAGACAGGTTTGAGTTACCTATGCATAATAGAGTATCATAAAATATACTAAAAATTTACAGTTATGCCACTACTCCTACAGTTATGCCACTACTCCTACAGTTATGCCACTACTCCTACAGTTATGCCACTACTCCTACAGTGAAGACAAAATACACCCATTAAATTGAGCATATATACTAGACTACTTTGACTGACCGTGCAATGATTGAATGCTTACCTGGATTGGTCGATTGAGGAAGTCTTCAATTGTCAACTCATCATCTGGAGTGTGAAGGAATTGCCGTAGCTGCGTATAGTCCCGAAGTTCAGACAGTGTCTCCAGCGCCCTCTCTAGGCCATTGTTGTAACTGCAGTAGGCTTCGTACATCATTCGTAGCTGTAAAAAATTTATTTTATATTGCACATTATTTTGTCTTGTTTTATACATCTCAACCCCTTCCAACAATGGGTGAAAACATTTCTCTCAAACAAATCCACGATTGTCCATTGTCAGATACTAAGTTATATAGTTCAGTGAACTGTAACAATCATGATTGAACTAAACAATCCAGGGTTGAGAAGCAGGGGAGGTTAATAACCCTAGGTAATAACCCCAGTGCTCTTAGTGAAGAGTGCAATGCTCTGTTACTGTCATAATGCGTCTCCAGGACATTTACAGGAAGCACACCTAGGACATTTACAGGAAGCACACCTAGGACATTTACAGGAAGCACACCTAGGACATTTACAGGAAGCACACCTAGGACATTTACAGGAAGCACACCTAGGACATTTACAGGAAGCACACCTAGGACATTTACAGGAAGCACACCTAGGACATTTACAGGAAGCACACCTAGGACATTTACAGGAACACACCTAGGACATTTACAGGAAGCACACCTAGGACATTTACAGGAAGCACACCTAGGACATTTACAGGAAGCACACCTAGGACATTTACAGGAAGCACACCTAGGACATTTACAGGAAGCACAATTAGGACATTTACAGGAAGCACACCTAGGACATTTACAGGAAGCACACCTAGGATATTTACAGGAAGCACACCTAGGACATTTACAGGAAGCACACCTAGGACATTTACAGGAAGTACACCTAGGACATTTACAGGAAGCACACCTAGGACATTTACAGGAAGCACACCTAGGACATTTACAGGAAGAACAATTAGGACATTTACAGGAAGCACACCTAGGACATTTACAGGAAGCACACATAGGACATTTACAGGAAGCACACCTAGGACATTTACAGGAAGCACACCTAGGACATTTACAGGAAGTACACCTAGGACATTTACAGGAAGCACACCTAGGACATTTACAGGAACACACCTAGGACATTTACAGGAAGCACACCTAGGACATTTACAGGAAGAACAATTAGGACATTTACAGGAAGCACACCTAGAACATTTACAGGAAGCACAACTAAGACAGTGGATTCAACATATAGGTTAGTGTGTTCCGCGTGACATTGTATATATTGTGCATCATCTGCCTACCTTTGGATGGTAGACGTCCCCAATGTTGTCCACGATGACATCATCTGCGCCTTGGTAATGGCTGTCAATCATGTGACCAAGGTGAAACTCAGAAATGGCAACCAACTGCAAAAGATGGAAAATATAGAATAAAAATTTACAATAATTTAAATGACATCACAATATTGTCATGGAAGCTTCACCTTAACACATAGCTTTTTATAGGTACAACATCGTACACATTACTTGCAAATTTCACCTCCAACCCCAAACGACCAACAACCCTTTCTTACAATGGTGACTACAATTAACAAGGCACAACATTACTGAGACACGTACCTTCTCTACGTTCTGGAAGATGGCGCTGTGTTGGTGCGATGAGATGACGCAGTGACGGAGGGGACGGGAGAACCGCTGTATCCCATGTTGCATCTCTCGCACAAATGTCTCCTCGCACGCATACAGCCACTGAACGGCCTCGCAACGACCTTGATACTCCTCTGCATCACTCTGTCAACAATACACCAACAATCATGACACTGAAGCCAACAGAAATATTTCTGACACTAGATTGACATATTAGGACAAAGATATTATCTTAACCTATTTATTCACAATTTATTCATCAGGATTTTGAAAATGGTATGTAACTGTAGGAGGGTGCCCATGAAATGGGTGTGTAACTGTAGGAGGGTGCCCATGAAATGGGTGTGTAACTGTAGGAGGGTGCCCATGAAATGGGTGTGTAACTGTAGGAGGGTGCCCATGAAATGGGTGTATAACTGTAGGAGGGTGCCCATGAAATGGGTGTATAACTGTAGGAGGGTGCCCATGAAATGGGTGTATAACTGTAGGAGGGTGCCCATGAAATGGGTGTGCAACTGTAGGAGGGTGCCCATGAAATGGGTGTGTAACTGTAGGAGGGTGCCCATGAAATGGGTGTGTAACTGTAGGAGGGTGCCCATGAAATGGGTGTGTAACTGTAGGAGGGTGCCCATGAAATGGGTGTGTAACTGTAGGAGGGTGCCCATGAAATGGGTGTATAACTGTAGGAGGGTGCCCATGAAATGGGTGTGTAACTGTAGGAGGGTGCCCATGAAATGGGTGTGTAACAGTAGGAGGGTGCCCATGAAATGGGTGTATAACTGTAGGAGGGTGCCCATGAAATGGGTGTGTAACTGTAGGAGGGTGCCCATGAAATGGGTGTATAACTGTAGGAGGGTGCCCATGAAATGGGTGTATAACTGTAGGAGGGTGCCCATGAAATGGTATGTAACTGTAGGAGGGTGCCCATGAAATGGGTGTGTAACTGTAGGAGGGTGCCCATGAAATGGGTGTGTAACTGTAGGAGGGTGCCCATGAAATGGGTGTGTAACTGTAGGAGGGTGCCCATGAAATGGGTGTATAACTGTAGGAGGGTGCCCATGAAATGGGTGTATAACTGTAGGAGGGTGCCCATGAAATGGGTGTATAACTGTAGGAGGGTGCCCATGAAATGGGTGTGTAACTGTAGGAGGGTGCCCATGAAATGGGTGTGTAACTGTAGGAGGGTGCCCATGAAATGGGTGTATAACTGTAGGAGGGTGCCCATGAAATGGGTGTGTAACTGTAGGAGGGTGCCCATGAAATGGGTGTGTAACTGTAGGAGGGTGCCCATGAAATGGGTGTGTAACTGTAGGAGGGTGCCCATGAAATGGGTGTATAACTGTAGGAGGGTGCCCATGAAATGGGTGTGTAACTGTAGGAGGGTGCCCATGAAATGGGTGTGTAACTGTAGGAGGGTGCCCATGAAATGGGTGTATAACTGTAGGAGGGTGCCCATGAAATGGGTGTATAACTGTAGGAGGGTGCCCATGAAATGGGTGTGTAACTGTAGGAGGGTGCCCATGAAATGGGTGTGTAACTGTAGGAGGGTGCCCATGAAATGGGTGTGTAACTGTAGGAGGGTGCCCATGAAATGGGTGTGTAACTGTAGGAGGGTGCCCATGAAATGGGTGTATAACTGTAGGAGGGTGCCCATGAAATGGGTGTATAACTGTAGGAGGGTGCCCATGAAATGGGTGTGTAACTGTAGGAGGGTGCCCATGAAATGGGTGTGTAACTGTAGGAGGGTGCCCATGAAATGGGTGTGTAACTGTAGGAGGGTGCCCATGAAATGGGTGTGTAACTGTAGGAGGGTGCCCATGAAATGGGTGTATAACTGTAGGAGGGTGCCCATGAAATGGGTGTGTAACTGTAGGAGGGTGCCCATGAAATGGGTGTGTAACTGTAGGAGGGTGCCCATGAAATGGGTGTGTAACTGTAGGAGGGTGCCCATGAAATGGGTGTGTAACTGTAGGAGGGTGCCCATGAAATGGGTGTGTAACCGTAGGAGGGTGCCCATGAAATGGGTGTGTAACTGTAGGAGGGTGCCCATGAAATGGGTGTGTAACCGTAGGAGGGTGCCCATGAAATGGGTGTGTAACTGTAGGAGGGTGCCCATGAAATGGGTGTGCAACTGTAGGAGGGTGCCCATGAAATGGGTGTATAACTGTAGGAGGGTGCCCATGAAATGGGTGTATAACTGTAGGAGGGTGCCCATGAAATGGGTGTGTAACTGTAGGAGGGTGCCCATGAAATGGGTGTGTAACTGTAGGAGGGTGCCCATGAAATGGGTGTGTAACTGTAGGAGGGTGCCCATGAAATGGGTGTGTAACTGTAGGAGGGTGCCCATGAAATGGGTGTATAACTGTAGGAGGGTGCCCATGAAATGGGTGTGTAACTGTAGGAGGGTGCCCATGAAATGGGTGTATAACTGTAGGAGGGTGCCCATGAAATGGGTGTGTAACTGTAGGAGGGTGCCCATGAAATGGGTGTGTAACTGTAGGAGGGTGCCCATGAAATGGGTGTGTAACTGTAGGAGGGTGCCCATGAAATGGGTGTGTAACTGTAGGAGGGTGCCCATGAAATGGGTGTGTAACCGTAGGAGGGTGCCCATGAAATGGGTGTGTAACTGTAGGAGGGTGCCCATGAAATGGGTGTGTAACCGTAGGAGGGTGCCCATGAAATGGGTGTGTAACTGTAGGAGGGTGCCCATGAAATGGGTGTGCAACTGTAGGAGGGTGCCCATGAAATGGGTGTATAACTGTAGGAGGGTGCCCATGAAATGGGTGTATAACTGTAGGAGGGTGCCCATGAAATGGGTGTGTAACTGTAGGAGGGTGCCCATGAAATGGGTGTGTAACTGTAGGAGGGTGCCCATGAAATGGGTGTATAACTGTAGGAGGGTGCCCATGAAATGGGTGTATAACTGTAGGAGGGTGCCCATGAAATGGGTGTGTAACTGTAGGAGGGTGCCCATGAAATGGGTGTGCAACTGTAGGAGGGTGCCCATGAAATGGGGTACCACTGAAAAGGGGGTGTCTAAAAAAAAGGTAAAAATCGTTACACCCATGTACCAGCCAAACTAAAGAAACCTGGTCCTTACCTGCGCACTCCTAGAATGTAGCTCTGGCGTGCTTGCCCTGAAGGGGGGGTAGCCACAGTCTTCCTCTTCCTCCTCTTCCTCCCAGCTCCCATTGCAGCTATCCTCGTCCTCCACACTGAACGCACCCGTCTGTCGTGTACTGTCCTCGTCCGTTACCATGGAGCATGTCTGTTGCCATGACAACCGACTGTCAAGACATGTGCCGGATGAGCGAGTGACAAAACTAGCGAGTGAGTTGCCACAGGAGATGACGCTTAAGTCCGGGTCCCAGCGCAACTGTTCCCGAGAACTACAGCTGGACGTACCACTAGAGGCACCACTAGATGTGCCACTGGTGAGCCGACTCGCTGCGAGTCGCTCCTCGTTGATCATGCTTAGATGTGGTTGCCATGACAACCGGCTCCCACTGATCGCAGCCGTTTCCTGTGGATGAGTGCGGCCGGAACAAACACTTGTCATTGGCTGTCTTTTCTGACCAACCATGCTCTGGCCACCTGGGGCTCTGTTTTCGTCATCGCTGTCATGTGAGTTGATCATCGCAGCGTTTTGGCTTTGACCACTGCTGACTGAGTTGTAGGAAGAGTACTGTGAGGAACTGTCACTGAGGGTGCCACGGTGCACGTCGAATTGAACCGCCTCCGGAGAATGTCTGTAATGGAATCATTTCTATTTATACATTGTGCCCAAATATAAGATCTCTATTCAACTGTTACCACGTGTCATAATGTACACAGGTGGAGCCACCTTTGCCCTTTTTCCGCCAACAATGTAATTGCACAGTTTGCTTAAGCTACCCTAGTCACTAGTGAAATAAAATTGATAAACTACAATATTTGTCCTGAATCTGTCGTGTATTACCTACCTGACCATGTGTGCGACAGTGGCTGCTGTTGCCTGGGTCACGTCTGTGCCATTCACCCTCACCACATAGTCACCCCTTTGGAGGCCCACCAGACATGCCGCTCCACCTTCCTTTATACGCCCCACCCTCGTAGGGCACGACCCTCGCAGGGTAAAGCCATACCCAGCCTCACTGCGCCTCACAACAATCTACAACATCATCACACAATTACAGATCTACCAACAAAACAAAACAATATTCTCCAAACTTTTATTTATTGAACATATTCTGGACTTATTTTAGCCTATTTTACTTATGTTAACCTTGTTAGTACCTTTGAGCAGGTTTTACCTGCATACACAGTGTGTTATAAATATCTAATTTATTATTATTATTATTATTATAACCTGAATAACTTTTTTTAATATATGAGTATCAACAACAAACAACTCACCGAGAATGTGTTGAAGGAAATGTTCTCATTCGATGTGTGCTGCACATTTCCTGTGACACAATAGAAGTTAATTATTTATTTTTATTTATTTAACATTCTCTGCATGCAGGCAGTTTCTGCATAGCTAATTAATGTGCATACAAAATGTCTAAAAACAATAAAATGTATTTTTTAAATATATTTAAAAATAAAGTACGATAATAAAAAATATATAAATACATCAGTTAACGAGTAGTTATCAAATCTCACAATTTAATAAAATAACATTAAAAGAAAATGTAAGATATAAATAAATATGGAATATTATCTATAGTTATTAAAAATAGCAATTAAAAAAATTAGTTTAATAATAATAATAATCAGATCACACCTGACAGAGTCCAACCAGTGGACATAATATTGACAAGACATTTACCTATCGACTGTTGCGTGGCATCAGTTGCCTGGGCCAAGATGTGTTTCTTGTGTCCAATGTTCTCAGAGAGAAGGTAGTACCAGCCCTCGGTCTTCTACAAACACCACACCATGTGTCACACAGTCTCTACGGAGCCATGACAACATTTATTTAAACTTTACAAACCAACATACAAACAGCTGAAATCCTTGCCCAACAAACAGTTGTGGAATGTGTATATTATGAGCAGGTGCTCATTATAGACAGGAGTGTACATATGAACATGTGTTTGATTCTTAAACAGTGTCATTATAAAAGTGGCCAGTCAACTTGTTGGTCCTATAGCCACATTCACAGAGTCAATGGTCAATTGGTCAGTGCTTTCAGTAATGGTCAGTTTAATTTCAGAATTGTAGAATAGTTGACTGTGCCTGAGAAACAGACCAAATGAGAGTCCATAATAAAAGTGTCTGCTAAAGTCAGTCCTACTATGACTTAAACAAGCTGTACTAAAATTTAAAGGGTATATATAATAATGTGCAATGCAACAAATAAAAAAAACTACAGTGAGACATATAAACAGAAATACTGCAATATACAGGTACGTATGATTGTGAGAAAGTAACTAATTTCCCACAGCCAACATTGATGGTTAATTAAACAAAGTGAACCTTACCTTTTCCTTCTTCTTACACATCAGGTGCTTCATTCCAAACGACATACAGCCCATAAATTCACTGCATCTGGAAACACAAGACCATGATTTTATAGCATCATACTTCACTTTTAATACATTTTTAATTCAGATGGTTAATATCTGTTTGTAAAATGACAGACTGTTGTTAATAGAGAATGTACAGGGTACTTACTTCTTCTGTGAGTCCTTGTGCCACACAGACACCATCAAATGACTGTTGTTAATAGAGAATGTACAGGGTACTTACTTCTTCTGTGAGTCCTTGTGCCACACAGACACCATCAAATGACTGTTGTTAATAGAGAATGTACAGGGTACTTACTTCTTCTGTGAGTCCTTGTGCCACACAGACACCATCAAATGACTGTTGTTAATAGAGAATGTACAGGGTACTTACTTCTTCTGTGAGTCCTTGTGCCACACAGACACCATCAAATGACTGTTGTTAATAGAGAATGTACAGGGTACTTACTTCTTCTGTGAGTCCTTGTGCCACACAGACACCATCAAACGCTTCTTCTTATCTTCCTCCATTATATTCCTGGAATAAAGTAGAAAACACCATCAACATCATGTCTTGTAACTCTCATTACAACACTATTATTATTGAAAGTCATTCTTCATGAAAACATTCCAGTGAAACATCTACGTGTAAATCCCTTTAGGAAGCACAGAAAGATTTGTACTGACAATTTTTAGAACGAATGAAACTAATATTTGAGTTGATTCTGAAAACATCACAACTATGCTAAATGTATCGGTTGTTCTGTCTCAGAAACAACCACCAGTGAAAGTGCAGATGGCACAGTGCAAGACCAACCTGTCCTGTCTATGTTTCATACTGCATCTACTGAGAGCCAACTTGACGTGTACAGCAACAATGTGAGACTGTCCAACCCTCCACATACTTCCATCTTATATAGCCCCAATCCCACTCCCAGCCTCAGCCCCTGCGTGACCAGTTTTCTTAAGAGATTAGATGCCACTTTGATCAGCCTCTGACCAGAGAGGACATGTGTAGTATCTCAGGAAAAACAAGGAACAGACATCTCTGTGACTTGCGCAAACACCCATTCACAAAGGTCACTGGATGTTTACAAAGCTTTCAGCGATAGCTCAACAAAGACAACTTAATTTCTCTGAGCGGTCATTACAGTGGAGTCTTCACTTAGCTGGTTCAATCAAGTTAATATTCCATTCACTTCGGAACAGACACAAAGCTCATTGGTATAGATACCATCAGCCTGTCTACTTTAGAAGGTCAACAGAGAACCAATTGATTCTCCTCACTAACTGAGCACTGCTATTGAGTAGAACATGCAACACTCTGGGTGGATGATGCTGAAACTACAAGTCTAAAGTAAGTCTAATTGCAACTTTCAAATATCCTACTTACAGCTTCATCTCAGGCAGGAAATAACATATGTGAAGGTAAAAGTAAATACTGTTGGACTTCTCAGATTCAGTCGGCAAACACTGGAGTGTGGCTGACAGTGTGTTAACATGGCCTGAGACCCACTCTCAGGATATGCCACTTACTCTAACTGCCATTGGAAGAACTTAAACCTTCTCATTATGCAAGATATGGAACAGCCAAACTAAAGAATGTTTACTGTTGTTAGATAGCAAGAATTGAACTCACAAGGAATACAGTGCTGTACAGTACTGTACAGTGCCGTACAGTACTGTACAGTGCTGTACAGTACTGCACAATGCTGTACAGTGCTTCCAAAAGTGTACACCCTATGTGTACACCCTAAGCATGTAATACATGTAATAAAAACATTTAAATAATTTTTTCTAGCAGACCTACTGTTGTACTGAATACTGGCCAAGTCGCAAGATATATAGAGAAATAACCTATGCAGTTATGATTTCAAGGGGAAGTCACTGACTGACTACCCTAACATGTCAACAAAGTAAACTGGCATGTGTTTTAAAAAAACCACCAAATAGCAGCCCTGTCAGTGACACTGAGCACCACAGTTCTCTGTCAGATGTGTGTAAGCTTACAAAAACAAACTTGTCCAAACCTTGAGTCCTTCAAGACCAGAGAGACAGACACCACGTCTACACTGTCACTGTACTGATCCCACTGACCAAGGCCTCTCCAGTCCACAACTATAGACAACTGGATTACATTTATTTGGGAATAATGTCATTACCCAGCAGTGGTATAATGACTGTGTATAACACAAGTCTGATTAAGACACATTAGTTTGAGCCACTGTTTCTCATAGGGACTGTAAACATTCATTGAATGGAGTCTGGCACCTACAGCAGGAGTGATTCAAGAAACAATCTCAGTGGTTCACTCAAACCATTGCACTAAAATGTTCATAAAAAATGACATGTCAATACGTGAGGTTTTCTCAAAGTAGTATTTATGGTATATATTTAGAGGATTCCATCCAGTTGCTAGACCATTTAAAAAATAAAAAACTGGATTACATTTTTATTTAAATGACATGAGTTGTACTGTACGAGGGTTACCTACAGTGCTAAATGCAACCAGATCTGTGTAGATGTTAACCATGATCCACCCATTTAACATAAACCTGGTACAATTCATGTTTCTTATTGCTTAAACTAAATTAAACTAAAGAAAAAAAAAAATGTTGGTAAAAAATCAGGACATGGTTTGCAGTGTACTCTACCAATGACTGGTGGTAAACGAACAGATCTATTTCAGCTAGGCAAAACTAAAAGTAAAACATCGTGACCTTTTGAAAATTGAGAGAAGAACAATGTCTGAGAGGGACACCCCCTGAATGAGGACATGTGACACATGTCCCCATAAACAATGAAGATAAGCTCACCAGGTAAATGTCCTGTCAAAGTGAGGGTTGTTGTTGCCAGGTACAATGGCCGTCTCGCGGTAACTCTCTCGCGTCTCGTCAGGAATCAACAACAACTGCAATGAGTAACAGGGAAGATACAATTTCTAGTCTATGAGTAACTAACATTACTTGTATATAGTAACAACAACACACACCCGCATAGCTGTCATCAATACTAATATTATTATAATAACCTGTATTATTTATTCTACCATAGCCACACATAGGTCTATGATTTTACTAACACATTGCAATGTTGAGAAACGTATGCATTGGAATAGCGTGTAATTTCCCAGATGTATAGGATACCAATTGGGATGACTGCATGCTACACTAATTACCCTAAAAGGGGTGCCAGACAGGAGAGAGCCAAAACATCTGCCATTAGCAGTTTGTAGATGTCATGGCATCATTTCACAGTTCCCAGCGCTACTTACAGGTTGTTAGATGGAAAATCTGTGAGGATGAAACAAAATACTAGCTTAAACTAAATGATGAGTAATTTGACAAAGAGGAGGGAAGGGTGACACTGTTTGTGACAGGGTAAGAGGGAGACACTGATATGGTAGTCCAAACTAGGGACAACACTGCAGGCTAGTTGTGGTACGTCAGCAGGCTAGTTGTGGTACGTCAGCAGGCTAGTTGTGGTATGTCAGCAGGCTAGTTGTGGTACGTCAGCAGGCTAGTTGTGGTATGTCAGCAGGCTAGTTGCGGTATGTCAGCAGGCTAGTTGTGGTATGTCAGCAGGCTAGTTGTGGAACGTCAGCAGGCTAGTTGTGGTATGTCAGCAGGCTAGTTGTGGTATGTCAGCAGGCTAGTTGTGGTATGTCAGCAGGCTAGTTGTGGTACATCAGCAGGCTAGTTGTGGTACGTCAGCAGGCTAGTTGTGGTACGTCAGCAAGCTGGTTGTGATAATTTTGTTTGTCTGACCTGCAATGTCTATATAATTCATTCAACAAACCATGCAGACTTTCAAACACAATAAGTAAAAAGAAAACAGCATGACTGGTCTAAAAAACTAGAACGTTGTTTGACGTACCTGAACATGTGAGTCACAGACATCTCTCCAGCGGGAACTCAACTGTCTGGCTTCACCCACTGCAACAAACACTCAACTTGTGACAACATTCTACTTCTGATGACAACCGCACCCAACTTGTGACAACAGCAAGACAAGACAACATTCTACTTCTGATGGCAACCACACCCAACTTGTGACAACAGCAAGACAACATTCTACTTCTGATGACAACCACACCCAACTTGTGACAACAGCAAGACAACATTCTACTTCTGATGACAACCACACCCAACTTGTGACAACAGCAAGACAACATTCTACTTATGATGACAACCATACCCAACTTGTGACAACAGCAAGACAACATTCTACTTCTGATGACAACCACACCCAACTTGTGACAACAGCAAGACAACATTCTACTTCTGATGACAACCATACCCAACTTGTGACAACAGCAAGACAACATTCTACTTCTGATGACAACCACACCCAACTTGTGACAACAGCAAGACAACATTCTACTTCAGATGACAACCACACCCAACTTGTGACAACAGCAAGACAACATTCTACTTCTGATGATAACCACACTCAACTTGTGACAACAGCAAGACAACATTCTACTTCTGATGACAACCACACCCAACTTGTGACAACAGCAAGACAACATTCTAATTCTGATGACAACCACACCCAACTTGTGACAACAGCAAGACAACATTCTACTTCTGATGACAACCACACCCAACTTGTGACAACAGCAAGACAACATTCTACTTCTGATGACAACCACACCCAACTTGTGACAACAGCCAGACAACATTCTACTTCTGATGGCAACCACACCCAACTTGTGACAACAGCAAGACAACATTCTACTTCTGATGACAACCACACCCAACTTGTGACAACAGCAAGACAACATTCTACTTCTGATGACAACCACACCCAACTTGTGACAACAGCAAGACAACATTCTACTTCTAATGACAACCACACCCAACTTGTGACAACAGCAAGACAACATTCTACTTCTGATGACAACCACACCCAACTTGTGACAACAGCAAGACAACATTCTAATTCTGATGACAACCACACCCAACTTGTGACAACAGCAAGACAACATTCTACTTCTGATGACAACCACACCCAACTTGTGACAACAGCAAGACAACATTCTACTTCTGATGACAACCACACTCAACTTGTGACAACAGCAAGACAACATTCTACTTCTGATGGCAACCACACCCAACTTGTGACAACAGCAAGACAACATTCTACTTCTGATGGCAACCACACCCAACTTGTGACAACAGCAAGACAACATTCTACTTCTGATGACAACCACACCCAACTTGTGACAACAGCAAGACAACATTCTACTTCTGATGACAACCACACCCAACTTGTGACAACAGCAAGACAACATTCTACTTCTAATGACAACCACACCCAACTTGTGACAACAGCAAGACAACATTCTACTTCTGATGATAACCACACCCAACTTGTGACAACAGCAAGACAACATTCTACTTCTGATGACAACCACACCCAACTTGTGACAACAGCAAGACAACATTCTACTTCTGATGACAACCACACCCAACTTGTGACAACAGCAAGACAACATTCTACTTCTGATGACAACCACACCCAACTTGTGACAACAGCAAGACAACATTCTACTTCTGATGACAACCACACCCAACTTGTGACAATAGCAAGACAACATTCTACTTCTGATGACAACCATACCCAACTTGTGACAACAGCAAGACAACATTCTACTTCTGATGACAAACACAAAAGCAGCTGTCAGAAAACATGAAAATCAACAAATTTGATGGTTGATAATAAAATGAGACATATGAAGACAGAACCAGTTTCTTGAAAAGTAAATATTATGTGAAAGGACAGTTAAGTATGTAAAAATTCACATTTAAAGAAACACCAACCCATTTAAAAGAATAATCTTTTGGGTTTTGTTTATGACATGACAGTTGCAAGTATCTGGTGTGTTTTGTTCTGGCCACAACAGAGTTAGTCACGTTAACAGTTAGTTATGTCACGTTAACAACACTGGTTACAGCATCATATGGCCTAAACCTATGTTTATAGGTGTCATGAGTTTGGAATGGTAGCTATTCAATGTTGGAAGATGAGATTCCATATGTTACATTCTCAAACTATACAAGTAAATCCAAACCCAACATCAGGAAGTCTTTAGTGTTCTTCATTTCCAATCCACTCAACCAAAGCCGGTCAATTAACACAGGCTGGATTATTGAGTTGTAACTACAACTGTCAGCTTGGCAGAGGCAACCAAGAAACTAGTCTTTGTCATGGCTATGTCAAACAAAACAATCTATGTTTCTATCAAACTCCCATGTATCTTTACTACCATGTATACATGTATGTATGTATAAATATACCCATATATCAGACATATGTATAAATTTACATAATATATATATATATATATATATATATATATATATATATATATATATATATATATATATATATATATATATATATATATATATATATATGACATATGTATAAATGTATATATATCCATCAATATCATTAGTAAAACATTTACCTGTATCAATGTCCAGCAACACAGACTTCTACACTTAGAGAAACAATCCTTGTGTGATAGATCCAAGAAGACCACAACTACAAGACTCCAGAACTGAGCATCTACTGTCCTTACTCTGCCAGATCTACTGGTCATCTGCCCACAAGTTAAGATAGACAGTTGCTACATAATGACCTTTATACTGTCCATTTAGTAGTCCCTTCACACTGAGGTGTAGCAACCAAGAAGGAAACAGTGAAACACTCCAGGGAATACTCCCTAATAATGGGGCAACAGGACAGCAGACAGAGGATTGTGAGGAGGGTAACTTGGGTTGTCACAGCTATTAGAACTAGACAGTGGTCATTGACACTACCATAAGAGTTTACTCACTAGCTGTGAAGTGTGCCCTGCCATTGTGGGCAGATGTAGAACCAGTCATGTGTGACCACGGGCAGCCACTTGGAACATTTAATATTACTGTGGTATGTAGTTCATTTTTTCACATGGGCCCACTGGATATCAACAACGTAGCTCTAGAGGCATTTCACTCTTTTTGATTATTCATGGCCTTTTTCAACAACCAATATGGACTATCATCAATGCCTCACTATCATGTTATGTGATGTGTGTACATTATATGTATGGATCATAGGTATATATATGGATCATATGTATATGTATGGATCATATGTATATGTATGGATCATATGTATCACACATGCACACATCAATATACCCATGCAAGATCAAATTAAATATATTTATCAACACAATTTTTATACTATTTATTCATAAAAAAAATTGCTGGAAGGTAATTTACCATTCACCAAAATACTGGCAACTTGTAGATACAATAAAACAGAGAACACCATATTAAAATTCCCTTACTTTCCATAACTTTAGTAACTTTGTTTGGAAGTGTGTTAAATATTTAATTATTACTACAGCATCTTCTCATACTTCACATACTTTCAGTTTTAATGTTGCATCTTAATCACATTTTAAAGTAACCTTAAATTAGTGCAGTGTTTTTGTGCTATCTGCTAAAGCGTGTTAGTGAGTCTCATTAATTACTAAATATGATGTGACTTTCTGACAGCAAAGGTGCCAGTGAGCTAGTCTTGTCTGTCACTCCAGCCTCCATGTTAACATTGGTTAATTACTTATTCAACCAAATACACAAATTAATTGCAAGTAAACGACTGTCAGAATATGGGTTTGTTGACAATGAGTAATGATGCAGTCATTGTAAATACTAGTTGTCCCACATATGCTCCAAGTAATTACCCTCATACTCCTCTATGTCTTTCTAAAGGTACAAGTAAAAAATGAATTGTTTGCATATATATATATATATATATATATACATACATACATATATATATATATATATATATATATATATATATATATATATATATATATATATATATATATGTGTATATGTGTATATGTATATGTATATATATATATATATACACACTGTATATATATATATATATATATATATATATATATATATATATATATATATATATATATATATATATATATATACATATATACATATATACATACATAACATGTATGCAAACAATTCCAATATTCAAGTACCACTATAATTTACCACTTTGTCACTGGTTCATAACAATTTCTTTGATACAATTTCCTTTTCACATTTTTTACTTGTACCTTTAGAAAGACATAGAGGGGTATGAGGGTAATTACTTGGAGCATATGTGGGACAACTAGTATTTACAATGACTGCATCATTAGTCATTGTCAACAAACCCATACTCTGACAGTTGTTTACTTGCAATTAATTTGTGTATTTGGTTGAATAAGTAATTAACCAATGTTAACATGGAGGCTGGAGTGACAGACAAGACTAGCTCACTGGCACCTTTGCTGTCAGAAAGTCACATCATATTTAGTAATTAATGAGACTCACTAACACGCTTTAGCAGATAGCACAAAAACACTGCACTAATTTAAGGTTACTTTAATATATATATATATATATATACATACACATATATATATATGTACGTATATATATATATATATATATATATATATATATATATATATATATATATATATATATATATATATATATATATATATATATATATATATATATAATTATGGTTTGTTTACATATGAAAATGATATCAGTTGAAATCCCCCATAGTCATGAGGTTTGTTGGGTATTTCAATATCAAAGAAACATTAAGGTTAATCAAAATGGTAAAATTGCACAATCAAAAGTAACCATCATTTATGCAATCCAAATCATTATCATTATACGCAATACAAATAACCGTACCAGGCATAATATACAGTGTACTCACCATTGACTGTCAGTGTGTCTTGGTCAAGAGACACGGACAACTTCAAATGACCTGCAACAAGACAACATCATTCTCAGTGACGATTATAACAACCTCCTATTTGTTGTTGACTGAGTCATCAGTTGTCTACTCAGTAGAATCAAAACACAGTCATAACCAGGAAAATAATACAGCTAATCTCAGGTTGATATCAGTTGATTCACAGCCAACTGGTTCAGTGTGAGCTCATTCATCTATGGACTCAGTCAATAGTTGACATTACCCAGTCAGTCAACTGTCAAATGACTGACATAAGACAGTTACCAACCACTCCAACAGTGGAATGTCAGTCATCTCTGTTATGAGTTGGCTCAGTCATACTTGACTGACTCACTTGTCATCCTAAGTGTGACTCAGTTGACAGCTGACTTACACAAACAGTCATGTAGACTCACTGTAAATGATATGACTTCAGTAACCAAATGACACTGCCTAAAGTTGTCTCTCTCTCTACAAGTCTACACTGTTGCACAACTAACTCCTGTATGTAGTTGGTCATTTGGTGGTCACTCTTATGTAAGTGGACACTGTCCAGAATGTCTCATCACTTGTGCACTTGCTTACAAGCACACCTTCTGATTGGACGCTCTGACAGTCATCATATACTTGATGCTGTAAGATGTCTACATCAGGTATAGTTGCCTGACAGGCCTGAAGGAGCAAAAAGAGGTATTTACCCCACTGTGCTCTCATCGCCCCCATGTTGTAGTAACTTTGATGCCCAACCTGGAGTGGGACAGGTGTTTTATACCCAGGGGTACTAACACAACCCCCATCCCAAACACAACAATTATTCCATGACCATCACCTGACCCACTCCATTGTTCCCCAGCCCTAGCCCCAGACCCACTCCAATTAACTGTGAAATCACCTGCTCCTTTGTTTTCATTGCTTAATTGGTCTGAATAAAAACTGGCCAGGTAGAGGCAGTACATCAAAGAGAAGACAATGCAGGTGTGTGTAATCAGTGAAGTGTGCCATCACCTCCCCAGGTAACACAGGTAATCACCCCTCAATGGGGGCTTCCATTCAGAAGCAACAAGACAGGGCAGGTCAGTCAACCGTGACTGGATGCTAGCCATGTGTGAATACAATATCTGCAGCATGAACCCATACAACACAGTGTGAAGACAATATAGGCACACTCCAGCACAACCACATCAAAAACTACAACTGCTTTGAATTGGTCTTCAAAAGAATGCTGCTTTAAACTTGGGGATATATGATTACTTATTGCAATGTCTTCACAGTTGCTAAGTTAATACAACAGATTAGCTTAGTAAACTTCACAACATCAATGTATGTGTTCATCTCAAGTGTTATTAATATGTCAGCCTAAATAGTATGTCAGCCTAAATAGCTTCCATGATACTATTGCTTGAAACTATTAAGACATGAATAGAAAAATTCCATATTTCAGCAACCTATGGTTGCCTTTTCAAGCAGTGAATTCAGTTCCTGAAAATTAGTTCTTAATGACTACTGACATCTATTAATTTATTCTCCCAAATTGATGAACATTTCCCCCAATATTGTAATAGTAACAACAACTACAGTATACCAACTGCCCCCAATATTGTAATAGTAACAACTACTACAGTAGACCAACTGCCCCCAATATTGTAATAGTAACAATTACTACAGTAGACCAACTGTCCCCAATATTGTAATAGTAACAACTACTACAGTAGACCAACTGCCCCCAATATTGTAATAGTAACAATTACTACAGTAGACCAACTGTCCCCAATATTGTAATAGTAACAATTACTACAGTAGACCAACTGTCCCCAATATTGTAATAGTAACAACTACTACAGTAGACCAACTGCCCCCAATATTGTAATAGTAACAACAACTACAGTAGACCAACTGCCCCCAATATTGTAATAGTAACAACTACTACAGTAGACCTACTGCCCCCAATATTGTAATAGTAACAACAACTACAGTAGACCAACTGCCCCCAATATTGTAATAGTAACAACTACTACAGTAGACCAACTGCCCCCAATATTGTAATAGTAACAATTACTACAGTAGACCAACTGCCCCCAATATTGTAATAGTAACAACAACTACAGTAGACCAACTGTCCCCAATATTGTAATAGTAACAACAACTACAGTAGACCAACTGCCCCCAATATTGTAATAGTAACAACAACTACAGTAGACCAACTGCCCCCAATATTGTAATAGTAACAACTACTACAGTAGACCAACTGCCCCCAATATTGTAATAGTAACAATTACTACAGTAGACCAACTGCCCCCAATATTGTAATAGTAACAACAACTACAGTAGACCAACTGTCCCCAATATTGTAATAGTAACAACAACTACAGTAGACCAACTGCCCCCAATATTGTAATAGTAACAACTACTACAGTAGACCAACTGCCCCCAATATTGTAATAGTAACAATTACTACAGTAGACCAACTGCCCCCAATATTGTAATAGTAACAATTACTACAGTAGACCAACTGTCCCCAATATTGTAATAGTAACAACTACTACAGTAGACCAACTGCCCCCAATATTGTAATAGTAACAATTACTACAGTAGACCAACTGTCCCCAATATTGTAATAGTAACAACTACTACAGTAGACCAACTGCCCACAATATTGTAATAGTAACAACTATTACAGTAGACCAACTGCCCCCAATATTGTAATAGTAAGAATTACTACAGTAAACCAACTGTCCCCAATATTGTAATAGTAAGAATTACTACAGTAGACCAACTGCCCCCAATATTGTAATAGTAACAATTACTACAGTAGACCAACTGTCCCCAATATTGTAATAGTAAGAATTACTACAGTAGACCAACTGCCCCCAATATTGTAATAGTAACAACAACTACAGTAGACCAACTGTCCCCAATATTGTAATAGTAACAACAACTACAGTAGACCAACTGCCCCCAATATTGTAATAGTAACAACAACTACAGTAGACCAACTGCCCCCAATATTGTAATAGTAACAACTACTACAGTAGACCAACTGCCCCCAATATTGTAATAGTAACAATTACTACAGTAGACCAACTGCCCCCAATATTGTAATAGTAACAACAACTACAGTAGACCAACTGTCCCCAATATTGTAATAGTAACAATTACTACAGTAGACCAACTGTCCCCAATATTGTAATAGTAACAATTACTACAGTAAACCAACTGTCCCCAATATTGTAATAGTAAGAATTACTACAGTAGACCAACTGCCCCCAATATTGTAATAGTAACAACAACTACAGTAGACCAACTGCCCCCAACATATATTTGCCTAAATCTAATCTGGAAAATGTTTTTATGTTATGCCACACCACACAATCACCAGCTTCTGCAGTGTTAATATCATTTCATTAAATAGCAATTACGTGTAACATTGATCAAACAGCTGAAAAAGACAACATCTGGAAGTTAATAACTTCTATTCATACCCTACCCCAACCAGTCATTGCTAAGTGGTACTTGCCCCTTGAGCAGGGCTGAACTTTACCAGTATGATGTAATGGACCTACAACTTGCTTGAGCTTGGGGGTTAAAACTTTAGACTTTAAAAAATTTACTCATTTAAATATCATGTCTGCATAGCAAGATTAACAACCTTGCAAAACAAACAAATACACAACATGTAAGATATAAGCAATTAATAAAAACAAGACATATGGGGTTAATTATGTCCATGATTACCCTACAGCAGCTAGTCTGGTTCAAGTGGTACTTGCCCCTGTCCAAGATATTGTGTTCCCAACATGACATAATCGGATAAATCTCCCAGTAGATTGAACAGGGTGAAGTGGGGCATGTGTAGTGTAATCTGTAGTTACCCCATTTAGCAATCTGTTAACATTCTGTGTGATCACAAACAAAGACAGGGGTGAATTGGTGAAACAGGCACATTGAGACTTTGGCCAAGTCTTTCTTAATTTTATTTACACCTATTTACAACTTTGTTAGAACTGATCACATAAAATGAGTCAACGGATAAAACATGCTATTGTTATTCTATATAATAGTACTCTCTGCCCTGTATTCATTCTGGAATAACCATTCTATGCAGGATAAACAACTCTCTCTTATGGCAGTGATTGATTCTCTGGTGCAAAACATATAAGTGTGCCTAAGTTATCGGGTAAACCACAAGATCCAACCAAGCTATAGGGTAAACCACAAGATCCAACCAAGTTATAGGGTAAACCACAAGATCCAACCAAGCTATAGGGTAAACCACAAGATCCAACCAAGTTATAGGGTAAACCACAAGATCCAACCAAGCTATAGGGTAAACCACAAGATCCAACCAAGTTATAGGGTAAACCACAAGATCCAACCAAGCTATAGGGTAAACCACAAGATCCAACCACAGAGTGAGCAGCAATTGTTAATGATAATAATGACTATAAGACACCCTAGTGGGGTTGTGGTTGACTGGGGGGACTTTTACCCCAGCATTATCCAGTAATTACCCAGTAACTGTCAAGATGTACAATATGTTAAGTGCCAAGTATAAATTGCCCCCAAAAGGGTGATCTGTCTCTTAAGCAGTCAACAGGGAAACAACCAGGTGTCTATGAATGAGATGACTATTAACTACCGCAGGAGAATAACTATAGGTTGCTGTGCTGTTTTACGTAGCACTGGTAATAATTATATATATATATGCATGCATGCACGCACACACACTATAATATATATATATATTATAGTGTGTGCGTGCGTGCGTGCGTGCGTGCGTGCGTGCGTGCGTGCGTGCGTGCGTGCGTGCGTGCGTACGTACGTGCGTGCGTACGTACGTGCGTATAATTTTCCCATAAACATGAATATTGAAAAAAATTGCATAGTCATAGTATATCATTGTTTCATCAGCTAAACAGGCTTTATGATAAATGTTTTGCTTTGTTACCCTATAAGAGTCTAATTGAGACAGTCTTCTGGATTGTCCATCTGATCAACTTGCAACTCCATCATTGGTACATTTTGAAATAATTTATACTTGTCTAAATAGGTTCTAACTGGGGTAAATCAAACTAGGTCTGGTAAAACAGGTCGCAATGACAATTCCAGCAAATTTTTGGGAATTTCCATGGCAACAAATCATGAGATGTCATGTCTGAATACAGCAGTCATAGATGTTTTGTCATGTGGCACCTTACACTGACAAATAACAGGCACTCGAAAGGCTACTAATCAACCTTTCATAATTAACCCATACCTTATTCCAGTCTTTATCTACACTTGAAGTATTCTATGTTGACTGGTCATGTTAGTAAATGGCTGGACAATTATCTGGACATACATCTGCCATAATTTGGGGTCATTACCTGCACTATTCAATAAAAGACAATCCTGTTTGCGTGCACATACAGAACTATTAATGTAGAGTTTGAATACTTTCCCACCCACATGCTGGACACTGTTAGAGCTAGCTGGACACTATTAGAGCCAGCTGGACACTACTAGAGCCATATGGTCCAGCACAAAGAACACTAAACAGAACACTAAACAACCCTACGTTCTTATGTTCCTCAATCATGAGAACTGGGTAAAGAGGAAGAAAAGACACAGAGGAGGGATGTATGGAAGGAGATGGGGAGAGAAATGGAAAGAGTTGGGCTAAAGAAGTGGGAAGGGTAATGAAACTGGGCAAGGAGATAGGAAGAAAGCAGGAGTAAATGAAAGGGATAGTGTTGGAAGAGAAATGGGAAGTGAGAGGGAGGAAAGGCAAAGATACAGGTAAGCTCTAGTTTAATAATGCAGTTTAATAATACAGGTAAGTTCTTTAACCATGTGTAACATTAAATCACAAACTGATAGCTTCCGCCTTACCATAATTATGTGAAAATATCAACTTCACAATGAAATATGCTGTGCAAAGTGCAGAGTTGATCAAATAAAAATTGGAATTACCATAGTAAATATATTATTTTGTTTTAATTTATATTTTTTTCCATACATATCAGTGTAAAGGTTTTACCTGCTGAATCAAGATATAAATCTTACTCTGCTAGTAATTTTGTATTGCTAAATTTATTACCTAATTTATACTGGTAGTTAAATAAGATTTAAGCCAAATAAAAGGGTATTTAATTAAGGATACAAAATGTGTGAAAATTGTCCAAGTGATAGCAGTTACATGGGCTTATATTGCCTTGTTACAGGGTTATTACCCCACATCTGCTGAAGTTTACCCCAGCTGTCCCTAGCCCACTTTGGTTCCTGTCCCAGTCTCTCCACCCAGCAGGAAGCAATGATAAATCCCCTTGGAGAAAATTAAAATAAATTCACTCCAGGGGTGCAGAGGGCTGGAGTCAGTGGGGTGGTACAAATGAGATAGGGTTGGGGCAATCAGCCCTGGATGGGGGTTGCTTGTCTTGGAATGCTATTTAAGACTCAAGTAATGGTTAGACACTAATATACACGTATGTGTATGTCAGTTTACCAATGAAACAACAGCGATATTCATCTAAATCTTATTTTAGGGGAAACATATGGAGTTATAAGAAAAGAACAAGTCTGTGAAGTATGTAATGTTACGTCACAGAAGCCACTGTTACCTCATCACCTAGAACACAATTTGACAAGGACATCTGAAGGAGTTGCTTCCTATCTCGCTAATCAACCCTTGTAGTAAACCCCACATCATGCCTGTCTGTCTGTGTTACCAGTGGCTTCTAGAACTAGACCTCATTTGCTATATTTTGTCTTAGTAAGTGGGCAATAACTGAAGTACTGAACAGGACACATTTATTAGGGTCTACTCTGATACAGTGAGGCCTTATGTAATTAGGGTACAAAGAGGATATATATGTGGTAAGTTCTCTGATACAGGGTCTATATGCACAATACATAGCACTGCAATATACTCATATATATTATTTTGGGTTTACAAATTTTGTATTAAATTTTATGCCAAAAACATAGCTTCAATTAGCGTAGTGGCGTCCAAGGAGTGTGAAGACATAGCAGTACTAGGGTGTTTTCTAACAACATAGCAGTACTAGGGTGTTTTCTAACAACATAGCAGTACTAGGGTGTTTTCTAACAACACAGCAGTACTAGGGTGTCTTCTAACAACATAGCAGTACTAGGGTGTCTTCTAACAACATAGCAGTACTAGGGTGTTTTCTAACAACACAGCAGTACTAGGGTGTCTTCTAACAACATAGCAGTACTAGGGTGTCTTCTAACAACATAGCAGTACTAGGGTGTCTTCTAACAACATAGCAGTACTAGGGTGTTTTCTAACAACATAGCAGTACTTGGGTGTTTTCTAACAACATAGCAGTACTAGGGTGTTTTCTAACAACACAGCAGTACTAGGGTGTCTTCTAACAACATAGCAGTACTAGGGTGTCTTCTAACAACATAGCAGTACTAGGGTGTTTTCTAACAACATAGCAGTACTAGGGTGTTTTCTAACAACACAGCAGTACTAGGGTGTCTTCTAACAACATAGCAGTACTAGGGTGTTTTCTAACAACATAGCAGTACTAGGGTGTTTTCTAACAACATAGCAGTACTTGGGTGTTTTCTAACAACATAGCAGTACTAGGGTGTTTTCTAACAACATAGCAGTACTAGGGTGTTTTCTAACAACATAGCAGTACTAGGGTGTTTTCTAACAACATAGCAGTACTAGGGTGTTTTCTAACAACATAGCAGTACTAGGGTGTTTTCTAACAACATAGCAGTACTTGGGTGTTTTCTAACAACATAGCAGTACTAGGGTGTTTTCTAACAACATAGCAGTACTTGGGTGTTTTCTAACAACATAGCAGTACTAGGGTGTTTTCTAACAACATAGCAGTACTTGGGTGTTTTCTAACAACATAGCAGTACTTGGGTGTTTTCTAACAACATAGCAGTACTAGGGTGTTTTCTAACAACATAGCAGTACTAGGGTGTTTTCTAACAACATAGCAGTACTTGGGTGTTTTCTAACAACATAGCAGTACTAGGGTGTTTTCTAACAACATAGCAGTACTTGGGTGTTTTCTAACAACATAGCAGTACTAGGGTGTTTTCTAACAACATAGCAGTACTTGGGTGTTTTCTAACAACATAGCAGTACTAGGGTGTTTTCTAACAACATAGCAGTACTTGGGTGTTTTCTAACAACATAGCAGTACTTGGGTGTTTTCTAACAACATAGCAGTACTAGGGTGTTTTCTAACAACATAGCAGTACTAGGGTGTTTTCTAACAACATAGCAGTACTAGGGTGTTTTCTAACAACATAGCAGTACTTGGGTGTTTTCTAACAACATAGCAGTACTAGGGTGTTTTCTAACAACATAGCAGTACTAGGGTGTTTTCTAACAACATAGCAGTACTAGGGTGTTTTCTAACAACATAGCAGTACTAGGGTGTTTTCTAACAACATAGCAGTACTAGGGTGTTTTCTAACAACATAGCAGTACTAGGGTGTTTTCTAACAACATAGCAGTACTAGGGTGTTTTCTAATAACATAGCAGGGTGACATTACAATTCCCATGGTTGAATTGCAAGAGTTTTTCTAATTTAGTCTACACCTAATCTATTCTATTTCCAGTCATTCAACCAAACCAATCCAAAACCAGAATGTCAGGTTGAAATGCAAATGTTCACCCAGTACAATACAGTAGAATAAGGAAACGTCATGTGACAACTTTTAACATGACTTCTCCATGTAAACTTAACAGAGAGGTTATGGACAGAGATGTCCCTAGCTGGGAGGAAGTGTTGTCCACATTCAAGAAATGCTATCACTACTACAGGGGCCAACACAAGTCTGTATAAAGACAACACCCTGTCTGGCTGAAGGTGTACCCTGCAATAAGCCCCAGCCCTGGGCAACTGATCAGGTCTATAGTAGACAGACAGACACTGTTAAATACACTCACTTCCTAAGTGCATTAGCCACATTCCTAGCACCCCATCAGTGCACCCAGGGTGGAATAAGAAGCTACCCTCCACACATAATGTACATAACATCCACTGCCCAAGTGGACCCCACTGACCAATATACAGACCAGGCTGACCATTGAGGTAAACCCCTAATTGAATAGGGCCCTGGGACCTTCTCTCAGAGAACAGGAAGGCAGCAATCTAAAGTTCATTTGACTTCTATAATGTATGCATTTCTCCATATTCTCAGCTGCAAATAAAGAGTCAAGATTTGAATTTTATGAGCCAGTAGTGGGAACTCAAAGGGGCATTGTGTAAGGGGTATTTGCCCTGGTGGAAGTGCCCATGTCAAGTGCATGTTTTATGCATGGGGCAGACAATGCAGTGTGTTGACTAATGTGGTCAGGGTTCAGTGAATTCATTGTTTATGGCATCATACATTTGGAGTGACAAATGAAAGCATGTCAGGGCCTGGCTGAGGCCTTGCCATCAGGGCCTGGCTGGGGCCCTACCATCATGGTCTGGATTTAGGCCCTACTATATGGGGCACTTAGTGGCAAACCCCTTTCCTCAATTATACTCTCTTAAAACTCAATATAACAATATTCTATTTTCTAACCAGCAGCCACTAGTTACAACAAACTTTAGTAAGATGTTTTCCATAAACAATATTCAACACACATGCAGAGAAAGTTGTGGATTTACTGATATCTTCATATGTTTCTTGTTGTTTCCTTATCAACCCCCTCCCCTTCTAAGACATCTCCATTACCACCCCACCTTATCACCCCCGGGCCAAGGTATGATGTCTTGCCTTGCTGTGAAATTCCCCTTTCATCTGCCGCAGTAAACAATTTACTTTATCAAACCTTTTTCTGAATACGTACATAGGGTGGACATTTAAGTTTATGATCCAACTTTATTGCAGACATTTAGCAGGGTAATTGTGGCTAGTGCTGGGACAGACAGGTGGCTAGGTACTGAATCCCCACAGACCCTGACTGCCATAACAGGTGGATGGGGGTAAACACCCCATTTCCCCCTGCTCATGCTGGGTGACTGCAAACATTTGAGAAAGATGTAACCAAAAGACAACCCTATTCAGGTGGAAGGGCTGGTTTATGACTGAAACAATTAGCCATGTATGGACCTGTTGCCCTGCGGGGGGGGGGGAGTAGGGTAATTGGGGCGAACAAGTTCCTAGTTCTGTCAAGTTTTATGCCAATTATTTCAGTGTAAACATAATTTTTAAACCTGCATGTCTCCACTACATTCTTCGATCCATCCGTCTACCTGTCCTGCTCTAAAACCAGCATGCAAGTTGATGCACACAAATACAATGTTTCAACATGCATTGGAGTGTAATTAATAATGAACACAACTCCCAACAAGTTTACACATATCTTTTTTGTCTGAAATGTTGACAGAACAGGCATTTGTAAAGATAATCCATCTAAAGTACTTGCAGCAAATACAGATCAAATGTCTGACAAGCTTAATAAACCCTGGGGTAGATGATAGTTGTATAGAGGCAGCCTGGTCTAATTACAAAGAAAAACACCCAATTCCTGTAAGCCAGGGTGGATTGTTTGGCCCCCCATAGAACTGTCATAGGAGCAGTCAGAGAGAGGAAACAAGGATTAGGCAGGATATTGACACAAACTTGGAGACTTGGTGTCATATAAACTACAGTTTAATCTCCTGTGAGACTGGCAAACAGGCATTCCTGTTGTGAGGACAATTCTACTCTTCACATTTCTGATTAGAGGAGAGTTTGAGGCTCATCTAGCAGCTAGCATGTGCAATAGGAAGCTGGCAGTAACCGTTGGGGTGAGACCCGAAAAAGTCTCTTGAGTACTAGCAAAAATAAATGTCTTGCACTGAGAGGTGGACTGAGAGGTGGACTGAGAGGTAGACTGAGAGCTGGTAGTCTCTATCTGTGAACAAGCTGGCATGGAAGTATTAAAGCTGCTGCATTAAGCACGTGTAGGCAGCTGGTGTAGGCTGTTTTGAGCACTAATGCGTAAGAGGTGAAATATAACCAGAACCTATCAGGACCTCTCACCCTGTATTCCAAAATAAATAAATATAATATGCACCATGGCAGTACTTGACCATGAAACATTAACAACTGGCAACCAGAAGGAAAGTACTTAAAAGTAATGTGACTTTTATTCCATTAAATGAGCATCTCTGCCTAATGAGAGGGTGACAGGTGAACAAATTGAGACAGGCTTCAGGTGATTGTGGACAATGACTGGGGAACACTCAAAGTGTCATCACAAAATGAACTGGACACAAGAAATGGAAGAATTAATGAGAGAGTTCCAGTTGAATGTGAATGATAGGGGCATCAATTAATACTCAGCAGCATGAGCTGAATGGCTGATCTCTCCCCCTCCTATATTTTTTCTTTCTGTCAATCCCTGCTCTGCCATTATTATTTTTTTCCCCTCTTTTTCATCTTTCTATACCTCTGTTTCTCTCCCCCTCTCTCCCCCCTCCTCCATCCTCTCCTCCCTCCTTCCCTCCCTCTCCCTCCCTCCCTCCTCCCTCCCTCCCTCCTCATCCTCCTACTCCCTCTTCTCTCCCTCCCTCCCTCCTACTCCCTCTCTCTCCCTCTCACTCCCTCTCACTCACTCCTCCCACACCTCCCTCTCTCTCCTCTTCTCTCTCTCTCTCTCTCTCTCTCTCTCTCTCTCTTCTCTTCTCTCTCTCTCTCTCTCTCTCTCTCTCTCTCTCTCTCTCTCTCTCTCTCTCTCTCTCTCCCTCCCTCCCTACCACACTCCACCTCCTCTCTCTATATCTCCATTCCTCTCACAATATCCCCTCCTTCACATAACCCCCTCCTTCACATAACCCCCTCCGTCACCATAACATGTATGACGTAATAACCCATTTGTCAACGAGCATAATTTCCTCAACGACAATGCCCACAAACTCTGTAGCTGTCAATCCACAACATTTCAGATTACACCGACCATTCATAACCTCCATCAATAAATGAACGGAACATGATCTGGTGACTGTGTTAATGCTAGCAGTGTGTGCGAATATGTTTAAACAGTAAAACTGGTAAAGATGAGCTAAAACTATATGGTATCAGGCTAAATATGTACCCCAGCACTGACAGATGACTTGTCATGTCAGCGCTCCAGTGCAGTGACAATTGCTACGACCGAATAGGAAAAACCAACCCACCTTTCCTGATGTTCATCCTCCGGCTTGTATTCTCCTTGTTCCAAACCACCATTCCCCACTCTCACTCCCATAACACCATGTTGCAGTGAAACGTCACAATGTCTTCCCTTAACCACCACTGACTGTCCTCAGTCACTGCGTCTCACACTGCTACTGCCGCTTCACAGCACCGCTTCACAGCACCACCTCCTGTAACCTTCCACTTATGTACACGGCAACAAAACACCAATTCCTCCAGTGCAAACAAATCATCACGTTTTGCCAATTTCTGCACCGGTGGACACAGAACTTTCACAAACTTCTAAGTCCTCTCAAACACCCCTGTTGTGTAGGGTGAAAACAACCCTCTGTGACCATCATAAAGACATTGACCAACCTGCAGCCTGCTCACAAAGCCTGTACTGCTAAGCCAATTATACTGCTGTGAGTGGTTGGACAGGGTCACCTGACCCATTAGAGACTCATTATAAGGCTGTTGAGGGTGATCTACAGTGAGGAGTTGGAATAATTGGAATGTGGTTTCAGCACTGAGGACTGGCTGCCTATAATAACCTCTCTAGTTGGTAGTAGATCACATAAGCAGCTCACTGTGTTTGAACTAGCACAGGCCAAACAACTCCTGTGTATGCAACCACATGAATAATTAATTGATAATTAAAGCTCCTATTAATTAGCAATACAGCAATTCCAATTGTCTTCTCCTGCTCCAGAGTAGCAAAGATACCCATCACTCAAAACTCATCAATGCTCAATCAGTAGTTAAATATCAATCTGTTCGCTTGGTTACTTTCTGATTACAATTCAACAGTTCTCATGTCAATGTTCATGTGTTCAACTGTCACATTTTCCTGTAAACAGGTGCAAGATTAATGACATCAAGAGACATGTTAACGTTTTGTTTGGACCCGTTGGACCCGTTTTCTTTCATGCGAGCATCAAATGTTTTGCTAAATATTTGTCTTCCTTAGTAGCTAGTACATGTGAAATGATGGTTCATGTGAAACAGGTGCCTCCTCTTTCACTGTTCATTAACAAGTAATAATTCAATAAACAAAATGTTAGCATCAATATTTGGCTACTAATATTTATATTTTGTATATATATATAAAATAAAATTTACTGTCACTCAATACATAAACTCATGTATAGAACCAACATTCGTATATGTTTTTGTTTCACATACAAATTCAATATTAATAGATTGTACTATTCGCCAACATTATAAATATAAAACCATATTTTAACACATGTATACACATGTCTAAATACTTTTTTCTACCAACAAACATCAAAAGTCAAAGCCACAAACTTAGTGTTCAACTTATCATAACAGTTTTCTATTACACTAAAGACATTCAACTCTAAACACATTTTAACTCTAAAACATTTAACTCTAAAACATATTTTAACTCTAAACATATTTTAACTCTAAAACATATTTTAACTCTAAAACATATTTTAACTTTAAAACATATTTTAACACTAACACATATTTTTACAATAAAAGATATCCTAACATTTTAACAGCTACATGTAAATAAAGATTAATACCAGCTTAATGAAGATTAATAGAAAATACACTAGGCATAAAGTACCATAAAATACCATGTCTGCATCTGCTTTGTCCTGACCCGGCTGTGCCAACTGAACTCTCTGCACTGTGTAATATTTTACACACAATCACAATACTAACTGGACATGTTGACCGGTCAGGGGTAGTATATGTGTGGCTGGTGACAGCTGTCACAAGGTCTGGTCAGGTGATTCACAGAGGAAGGACATTTACAGTTGTCACATCAAAAGCTCCTGGTCATTACCACCTGCTGAAGAATATACAGATATATATGATGATATCCTGACACCGCAAGAGAGTGTCACAACTACACAGAGAGTGTCAAAGAATATAGATATATGATGATATCCTGACACCGCAAGAGAGTGTCACAACTACACAGAGAGTGTCAAAGAATATAGATATATGATGATATCCTGACACCACAAGAGAGTGTCACAACTACACAGAGAGTGTCAAAGAATATAGATATATGATGATATCCTGACACCGCAAGAGAGTGTCACAACTACACAGAGAGTGTCAAAGAATATAGATATATGATGATATCCTGACACCGCAAGAGAGTGTCACAACTACACAGAGAGTGTCAAAGAATATAGATATATGATGATATCCTGACACCACAAGAGAGTGTCACAACTACACAGAGAGTGTCAAAGAATATAGATATATGATGATATCCTGACACCGCAAGAGAGTGTCACAACTACACAGAGAGTGTCAAAGAATATAGATATATGATGATATCCTGACACCGCAAGAGAGTGTCACAACTACACAGAGAGTGTCAAAGAATATAGATATATGATGATATCCTGACACCGCAAGAGAGTGTCACAACTACACAGAGAGTGTCAAAGAATATAGATATATGATGATATCCTGACACCGCAAGAGAGTGTCACAACTACACAGAGAGTGTCAAAGAATATAGATATATGATGATATCCTGACACCGCAAGAGAGTGTCACAACTACACAGAGAGTGTCAAAGAATATAGATATATGATGATATCCTGACACCGCAAGAGAGTGTCACAACTACACAGAGAGTGTCAAAGAATATAGATATATGATGATATCCTGACACCGCAAGAGAGTGTCACAACTACACAGAGAGTGTCAAAGAATATAGATATATGATGATATCCTGACACCGCAAGAGAGTGTCACAACTACACAGAGAGTGTCAAAGAATATAGATATATGATGATATCCTGACACCGCAAGAGAGTGTCACAACTACACAGAGAGTGTCAAAGAATATAGATATATGATGATATCCTGACACCGCAAGAGAGTGTCACAACTACACAGAGAGTGTCAAAGAATATAGATATATGATGATATCCTGACACCACAAGAGAGTGTCACAACTACACAGAGAGTGTCAAAGAATATAGATATATGATGATATCCTGACACCACAAGAGAGTGTCACAACTACACAGAGAGTGTCAAAGAATATAGATATATGATGATATCCTGACACCACAAGAGAGTGTCACAACTACACAGAGAGTGTCAAAGAATATAGATATATGATGATATCCTGACACCACAAGAGAGTGTCACAACTACACAGAGAGTGTCAAAGAATATAGATATATGATGATATCCTGACACCACAAGAGAGTGTCACAACTACACAGAGAGTGTCAAAGAATATAGATATATGATGATATCCTGACACCACAAGAGAGTGTCACAACTACACAGAGAGTGTCAAAGAGGAAGCTCTTCTGTTTTCACTGATAATCAATGTTGGTATTTGATCTGAGGGACAGTGCACTGGGCATTTTGTTTTGATGATTGTGGTGTGAATTGATGTTGCTCTGACATCACACAGGCAGACCACCATCTGGCAACAGCTTCCTGTGATAGGCCACTGGCAGGCACCATTCAAATGATGGACAGAGTTGTTCTAACTTAAGTTTATGCTAAATTATTTTTTATGATGATCACAACTGGCCAAGAACTGGCTTCAGGCAGATCAGGATTTGTTGCTGCAATAAAATTTGTTTTATTTCAAGCCCAGGTCAGTTTTAATGATGTTCTGACTAACAGAAAGATACATAAATAAATTAAATTAATGACTATCCAACCACCAGGGTTGCTGTTCTCTGTCTCACACTGTAACTGACCACACTGAATACAACTGTACTAACTTTTTCCTTAAATTATACCAAAACAATACAATATACAATAGTATTGGTTTCAAAGACTAAACATCTTGGTTTGGGGATAAAATGATAACACATAAAATATATTTCTCAATTATGTTGTATGATAACTATTTTTTTGACACATAATGTTTAAAACAAAATCTTAGTGAAAACACATTTTAAATACCTATTACAGGATTAAAAAAAAATACCAGAAACTGGCACTGGCTGAATATCCATGATAAACCAATTAGTTAAATATGTGTAACTATAACGTGTGCTATGGTATTAATTCCTAATATGCTATAAAAGTCAACAATAAGTGCCTTCCATATTAGACACACATTATCATAAGTTTTCTGATAATGACAGCGTGGCAATTAAAGAACAATGAAATGTACACTGGACTGTTTGATTTGAACCAATGCCCATAAAGGTAGAGCAGCAGGTGGTAATGATTATGCATCAACTGGAGCCACAAACTGCAGGATCTGCCCTTCAAGACTGCCATGTTTAAATTGGACTTAACTCAAGTGCCAATGATGACAGCAACTGACAAGTGTCTTAACCAGTCTTGACCATGGGGCAATGGGACACTGTGAGAAGGGGTTACTGTGAGAAGGCATTCTTGAAGGAGGGTGCGAGCCAAAGGGCAAGAAACTGAAGAGGGTGACCCACTGACAGTTTGTGAAACATTACAATTCCAGCCCAGTTTGTCTTTACTCCAATCTGAAACTCCTTTATCCAGTTCCTGCAGTGTGCTTCTTGAGCCCAGCAGGGAAGGCTGATGCAATGAGGGAAGGAGTACTGCAGAGGTGGGGAAGGATTCAGGCTGAAGGGAAGTTGGGATTGGGAGTCAAAGGGAAGACAAAGAGGCAATGTTTTCAAGGAGCTGCTGTAGCTACAAGTGTGCCTGGCTGTTAACCCCTCAAATTTACCCCTTGGGTAAATCTGTGTCACAGAGGGGAATACTTCAGGGAACTTCTCATCTAATGCTTGCTATACCAGATTTAAATCTTTGAAACAATTAAAATTAAAATTTTTTCCACCATCTACTATTCTACAATTATGGGTAAACTTACTTAATATTTATTGAAGCAGAGTGTTGACATTTCCATGACTGATTTTTTTAATTATCAAGTTACACGAAGGAAAACCAAAAGGACAGTAATAAGTTTTAAATAAATCTTCCACTAATGTAGTAAAAAAATTTCATTAAATATTTTTACAAAACAATAATTTTGGCATGGCAACTTTTTAAGATGACCAATACCGATGGTGCCCATTAATGGTCAGATAAAACCAATTAAAACCTGGTCCATTCAAAGCCAGGCATCATATCCGGCTATTGTTTGACCGTCGGTGCACATTAAAATCTTCATAAAGGGGGTTGATTACGACCCACAAAATGGGCAATAACACCCCATTAAATGCCTCGTCTCATTGCGACTGTCTCCAAGGTAGAACTATGCAAGCACCAACTTATGTCTAATCATGCGACTAATCTTCATATTGACTTCTCCCCTGCGGCAACAATGTGGGTGACGCCACCTATTATTGTGGTCTTCATATGTTGCCATGGGCAACCACAATAGGCCCTCAAACAGGTGAGAGTGGGAATGTTCTAGGCACATTGAATGCTACCATCTGCTTGGTGACACCATCGGTATTGGTTCTTCAGTTTGCATTCTTCTGCATGAAGCACACGCCTCAGACAATTGTGAAGGCCATCTATGCATGTTTGAAATTAAACTCTGCCAAGCATGTCATTTCATTTCATTTTACTAAAGTACACTTTAAAATGCAATTAACCGCTTTCAGAGAGTTCGACTGTAGTTTGTGCAGAGCTTCTGTTATTCAATGTTAAAAACCATTAGCCACTGATTTGGTATTCCATTGATTCAACTGCTGCTGTCTGAGATTGACAATTTTAAGAATACATAAATGTGGCAATATATACGTGTGTCACATTAAAACTCAACAAGTTTATTTTCCTAATCAATTATATAAGTATTATCCACAAGATGTTTTTATAACTGCAATAAAACAGACTATCATAATTTAATAATAATCTTAATTTTCTTATCATCCAATCCAAATAATTGCTCTGGGTCACTGTACAATGACATATGCATTAATTTGTTACAAAATCATAAAAGTTTAACTATGATAATGTGCAAACATCAGCAAATATTACAAGAAAAACACAATAACATGTTTTGTCCATATAAATAGTTAAAATTAATAAATACATAAACAAAAGCAAAAAATCATTAATTAATGGTACTAGTGCATATAAAATATACTTGTTATTATCTGAAGAAGTAACTGAATCACATGTCATTAAACTTGTATCACCATTTCTACAACTACCCGGTATCTACCATGCAGGTAGATGTCGTGAAATCTATGGTATTCAAAATCTACATACATCACCTTATGTCCAACTAACAAACCCCAGCAGGGTAACTAGAGGAACCAGGTGAGTGAAGCAAGACCCCACCCCACCATCTGGCCAACTATTTCTGATCATCTTTACAGACCACTTCAAAGGGTAATGATGAGTCTAATTAGAGATACTTAGTGACACAGGTGAGTGTGGCTAGGCATTCCTGCGAATACTCCAACTTGCCATTGTTAAATTCTTGTTCATAGAAATATTCCTCTATAGCACTCTTCTAATATTTGTTTGATGCATTTTTCAAGAATAAACAAGTGAGTAGAAGTCTTGAGAAACACGATTAAATCAAAACCAAAGGGTTGTATATTTTGTCAGTGAAAATAGCCACAAAAATAAACCTGCAGAAATCCTATTTAGTTGCTATATTCATTTAATTTATTTCTGCGACTTTATTTGTGACATTTAGCTGTAATAACTCCTGTGAAGCAGTAGACTTAACCACCTTTCTTACAATCGGGTAATATTTTTATTTAATATATTACTATGATCAGTCTTAATACGCTTGTCATTAAAATATAAGACAGTTTTTGGCAATTATTGACAGCCTAATAAATCAACCAATGAAAATTGCTGAACCTTCCCTTGAGCAACCTTTCCTCCAATCAGGTACCTTGGCTTAACCCCCTCAAAAGTCACAATTTGAGTTCCTGACAAGACAAGGTGGGGGGGGGGGGCAGCTGTCAAACTCTGGCCAACTCCTGGGAGACTCCACTGTACACAAGTACCCACAGATAATGGGGTGTAATCGCAGGGTGATTTTCCACTTAATTAAGGGGTTCTCTTGAAAGAGGCAACAGATAACTCTTGGCACATGCCTAGTCACCTTCCAAGGTTCAGTCCCCAGAGTGGGGTGGGCAGATGGAAGGGATGGGGTGGGCAGATGACCCAAAGAGAGGTCTACAAATTGTTTAACACTTGTTTATTTGAGGGTGATGGAAATGTAAATGACAAAACTTTGAAGCAACTCTACAATTATCAAAATCTATGTCACTGTTTAATCATGACTTTGGGTGTACTGAGACAATAGGACTATTGTACTTCTGATAACTGCAATTGTCAATGCAATTCTGTATCAGTAAACGCCCTACTCCACAATATTGAAGAAAGATAAGTTTCAACTTGTAAATTTAGCACTGGTCTTTTTAATAATATCTAAATTCAATCAACACAACATGCTGTTTCAATGTTGTCATTGTTCACAATTGTTCACATAACATAATGTTTCAGTACTGTGACTCAATTTTGCTTATTAATAATCTAATATAATAAACATTTAACCCATATTAAATTTACATAACTAATAACAGCTCACAGATACTCAGCTATTTTTTCTCAAAACTGTTGGACAAGTAAAAGTAAGTTTTTCTTAGAAAGAAAATGCACCAGGTTGTCCAACCTTCCTTAATCACCCAACCAGTAATATATATATATATATATATATATATATATATATATATATATATATATATATATATATATATATATATATATATATATATATATAAATAAATATCTAGTGTTTGGCTTCATGATGAAACATCTCGTGTTAAAATATCCTGTAAGGTTAAATCATGTCAAATAAACCAATCCTACCTGTGGTCTTCAGCTGGACTTCCACCCTTGGTTTTCTCCTGATTCCTCCAGCCAGCAGGCTCCCATTGTGACTGTCACGCTTGAGTGATTTCTCCATCACCCTACGCCTCTTCGCCCCACTTCGCATGGTCAGGTGGTCCTGCCAGTGGCTGGCATCGGTTCCTGGCATCTCCCCAATCTCCCCTTCCTTATGCTTCCTCTTCACCATTCTTCCACACAGCATTGTGTCCTACAACCATAACAGGTCATTGTTACAATCATTGTAAAAAATTTAATCAGTGTTACATATTCCTTATAAAAAGTGTCAGCGTTACACATTCCCTTTGTAAAAAAACAGTGTATTTGTTCATATTCCTAGTACATTTTTTATTTGTTTTTCTACAACGTAATCATCGCTATTTCACTACACTGCAATTCACAACTAGCTCCCATCTGATGTCGCTTCAACGTGAAGTATTCAGCCATGTTGCTGTAAGTGTACCAAGGTTGTTATTAAAATATGCAGGTATACTATCTCATTTATTTAACTGAATAAGATTATGTGGAAAAACCAGTCTGCATGGAATTGAGAATTGCAGTTAGATAAATCTTATTTATGCAAACTAATGGCCAATTTTCCACAGAATTTAAATTAAATATTCAACAAGAACCAGAACACATAATGAGGAGACAAGAGTGACATAAGAGGTCAGGAAGTGTCAACTGTCCCAGGTGATCTTTGACCTGACTTGTGACAGACCTGCACCTGAAAAAGGTGACATGAAGCAGGATATGACATGAGCCTTGAGACACCTGGACACCTGGGCAGAGATTCATCCACTGCCCCCAGGGTCTCACTCTGGTGATGCAATCTGATGTAGCCTTACTCAATGTGGGTGCTGAAGTGAGCCACTGCTACTGTCATGTTATGTCTGACTGACCACACAGGGCAGGGTAGAGTGTCACTGCCAGTGACCACAGATAGACTGACTGAATCACTGGCAATAGTTACAAAGATGTCATGACTGGGAGGATATCTTGGTGAAACATCTTAACTTAGGCCTACTGGTTAGAAATACACGACTGGATGGATGGATGGATGGATCTGTGGATGAGTGGGTGGGTGGATGGATGGATCTGTGGACGGATGGACGGATGGGTGGATTGATGGATGACAGCGCACCATTCCAGCAATTACATGTGATGAAAGTAAATCCTAGACAAACAGTTGAATGTGAACTGGACTATTTCTGATATCTTCTATTGTCTTACTTGTCAGACAATGAAACAGTAATTATGAAAACTACACACAGTCTTAATGTCACCTGCAATAATTGACTGTCAATAGTTTAGGGAAGTAAAGACAGGGAGAGGTTGGGAGAGACCTGGGCTGTCAATGGGACAGCTGGGAAGCCCTGTACAGTCAATCAAATTATGTACCCTGTGAGATGCTGTAATTATTGTTACTGGCCACATTTGTCAGAAGTGTCACACTATCCAAGCACCCCTTGTTAGAGTGGCAGGTTCACACCAGAAACTAGTAGGGTGATTACAAATACCCCAGGGTAATATCCAACTGAATCACACCCAAGGCCCCCAGTGTTTGCACATGATTCTGGCATCTTGTAGACTGTAATTTTATGTTATTTCAAGAGTTGATGACACTGGAGTGTGTCCTCTGTCACAGATAATGTCATCATATATCCACTGGTGATTGAACCTGTCACTTGACCAGTGGTCAAGGAAAGACCAAGTGGTGGATAATTATCTTCAAGAATTGCAAGCTCTTGTACCATCATCTTCATATGTAAAATATAGTTTTCAAATTTTTAAACTTGTTATTTAATTATTAACACAGGACATTGTTGCCTTCACAAGTCACTGGAAATCAACTGCACATGTAATCATATTTATGACATTATATACTATGTCCAGAAAATAATTTATCATCTACTCCACAGAAAAAATTGAGACAATAAATCACACCAAATCGTATCACACATTCTAGCCAGAATTTCAAATACTCATATCAAACTTTCAAATCTAATTAATGGCATAAAATTGTAAACATGCATAGTAATAATTATTCATAGTTAATGAAAATAACATCATAACCAATTGTTGCAAATGTTTTGTACCTTTTAATTCATTCTGTTGAACCTCTTTATAGGCATATTTATTTTATCATTACTTAACCTTCATATGTGGGAATAAAATGTGAATCAAATGTTCAAATATTACTCTGACCACTCATTCCCAGTGAGCAGTCAGTGACCACTGACATAGGCCAACAAGATGATATCTGCTCAGCAATGTTCCTGGACAGTGGATGAACAACATAATCCTTCTCAACTCATGCCCCCCCCCTCCGTATGCCCCAATTTATGCATGTGTGCGTGCATGCGTACGTGTGTGTGCAAGCACACACGTATGCATATGTGCATGTGCATTGGTACATGCATGTGCAAGCATGCATGCATGTGTGCATGCTTGTCTTAAGCAATTATGGAAGTTGCTGTGGTGTGTGTTATTTTGAATTGATTATGTAACTCGGTGAAAATTATGCACTTTCACCACTTCAGTATAAACCACTCTGACTAAGTAGATTTGTTAGTGCTATGAATACTGACAAAACTCTCTTTGTGATTCTGTATTGCGTCAGAACTTAAATATCACTAAAATATTCCAGCAACAAAATGCTGGGTAATGTGTCCTAGTTTTCATTTAGTTCAATGAATACATCCTTGGAAATATGTTGCTTATTATTGTGGTCAACATGAACAATTGTTGATGTATTAGAATAAACATCTTTATGTGCAAGTTATTGGTCTACCAATCCAATATACAATAGTATGGATATTCCTCTCTGAAGTTACTGCACCACCATGACCCAACCCCCACTCACACACACACACCCATTACCATGACCCAACCCCTACTCACACACACTCACACACACACCCATTACCATGACCCAACCCCTACTCACAAACACACCCCCCATTACCATGACCTAACCCCCACTCGCACACACACCCCCCATTATCATATACAGTATTGAGAATGTTCTTCTATGAAGTTCAAGACCCCAACAGGTGGCAGCACTTAAGCAATCAGTTTTAAGACAAATTCTAGGGAAAATTTTAAATAATGTTACACAAAACAAAGTAATAGAAAATTAAACATCAAACATGACAGCTTTATGCATTTTCATTCAATTGAGCCAGACAATAATTTCCTGCTAAAAACAAAAGACTTTCTGTTTCTGATTTCATGTCCTGCTCACAAGAGTGAGTCTGTCTATGTTGCAGCCGGCAATGGCCTCAGCAAGTGATTTGATTAACTTAATGTGAACATTAAGCACCAAGGAAACTAATAAATATCACATAATAGCTGTATAAGGAGAGAAAGAGAGCCTTGTCCATGCCAGGTAGCGGGCACATAGTTAGTTCTCTGTATTAGTCCCCGTGGACTTGAAGTCTTCTGATGAGAGTTTACCCAAGGGGATTCAGGGGGTGTTAAGCTGTTCCTTGCAACCAGTGCAGCCATGGAGATGTTCCTTGCAACCAGTGCAGCCATGGAGATGTTCCTTGCAACCAGTGCAGCCATGGAGATGTTCCTTGCAACCAGTGCAGCCATGGAGATGTTCCTTGCAACCAGAGCAGTGCAGCCATGGAGATGTTCCTTGCAACCAGTGCAGCCATGGAGATGTTCCTTGCAACCAGAGCAGTGCAGCCATGGAGATGTTCCTTGCAACCAGAGCAGTGCAGCCATGGAGATGTTCCTTGCAACCAGAGCAGTGCAGCCATGGAGATGTTCCTTGCAACCAGTGCAGCCATGGAGATGTTCCTTGCAACCAGTGCAGCCATGGAGATGTTCCTTGCAACCAGTGCAGCCATGGAGATGTTACTTGCAACCAGTGCAGCCATGGAGATGTTCCTTGCAACCAGAGCAGTGCAGCCATGGAGATGTTCCTTGCAACCAGAGCAGTGCAGCCATGGAGATGTTCCTTGCAACCAGTGCAGCCATGGAGATGTTCCTTGCAACCAGTGCAGCCATGGAGATGTTCCTTGCAACCAGTGCAGCCATGGAGATGCTCCAGACAGGACAAGGGCTGAGTCAATACAATATAAATATGCATAAGTCAAGAAACTTGCACACTGGTGCATGCAGCACGCACTGACAATTATGGGGTATGGACCCCCCCAGAAATCCCCCCCCCTCGTATGTTTCCAACCCCTGGATGTTTCCCTTCACTAAAATGAACAGGTGGATGTTTTCCCCCTTTTTATATGTTGACTATCAAGGAAATATGTTTTCTTTATTTCTAACTGTTTCTTTACTAATTAAAAATAATAAGTATAAATATATACACAATGAACCAGTCTTTATGAAGTCAATTGCAGAATGGTTTATTTCCTTAATATTGCTATAATTATGTGGTGTTACAGAAGAACTTATTATCGTTGGGTTAAACACTTTTTAATATTTATAATATTATTGTTTATTTAATATATTTAATTAATTGTTTGATTAATATAACAGCTTATTTGTTAAATGTTTAAGTTGCTCTGTGAATTAGTCAATACGTGAATATTAAAAAGTCTCAGTATATAAATGAATAAATAATAAACATTTCAACATTGAATAAATTACAATCAGGCAAAATGCCATTATCAGTCATAGATCTGTTTGATGTTTCCCCCTTTGTCTACTTCTGTGTCACACTTACACCCAGGCACACTTACATGTGTGTGCACTGTGATGGCAGGGCAGATGCTGGAGGGTGTTCAAGAGGGTAATGGCCCCATTACAGGGTGGGTTATACAACACCCTATCCATACAGTGTTGCATAACAATGGCTGATCCCTGCATTGGGAAGAAACACCTGCCTTATTGCCATTTAATAACACCTTCCATTCCCATGTTTCCACATCACATATTCCCAGGACAACTATGTCTGCTCGGTTGGGTTGACTTGTGTCCACAACAAATCTCATTCTAGTTTTGTGTAGTTTTAAAATAAAAAAATTCATTATATATTCCCATTACTCATGGTGCAGCCATAACAGATCTTAATCATATTTTCATGTGAAAAATTATGAATTTAGTTAAATATGTAATTTATACTGTAAATTTAAATAAAATAATTGTTGTGTCATTATGATGCATTGAAATTTATGTTGCATAACAACTTAAAAAGAACCTCACAGTAATTTTTATATATTTAGAAATAAAAATTATGTTGTCTGTTGTGCATAACTGTGTGCACGGTGTGTGTGTGTATGCATGTGGAATGTGTGTGTGCACGGTGTGTGTATGCATGTGGAATGTGTGTGTGCACGGTGTGTGTATGCATGTGGAATGTGTGTGTGCATGGTTTATGTGTATGCATGTGGAATGTGTGTGTGCATGGTGTATGTGTATGCATGTGGAATGTGTGTGTGCATGGTGTATGTGTATGCATGTGGAATGTGTGTGTGTGCACGGTTTATGTGTATGCATGTGGAATGTGTGTGTGCACGGTGTATGTGTATGCATGTGGAATGTGTGTGCATGGTATATGTGTATGCATGTGGAATGTGTGTGTGCATGGTTTATGTGTATGCATGTGGAGTGTGCGTATGTAATGCATGTGGTGTGTGCGTATGCATGTGCAACGTGTGTGTTCATGGACTCCATGCACACAAATGCATGTGGTGTGTGCGTGTGCATGTGCAACGTGTGTGTTCATGGACTCCATGACACAAATGCATACTAAATACTATTAATTAATGTACTTCATACAGCAATTGTTACAACTAATCTTTTTTACCAAGACTATCTAATATGGAAACCAAATAGTGGTTTTTGTTTGATTGTCACAGCCATTTGAAGCTGTTCACTAAGATAAACTGTTGATATTTATGTAGACAACTTCTTTACCTGCCTTAGTGCTGGCTACACCCATATGTGAAGCATTAATCTGAGAAAAAATTGCAAAATGCATTATATCCAATTTGTGTGTTTTGAGATAAATCATGTTTTCTATTGCACATAGTTAAGCAATAGACAGAAAAACCATAATTTTTTCAGTCATTAACGTGGCATATATCGCATTTTGATGCAAAACCCTTTTACCTCCACCTAGACAAAACTAATCCTAATTCAATTTACGCCGTTTTGGCACAAAACACAATATCAAAAGGCTTCATATCTTCTTGTTTGTTACAACAACAATGTTATTTGTACAGATAAAAGTGAGTCCTTCACTCACCTGCAGGTCCAAAGTTGTCTGTCTCATGACTACTGCCTCTGACACAAATGTCAACTTCATAAAATTTTTAACTTCCAGTTGTTGTGACAACCTATGACAGGGTGTTGACAATTGTATGACAGTATGATGACAGTTGTATGACAGTATGTTGACAGTTGTATGACAGTATAATCACACAACTGTTGGCCACTGCTGATGAATGAATAGTATTGCTGGGTGGTCTGTCATCTCATGGGGTGGGGTATGGTAGGGAGGCTGGGTGGTTGTGGGGTGGGGTGGGGTAGGCAGACTGGGGTGTACTGAGTGGGGGTGGTGGAGAGTGGGCTGGTAATGATCATTGGATATATGAGTGACAGCTGTTGACCAGTGACTTTGTTCCACCTGGTCGCACATGACTGAACATAGCCCTTGCATGAGTGCCCCAGACTGGACCATGTTTAGCAAAAGCAGCCAGCAGTAACAGGAGGAGTGACCACAGATTACTATTAGGCATGTTATGGACAACGGCAAATACTCGGACTTTAACTACGGTCTTTGTCCACCATGCATGCAGAAATCTGACACATCATTAAATACATGTTAAATTATATAAATGGTGTTTTTATTTTAGACAATGTGCAAATGGTCACTCCGTGCAATCAATGAAGGTATTATAGTCTCCAGCTAGAGTAAGGTTATTACTGTCTACTGATGTATTGTAGCCCTATAAATGTCTTAGTCAAAACTAAACAGTAAATAAAATAAATATGAGCAAAAAAATAACACTGAATTGTTGAATTTTGTTGCAATTTTCACATTGTGGGATTTCAGTTTGTGGAGTTATGGACTGTTGTGTTTTGTCCGGATACCAACCTGTTGGGGTAGATAATGCCATAAACATTCTAAGTATTTATGTGACAGACAAATACCTCAATATGTTATGTTGAACTAACAAATAAATGTCTTTAAGACTTGGCATGTAACCTGACCGGCAGTGGATGGTTAGCAATCAAGAACTGTCTCCTGCTGTTAACTCAGGTAAAAGTGGTTAATTTGGTTAGTTGAATTTGATAGTATATTGTTACGTTCTATCAGTCTACAACTGGACGTCGCTACTGCTTCATAGGCCTCATGTTACTTGGACAGTGTTCTCTGCTGTGTTACATAAGGTGTGCATAAAGACAACATTTAAAGAGGCGAGTCTTACATTCTGATGCATTATGAAAGGCTGGTTTCCTACAAAGTCTCTGCATTGACCAGATACAAAGAAGAGCAACGTTTCTGCTCCATGTCTGCCACGTGCCAGGACAAGCAAAGGGGGTTATTACCCTCTAAGTATAGCTTAATCTTAGAACCAGCTGCCAACCCACAAATGTACAACAGTAGCAAGTGGGGGGTTCAAAGTAACACCCCAGGGCAGGTGGAAGGGCGATTGTCTGCTGGTCACGTGACTCCAGCAATCTTCCCTGGCACTTGATGAAACAGTGACCCATTGTCCATTACAGGTGGGAATCCATTACAGGTACACACATATCTGTGTGTTTACCATTTTCATATGAATCACAACAAACATCATTAATAAGATATAACTTTCATTTAAATCTCATCCTTTGTCCAACATTGTTTATGCACACTATAAAAATTTACTAAAACATACAGAACAATGAGACTACCCTGAGGGTAAAGAGGATAATTAATACCCTTTAGTTTCCCTTTCCATCAAACCACCTGCATAATTGATATGTACCTACCTGTGATGTGCATAAAACACCTGGCAACTAATGGAATCTGAGCCTGCCACGTGTCTAACAAGTGATCATTCCAATAGACACACTTTCAGCACTCCGGGCTACAATAAAATTCTGATCACAGCTACTCAGCTGTCTTTGTTAATTATAGCTTTGGTTGTTGTTATGTGGTGACATTTTGAATTAGATTGTCATTTAAGGCAAATTTCAGTGATGCCATCTGGTGAGGGACGTGGGAAGTTTGAAGGATGTCAGTACTTCATATATCGACAAGTCACATTTAGTTGTTTAATGAGTTTTGAAAGGCTGGTGTGTTTAATTGATTATACATTTTAAACATAAAAATAGCAGTTCATTGTCCAAACTTGCCCAATGTTGTTGTTTAATAAATTTCAAATTGAAATAAATTTCAAACTGAAATCCTGTTTTGACAAATGCACCGATTGACGTAAAAGGTCATTATAGTGGTTGTAGCAAAATGTTCGACTTATGTTATTTGACTTATGTTGTGTACGAGATGCCCCTGTGTCAAATGACACCATTCAATTTTATTTTCTCCAAAATTATGTTGTTCACCCCACGTCACACATTTGGACATGAACCCTGTAGGTGTGGTCTTTACCAAGATTTAACAAGATTGCCATCCAAAAACAACAAGTTCCAGATGGCAAGTGGACAAGGAAGCCATTGGATTATAGAGAGTCCAACAATTTTCACATCTATGTGTAGCCCGCCCTTATCAGATATCTGTCAATCTGTCTTATAAAGATTGATCCTAAATACAAATAAACTATGTATTAAATTAAATAGTTCATGTCACCTGATATGAATTTCTTTGCACAATTCCATTGCATCATTATTATTTGATGCCATGACAAGGTAATTTTATTACAAAATATATGTTTAATATGGGATACAATTTACATAATACAGTTAATATCATTCCCACAATTATAGTATGCATATAAAGAGATAAACAGAAAATTGACCATATGGACTCGTGACAGGAAGCTGTGCACATCAAAGGGTTTCTATGGGAAGGTGCGAAGTAACAATTCTAGGCGTGACCCTTGGATTACAACCAACAAAAGAACACCTCGTTCCTGGATGCTTTATAAAGTTTATTACCCTTTGAATCTCGAGTTATTACTTCTAGGATGGGTTATTAACTTATTACCCTCTTATTGAAATATGTCATGTCACTTAGACTTAGACTTAGACTAGGGCCTAGGCCTAGGGCCTAGGGCCTAGGCTTAGCCTTAGGCTTAGCCTTAGCCTTAGGCCTTAGCTGTAAAACTAAAAGTACTAAAACGATTTCTGCAACAACGAAATAATTATTGTCATATTGGTGTTTTAACTTAATTTATGCCCATGTTGAATATAGTCCTAACAAGTAAAATCCATAACTTGTTCAATTTGAACTTACGGTAAGATGTTGATCGTAGCAAGTGCCTGAACAGCCAATGGTATAACCAAGAAACACAACAGCATTTCTGTTGACACATGTCCTGCGTCCATCATGTGGATTGCAACAGAATCGGTGTCGCTACCTGGTGGTTAAACATACAATTAATCGAGAACCAAGACGCTAGGGGGAGCCACTAGAACGTCTGATGCCACGGCAGGTGCTCATGGTGGTCTATAATAACTCTATATCAATAGTATTGCTAATTCTACTCACCGACAAAATTAAATTAGTTAATAACACAAACAGACAATAATATGATTCACACCTTAACACTATAACCACAAACTTTAAATATTTTTTATAAACCAAACTGATTAAAAATGTACAGGTTTTTGGATATAAATGATAGTAATAATCATATAAATTGGCTATGGTTATGGGAAAATATAATTTCAGAGTTTTAGGGAGCAAATAAAGCCATAGTTATATAACATAAATTTTGGGTTGGAAGTTATCCAAAGTTCAAACATTTTCACTCCATAATTTAAATTTGGCTGCACAAAGAAGCAATTTAATATAAAATAATATTACATGGTAAAGCTCCAAAGATGGAAACATTGAACTTAGATGATCCTGAAGCAGTCTCATGCCATCAGGGGAACGCTATCGCACGAGGCTCTGGGCAATATATCCCATCCAATCCCATACCCATCTCAGTAATGCAGGCTGAACAATGCCAGCCGTCCACACCATTGTGGTTTATTGGGAAATATAATCCAGATTTCACTTGAGAACAATTCAACGAGAAACCGCTCAACCGCGACTGACAGAACTTTATCAGAGGCAGGTGTATTTAGTGGACTGGCCTGATGCAACAGAGCATAACCGGGGATTAGGATCAGTTGACTGCACCAATTACTGTCCCTTCTCCCAGCTGACTGCTCATTCCTTTGTTTACTTACACCTGTCTATGACAATGTGACACTGCAGCAGAGTCTTGTATGTCTACACAGACTCAGATAGAGGCATTTATATTGATTACTGTGCATTAAGACCACAGGCTGCATGTGGGCACATAAATGTCCACACAAACATGTTTCTTTAATTTAATTGAGTGAAAGTTGTTTCAGCCCGCCACCATCAATCTTGTGTAGGTGTTGTGTAAAGAAGAGGAGGGGTTTCACCCAAGGGCATCTTCACAAGACAGAGAACAAGAACAAGAACAAGATGTTTATTTGACCCCAAATTAAATTATACATTGTGCAGTTTACAAGTATATTGTTATATTCTATATACATATAATGTATATATACTTCAACTATAATTAACCTAAACTCATAATAATAAAAATGGGGTTAGTGACTCCCATTAAGACAAATATATAACAATTTTATATTGTACATATGTTTTCATATTTTTTTAAAGAGAAAACTTTTGAAATAGTACGCAAAACCACGTAAACTGTGAGTGAATATTTTTTCTATAACTAATTCTGGAGTACAAGAGCAAAGCGGTTCTCCGCTCATACAGACATTCAACTACGGTGGCTAACCATTTCACATCAATGTTTGCTGCATTTTTGTTACTTGTGTATATATATAAATAATAAGTACTGGCTGATCTACCTTTGGTCCTACTTGTGTATAGGTGGGTTGTGGTTTGGTTGTCAACACATTTCGAGGGACAAATAAATGCTTTTTGATTGTCATTATGCACATTACTTTATGTCCCATACCACATATTGAGGGGGAGTGGTGGTACTAAAAATTATATGGTTTTTGGAATTTGAGAACTTATGCCACCAAACCTAAGGGGTGTAAAAATTAAATGTCTAAACATGATGAAATTTGTGGTATGTATAAATAAAATAATATGTCGAGCTGTAGTAAAATTTAATCAGCATAAGTGTTTAGACCAAACATGTTGTAATTGTTGTAATTTACTTTATGAACACTGTTGTGGCCACCAAATTGATTCAAATAGATATCATTTTGCTATCATTGAAGAAACAATTGTAAATTATAAATATCATGCTGCATACACAGTAGTGAAACTTAATATGGTTGAGAATAAGAAAGTTATAGAAACTGCAATATGGTTGACAAATTGGCTCTCTATTTTAGTCATGTTTAACAAGATTTAACAAGATTTGCCATCCAAGCCAAAGGCCCAGATGACAAGTGGACAAGGAAGCCATTGGCTTATCGAGAGTCCAACAATATTCATCTATTTGTAACCCACCCTCCTGAGATTTGTGTCAACCTTGTTTTTAAACAGCAGTTATATAATCCGTAGACAATTTGTTCCATTAATTTATTGACCTCTGTGAGAATGAGTACATCCTGATATACAATCTACACTGATGCTTTACTAATTTTACCTCATGTCCTCTAGTTCTACTATCCTTCTTGAGTGAGAAAAACATATTTCTATCCATATTTTCATACCCATTCAATATATTAAAAACTTCAATCTGATCTCCTCTTAACCTCCTTGTCTCTAGAGTTGTTAAACCACATTCTTTCAGGCGTTCTTCATAACTAAGGTCTCTCAGTTCTGGAATCATTTTAGTTGCTCTCCTTTGTATGCGTTCAAGCGTATCTATATCCTTCTTACGATATGGTCTCCATGCTTGTATACAGTATTCTAAATGAGGTTTAACTATTGCTATATAAGTAGGTATGCTTACTTTTTTTTTCTTGTATGTTATGTTTCTCCTAATCAACCCAAGAATTTGAATACCCTTTGAAGCTGCAATACCACACTGTTCTGAAACTTTCATATCAGCACTTATTGTTATTCCTAAGTCCTTTTCTTTTACAGTAGTACCTAGAACAGTATCTCTCATATTATAGTTTATATCTTTTACAGTAGTACCTAGAACAGTATCTCCCATATTATAGTTTATATATTTTACAGTAGTACCTAGAACAGTATCTCCCATATTATAGTTTATATCTTTTACACTAGTACCCAGAACAGTATCTCCCATATTATAGTTTATATCTTTTATAGAAGTACCCAGAACAGTATCTCCCATATTATAGTTTATATCTTTTACAGTAGTACCTAGAACAGTATCTCCCATATTATAGTTTATATCTTTTACAGTATTACCCAGAACAGTATCTCCCATATTATAGTTTATATCTTTTACAGTAGTACCTAGAACAGTATCTCCCATATTATAGTTTATATCTTTTACAGTACTACCCAGAACAGTATCTCCCATATTATAGTTTATATCTTTTACAGTAGTACCTAGAACAGTATCTCCCATATTATAGTTTATATCTTTTACAGTAGTACCTAGAACAGTATCTCCCATATTATAGTTTATATCTTTTACAGTAGTACCCAGAACAGTATCTCCCATATTATAGTTTATATCTTTTATAGTAGCACCCAGAACAGTATCTCCCATATTATAGTTTATATCTTTTATAGTAGTACCCAGAACAGTATCTCCCATATTATAGTTTATATATTTTATAGTAGTACCCAGAACAGTATCTCCCATATTATAGTTTATATCCTAGTTCCCATGTCCTGTATGTAGGCATTTACATTTCCCAAAATTTAATACGATACACACATGCATGCATGCATATGCATACACGCATACGCGCATATGGGCATACACACATATACATGTACGCAAAAACTACGCATGCATGTATGGATGCATGTGTGCATGTATGTATATATTGGCTCTCTATATATTGTATATATATATATATATATATATATATATATATATATGTTATATTTGGTATGTATCATAACACAGAAGAAAAAATATATAATAGCACACATTTCAGTTAGCATTTACTTTTTCTTGTTTTTTAAAATGTTGCTCATAATTTTCTCGCCCAAGTAACTTACTCCCCTGCCAGGCATAACTTGAATTTTGACTACTAAATGTAACTATGTTAAACAACACAACCAAAAAAAAATTGCAACAGTTTTGTTATAACAGACAGCTGCTTATAAAGTCAATCTCGTTCATGAAACACAATAGGCTTTATTTATCAGCAATTCCCGTTTTTGATCGACCACCGTTACTTACAGTAAAGAGGCATAAAAAGTGCAGACCACATAGAACACCTGTCAGATATGAACAGAACGACAGAATGTGCATGAGAAACCAGATCCTGTTCTGCCCCAGTTCCTGTTCTGTGGCTGTCTGTCGGCCAATGAAATGTAATTACACTAACACTAATTGCAGCCTCACGTGTCAGAGAGGCGCACTTCGAGAGACAGTTCAAAGTTGACACGAGACACATTTGCAGGTATCGCCAATGGATCTGGCGGCACGCTTTGTGTGGCTTGGTTCCTGGCAGACTGCATGACTGAGACAGGGGCCAAGGTGAATAGAACTCACACCAGTTGTGTTGATACTCACCTGCTGACCTCTGTCTACACCCATCTGTGGGGGCTAGCCAATCAACCCTAGTTGATTGACTCTGTCTACCTGATGCCAGGTAAATGTGTATTGCAACACCTTCCAGAATAAGCGAAGTCTCTTACACCTCCAGCAATTTACAATAATTATTATTCTGTTTCCTAACTTTTTCCATACCAAATATTGAACTTTTTAATTAGAATACTGTAAAAAAAAATTACGTTTCTTTATTAAATAAGTATTGTCACTCAGTAAATCAGCAGCAAGGCAGAAACCAGGAACAAGACATCACCATGGTTATTGAACCACACACATAATTAACAAAATTAAATATACTTAAGCATGTGTTACATTCAAACACTGAATCATACAGTTGATAAGATGAAACTGATTTGAATTTTTACTTAAAAATCTGGAACTGTTAACTTGGTTAATTCATACAATAACTTGGCATTTCTATAGAACAACTGATACTGTATGTGCAGAGGGCAGAAGGCAACACATGGCGAACAACTGATACTGTATGTGCAGAGGGCAGAAGGCAACACACGGTGAACAACTGATACTGTATGTGCAGAGGGCAGAAGGCAACACATGGCGAACAACTGATACTGTATGTGCAGAGGGCAGAAGGCAACACACGGTGAACAACTGATACTGTATGTGCAGAGGGCAGAAGGCAACACACGGTGAACAACTGATACTGTATGTGCAGAGGGCAGAAGGCAACACACGGTGAACAACTGATACTGTATGTGAAGAGGGCAGAAAGCAACACACGGTGAACAACTGATACTGTATGTGCAGAGGGCAGAAGGCAACACACGGTGAACAACTGATACTATATGTGCAGAGGGCAGAAGGCAACACACGGGGAACAACTGATACTGTATGTGCAGAGGGCAGAAGGCAACACACGGTGAACAACTGATACTATATGTGCAGAGGGCAGAAGGCAACACACGGTGAACAACTGATACTGTATGTGCAGAGGGCAGAAGGCAACACACGGTGAACAACTGATACTATATGTGCAGAGGGCAGAAGGCAACACACGGTGAACAACTGATACTGTATGTGCAGAGGGCAGAAGGCAACACACGGTGAACAACTAATACTATATGTGCAGAGGGCAGAAGGCAACACACGGTGAACAACTGATACTGTATGTGCAGAGGGCAGAAGGCAACACACGGCGAACAACTGATACTGTATGTGCAGAGGGCAGAAGGCAACACACGGCGAACAACTGATACTGTATGTGCAGAGGGCAGAAGGCAACACACGGTGAACAACTGATACTATATGTGCAGAGGGCAGAAGGCAACACACGGTGAACAACTGATACTATATGTGCAGAGGGCAGAAGGCAACACACGGTGAACAACTGATACTGTATGTGCAGAGGGCAGAAGGCAACACACGGTGAACAACTGATACTGTATGTGCAGAGGGCAGAAGGCAACACACGGTGAACAACTGATACTGTATGTGCAGAGGGCAGAAGGCAACACACGGTGAACAAATGATACTGTATGTGCAGAGGGCAGAAGGCAACACACGGTGAACAACTGATACTGTATGTGCAGAGGGCAGAAGGCAACACACGGTGAACAACTGATACTATATGTGCAGAGGGCAGAAGGCAACACATGGCAAACAACTGATACTGTATGTGCAGAGGGCAGAAGGCAACACACGGTGAACAACTGATACTGTATGTGCAGAGGGCAGAAGGCAACACACGGTGAACAACTGATACTGTATGTGCAGAGGGCAGAATGCAACACACGGGGAACAACTGATACTGTATGTGCAGAGGGCAGAAGGCAACACACGGTGAACAACTGATACTATATGTGCAGAGGGCAGAAGGCAACACATGGCAAACAACTGATACTGTATGTGCAGAGGGCAGAAGGCAACACATGGCAAACAACTGATACTGTATGTGCAGAGGGCAGAAGGCAACACACGGTCAACAACTGATACTGTATGTGCAGAGGGCAGAAGGCAACACACGGTGAACAACTGATACTGTATGTGCAGAGGGCAGAAGGCAACACACGGTGAACAACTGATACTGTATGTGCAGAGGGCAGAAGGCAACACACGGTGAACAACTGATACTGTATGTGCAGAGGGCAGAAGGCAACACACGGTGAACAACTGATACTGTATGTGCAGAGGGCAGAAGGCAACACATGGTGAACAACTGATACTGTATGTGCAGAGGGCAGAAGGCAACACACGGTGAACAACTGATACTGTATGTGCAGAGGGCAGAAGGCAACACACGGTGAACAACTGATACTGTATGTGCAGAGGGCAGAAGGCAACACACGGTGAACAACTGATACTGTATGTGCAGAGGGCAGAAGGCAACACATGGTGAACAACTGATACTGTATGTGCAGAGGGCAGAAGGCAACACACGGTGAACAACTGATACTATATGTGCACAGGGCAGAAGGCAACACACAGTGAACAACTGATACTGTATGTGCAGAGGGCAGAAGGCAACACACGGTGAACAACTGATACTGTATGTGCAGAGGGCAGAAGGCAACACACAGTGAACAACTGATACTGTATGTGCAGAGGTCAGAAGGAAACTCACGGTGAACAACTGATACTGTATGTGCAGAGGGCAGAATGCAACACACGGGGAACAACTGATACTGTATGTGCAGAGGGCAGAAGGCAACACACGGTGAACAACTGATACTGTATGTGCAGAGGGCAGAAGGCAACACACGGGGAACAACTGATACTGTATGTGCAGAGGGCAGAAGGCAACACACGGTGAAAAACTGATACTATATGTGCAGAGGGCAGAAGGCAACACATGGCAAACAACTGATACTGTATGTGCAGAGGGCAGAATGCAACACATGGCAAACAACTGATACTGTATGTGCAGAGGGCAGAAGGCAACACACGGTGAACAACTGATACTGTATGTGCAGAGGGCAGAAGGCAACACACGGTGAACAACTGATACTGTATGTGCAGAGGGCAGAAGGCAACACACGGTGAACAACTGATACTATATGTGCAGAGGGCAGAAGGCAACACATGGCAAACAACTGATACTGTATGTGCAGAGGGCAGAATGCAACACACGGGGAACAACTGATACTGTATGTGCAGAGGGCAGAAGGCAACACACGGTGAACAACTGATACTATATGTGCAGAGGGCAGAAGGCAACACATGGCAAACAACTGATACTGTATGTGCAGAGGGCAGAAGGCAACACATGGCAAACAACTGATACTGTATGTGCAGAGGGCAGAAGGCAACACATGGTGAACAACTGATACTGTATGTGCAGAGGGCAGAAGGCAACACATGGTGAACAACTGATACTGTATGTGCAGAGGGCAGAAGGCAACACATGGTGAACAACTGATACTGTATGTGCAGAGGGCAGAAGGCAACACACGGTGAACAACTGATACTGTATGTGCAGAGGGCAGAAGGCAACACACGGTGAACAACTGATACTGTATGTGCAGAGGGCAGAAGGCAACACACGGTGAACAACTGATACTGTATGTGCAGAGGGCAGAAGGCAACACACGGTGAACAACTGATACTGTATGTGCAGAGGGCAGAAGGCAACACATGGTGAACAACTGATACTGTATGTGCAGAGGGCAGAAGGCAACACATGGTGAACAACTGATACTGTATGTGCAGAGGGCAGAAGGCAACACATGGTGAACAACTGATACTGTATGTGCAGAGGGCAGAAGGCAACACACGGTGAACAACTGATACTATATGTGCAGAGGGCAGAAGGCAACACACAGTGAACAACTGATACTGTATGTGCAGAGGGCAGAAGGCAACACATGGTGAACAACTGATACTGTATGTGCAGAGGGCAGAAGGCAACACATGGTGAACAACTGATACTGTATGTGCAGAGGGCAGAAGGCAACACATGGTGAACAACTGATACTGTATGTGCAGAGGGCAGAAGGCAACACATGGTGAACAACTGATACTGTATGTGCAGAGGGCAGAAGGCAACAAACGGTGAACAACTGATACTGTATGTGCAGAGGGCAGAAGGCAACACACAGTGAACAACTGATACTGTATGTGCAGAGGGCAGAAGGCAACACACAGTGAACAACTGATACTGTATGTGCAGAGGGCAGAAGGCAACAAACGGTGAACAACTGATACTGTATGTGCAGAGGGCAGAAGGCAACACATGGCAAACAACTGATACTATATGTGCAGAGGGCAGAAGGCAACACACGGTGAACAACTGATACTATATGTGCAGAGGGCAGAAGGCAACACATGGTGAACAACTGATACTGTATGTGCAGAGGGCAGAAGGCAACACATGGTGAACAACTGATACTGTATGTGCAGAGGGCAGAAGGCAACAAACGGTGAACAACTGATACTATATGTGCAGAGGGCAGAAGGCAACACACAGTGAACAACTGATACTATATGTGCAGAGGGCAGAAGGCAACACATGGTGAACAACTGATACTGTATGTGTAGAGGGCAGAAGGCAACAAACGGTGAACAACTGATACTGTATGTGCAGAGGGCAGAAGGCAACACACAGTGAACAACTGATACTGTATGTGCAGAGGGCAGAAGGCAACAAACGGTGAACAACTGATTAAAAAGAAAACAGGTAAATGGACATAAAACATAGGTATAAAATTATGATAATGGTCACCAGATGTTTTATAAGTTGTGTTTTCTGATGAACGTACTCTATCAAGTCATGTAGTCTGTGAGTATTTGTCAACTTGTTTGTCAACTTGTTTGTCAACTTGCAGAATCAAAGAACTGGAAGGTTCTGATAAATTAGATTTTCTGCTTACCGGAAGAATAGCCTTGGGAAGAACTGTCTACAACATTTAATTTCATAAGTGACTATTACTGTCTGAATGTCTGGTGGCTTCAGTGGTTTGACCAGTGAAACTGAAGAAGTGTGCTACTGGTGGATGTCATTTGGTTTTACTGACATCAGGAAGAGATACAGATCTGACTTGTCACTGATGACTGATGGTTGACTGTCCTAACAAATGAAGAGACACTTGTCACTGTCAAATGAGCACTTGTCAGTGACAGAGTGATGGGGACATGTAGCTGTGGCCATATTGGTTCTTAAGTGTGGTCTACACACTATGATTACTTGAACCATCCACTAGTGTATGGTTGAACCTTCCACTAGTGTGTGGTTGAACCATCCACTAGTGTGGTTGAACCAATCACTAGTGTGTGTTGTTGAACCATCCAGTAGTGTGTGGTTGAACCATCCAGTAGTGTGTGGTTGAACCATCCACTAGTGTGTGGTTGAACCATCCACTAGTGTGTGGTTGAATCAAATGCTACATACAACCTGAGTTGATCAAACTTCTGTCATCTCCAGTGGGTCTTACAAAAATAAAGTAAAGTAAAGTTAATTTATTTCCTCATCATCATGATCATCTGGTAGCCATTCATGTAAACCCATAAAACAAGTCACAGAAATCTGTAAAATCCACAAATGAATCCCTATGATTATCTATCTCCACTGGCACTGGTTTGCCAAGCAAGCTCAAAAGGAGCTCTTCATGAAAATTTGGATATACTGATTGGAGACTTTGGCACAGCTCACTAAGCATAGCTAAAATATTTAGGTGCTCGGACAATTGCTCACCGGACAGTTGCTCACCGGACAGTTGCTCACCAAGGAAATGAAAAAGCGGAGAGTTACCCACCCTTACGAAAATTCAAATTTAATTTTAAAATACAACAGCTCACCCTTATGAATTTAATTTTAAAAAGCAACATATGAGTTTCACAGAAAGTCTGTTTGGTGTTGCAGTAGAAAATGCCTTGTTCAAAATGCACCAAACTCTGCGCAGTGCCTCATTTAACCAAATGAAGAATTTTTTAGTTCAGTTCTGTTCAACAGTCATCCTACATTTAGTTCTGGTCTATGAGCTGAATATTGTATATAGAATATTTTTATTTGTAAACACATTTAGCACATATTTACAAATATATATTATTCAGAATGTAAAACCAGTTTAAGCTGTGTCTAATATGTAGTTAATCTCTTTAGTAGGCCACTCCCTCTTGTATTCACCCTTACCTCAGGGGGTTGTGGGAACCAGCACAAAATTTAAGGGCAATTCTCTAACAAAAGGTATGTTCATTCCATTGGGATACTTCCAGTCAGTGCATGGAATGCCCCAGACTATTACAGTGTGGGCCCATTACCCTTATGTTACCCAAGGGAATGGGGGTGGTGTAATACTCCCCATTGCAGTCACCCTAGGGTGTCAAGTACTCATAGGACAGGGTAAACTCACAAAAGCATGGTTTCAGAGGTGATGAACTGCAGAAACTACATGGGGAATTGGAGGTGGCCCATAGATACAGTTTGTGGGGTCAGGCCACAATTTTACTTCCTTCCAAATCAAGTGTCAGTGATGCTCTGTGTGTGCTTCCTTCATTACTTTCACTGTAGAAACATTTGTTTTGAATAAGGAAAGGACATAGTCAAGGACTGCAATACTGAGCTATTTTAAACCAAACTGCTAGAGGCAATTTAGTGCACCACAGAGGTGGAAAAGGAACATGATTATTAACAGAAATAAAATGGAATTCCAAACAAAATAGTGTGTTTCCCCATAAGCTGTTTTCTTCCATTATATGGAAGAAAACAGCTTAGCAAGAATACACAAAGCACTCACAAACAAAATACCACCACATAAATAACACATTATTTATTAAATAAAATGTATTTAACGCATGTCTAAATTAACATTTCCTCAATTTGATTTTAAAATCCAGGATTAAGTGTTCATCACATTTTCAAAAGTACAAACTCCATGAAAGCATCAAATTTGTGGTCAAATTTGTCTGCATTTACATTCACAGAATATTGCCTTTATGTGTATGCAAATTAGCCAATTAAATCTTGTCTGGCCAATTAAGTATACAGACAGAAGAGTAGCTTCAGCAGAGTAGACAGACACCCCATGTCAGACTGCCCTCCCCATTAGGGGGCAGTCACCTTCCAGTGACAATAGCAGGGCATACAAGAACTACAGAGGCTAAATCAACAGACCCTCATTTATAGCATGACTATAAGAGCACTGTCTACCCTCTTTGGAAGATCCACCCTTTTTACACCTTTCATCTTTGGACACCACAAAGATTCCTATCAAGTGAAGAGTGAGGGTCTTTCTAGATCTGAATATCCACCCTGTATATTAACTTGTTTTCCATTAGGTGGAATGGAAGAAAATCCTCTATTAATACTGTTACTGACACAAAAGTAGGGAAGAAATGGCTGTCTAGAGAAACAAAGGGTCCCTGTTGAGTAACCCTGGGGCTGGAGCCAGGGCTGGGACGGGAGGAACGGAGCTTTGTGTTGCTGCCTGGGTCACTGATAACTTTACATAATCAAACCCCTTTGAAAGGAATCTTGTTAACAAATGCAGAATGCTCTCCCCCCCAAGGGGCAACAATGAAGACTCCTGGTTAGGCACTAGGGTTGACCTCTTACAACGGAAATTACACATTGAGGGATAGGGTAGGAACTGTTCTCTCTCCCTCCCAGTAGTATGCCTACCTCTGTATCATTATAAGTGTTAAGAATTCACCACATTAAACTGTGTAAACAATCTTAAAATGTTCAAAACATCCTCAACTAGATGTGCAGTATTGTGATGATCCTGCCCTCGTTCTCTCTTGCCAGAATCGTCCCACATTTTCTAGAGGATATATTGACCACATAACCAAGCTACGAGAAAGTGCCTTAAATGTGTGTTGACAACACTGTCAACTGTTGCCAACACTGTCAACTGTTGCCAACACTGTCAACTGTTGACAACACTGTAAACCAGGTGATTTAAAATATGTTTTTTTCAAATACTGAACAATTACAATGATATTGATAACAATATGTAGTAAAGGACTAGTGTTGCATGGATATAACAAATAAGTCTTCTAGAGGATAATTACTGAAAGGAACAAATAATATATGGACTGACATAATATATATTGACAATTTACATGCCAGCAGTGCAAATGTTTTAAAATAGAATTTGCACATGCATTTAATGCATAAAGTGTGGATTTAAGTCCCAAGTCAATTACTTCCTTGTCCACATGCCATCTGGAGTTGGTTGTCTTAGAAAGCAATCTTGCTAAAATTTGTTAAATCACACTGGGCAAATGGCCATTAATTGTCACCATGCAACACTAAGATTGTGGCTACATGCCAGGTAAGAGTTGTAGGATCTGGGCTGTTAGCCTCCATCCACAGTGGGATGAGAGAAAGATCACTTCCTTCTTGTTGATCCTACACAATAGACATTGCCTTAGAATCACCACTTTACTGTGATTGATGCCAAGAAGCCACTCAGGGCAGCACACTTCTGGTGTCTCCTGTCTTTCATGTGTCTTATCAGCTGAACCCATTCTCAGCAGCAGTCAGTCTGTAGCTGCACACAGCAGGCTGTCAGTTCACACTGTGTCATCCCTAAACCACCCTGACATTCCCACACAGTTACAGGCCCAATAAACTGTGTAAATCCCAACTACAAAGGGACAGATAGCTGGGATGAGCACTGGGGAAGCAGCAGGATTCTTGTATCTCTCCTGGTCTCTGTGTTTGATCTGCCTCAAGATCACTGTAATCACTGTCTATGACCACAGTAACCATACTGACCATATTGACCAGGCTTACCATCTCCAGGAGAGATGGTCAAATTAATACACCAATGAGACAAACTGCCAAGATTAAAGTGCTCATTCAAATTGAAAAATCAAAGTCCAGTTGAATTTTAGAATGGGTAATAATGATACAAATAAATTGCAAACATAGACAATATAGCGGCCTCTCAATATACAGAACAACCTGTTAAAAGGAACAATTTTGAAATCCCCATCCTTCCCTGCAATGTTGGTCACCTTCCCTTGTACACGTTGATATAAAGACATATCTGATATATCAATATATAGAACAATTTGGCCCTGTCCCGACCTATTCTTATGTATCATCTCTGCACCCTGGTTGGTGCATCAAGCCACTTATAGCAACAACTCACTGTATATTTATATTTCAAAGAAGTTAAAACACTGATATGCCATTAGCAGTCTTACAGGCCTAGCACAGACAGAATTGTTTTTATTATTTTATTTAACAAATAAATGTTTTACTAACCTTCCAAGACTGCCTTCCTTATTCTACTGTCCAGTGACTTTGCACTGACTACAGTGACAGTACAGGTCCACACATGTCAGGCACGTGTACAGTCTGTGACAGGTGTTCACATTCATACATAGATCATATCTCAGACTCACTAACTGTAATGTGAATATGGCTGTCTGTTTTTTTATGTAACCTTCGGATGGCTACAATGACAGGAGACAGTAAGAGACACAGGACAAGGTCTGATGGACCATAACTTCCACAGACCAAACCATCAAGGGCAGATAATATCATCAGTCTAAAACAATTGATGACAATTTAAATAATGTAATGACTTACTGCACAAGTCATAGATGTCAACATTGCCACTTTCAAACATGAAAGACCACTTCTTCCCCTTGGTCCCACTTTTTTATAATGAAAAAAATATTTGTAATGGTAACATTAATATATTTGTTGCACACTCGGCCATTCTATGTGCATGTTATTTCTCTGGCCTCAAGTTATTTCAAATGTTCTACAGCATGTGCCATGTGCCATGTGCCATGTGCCATGTGCCATGTGCCCTGTGCCATGTGCCATGTGCCATGTGCCATGTGTTCAATGTGAACAAGAACAGAAAATCAAAATGCTGACCCATACAAAAAACATAAGCCTGAGTTCACTAAAACTGACAAAAGTTTCCTGCTTTTTAAAGTAGCATTTTCCCATTTTTCTATGTTGACACCTAGATGAGAATTTCACCTTGTCTTTACAAAATGCCCATCTAGGTGTTTCTAGAACTTTAAGAACTGTATCACACACAAATTAGATTTATTTAGCAACTTATGGTGATCAATCAGCAAGCAGCTTGGTGACACCCCACTCACTAGTAGTAGCTGCAAGAATCTAATGAGAGTTGGCGCAGTTGAATATAATCCACCAGTAACAGCCTGCAGTAGCGTTAGGGGCGATTCTCCATGATCACGATTGTATAGTGGACCACAAAGGGTGAATACCTTCAGGGTGTGTAGGTGGGCATATGGAGGAGGAGGGCAGCTTACATCACAATTACCCTGCTGCATGGCCTTGGTTCTGTTACCATGCTGAGCAGTTGTCCTACTACAGCTATAGCAAAACCGTCAGACTCCTCAGGAATTTGGGGTATAGCATAATATAATTTATCATCATAACTTGATAAACTAATACAAGACAACTATCACAGTCATGTATCTAAACACTACAATTATATGATTATTATTTCAGGTTTTCGATAGCACGTCACACTGATCTCTGATCACATGATATTATGAATGAGTTGGAAACTTCCAAAAAGCTAAACATGCCATTGGTTTAATACAATTCAGCAACTACTTCACTAAATTTGTATCATGTGTGATCAATGACACACACATACATTGAGAATGCATACACACACACGCATGCATGCACACATGCATGCATGCACGCATGCACACACACACGCACGCACACACACACACACACTCACACACACACACACACACACACGCACGCACGCACACACACACATACAGTGACAGTGCATACACACACATACAGTGAGAATGCATACATACACACACATACAGTGACAGTGCATGCATACACACACACACATTGACAATGCATACACACACATACAGTGACAATGCATACACACACACATACAGTGACAATGCATACACACACATACAGTGACAATGCATACACACACACACACGCACGCACGCACGCACGCACGCACGCACGCACGCACGCACGCACGCACGCACGCACGCACGCACGCACGCACGCACGCACGCACGCACACACACACACACACACAATGCATACATAAACATACAGTAACAATGCATACACACACATAGAGTGACAATGCATGCATACACAGACATACAGTGACAATACATGCATGCATACACACACATACAGTGACAATGCATGCATACACACACATACAGTGACAATACATGCATGCATACACACACATACAGTGACAATGCATGCATACACACACACACACATAGAGTGACAATGCATGCATACACACACATACAGTGACAATGCATGCATACACACAGACATATAAACATTTAAAAGTGAAATATCCACCTACCTGTTGTATAACATATCTATAATCCCTCCACAAGGTATGTTGTTCTTTCTTTCCATCGTTCACTGGTGTCAGGATGCATACATTGTTCTCTGCTGACGTTGAAGACACTGATGTTGAAGATGCAGGACACGAGACTAGTAATTTCTCACACAAGACAGTGCTGAGTGTGTTATTGTTTCCAAGTCCTATATCAGATTCCCCGCTCCGTTTCTCTGGCAATCCTTGTGTAAAACCTCACTGAGTCTACCTCAAAGACATGTACTTCAGTCGTCAAAGAACTTGTATCTAAGCGTCCTCTTGTCTATCTCAGTGGAACATCAGGCATTATTGATCCCTTGTTTTTCACCAAGCTGCAAAAAAAACAAGCAATCAGTTAACACAATAAACACATGCTTAGACAGCCACTGTTTAAACCACAATTAAACTATACAAGTACAGTATATACACAAACACAATCAGAAACCTGATGGAACACTTACATTGCCAGGACTGCTGTACCTGGTGTCTAGTCCACATGTGATACTATCTGCCCCAGCTAGAGACACTTCCACCCTCTCTCACAATGCTAATCACACTGGCCCATCCAACTGCAACAACCCTTTGAAATCACCCTACCCAGGGATACACAATGGGCCCATCTAACAACTGAAGCCTGAGAACACAGGAAGCTGTGCCTTACTCTTGTGTAATATTACACACAGCCAATCTCTGTGGGACAGGTTAACAGGGGCAGGCGGGGGGGGGGGGGGGGTTGGGGGGCAGGGAGGGGGGGTAAATGTGGTTGAGTTGTGCTCAAAGATTGGTCCTGGAGGTGGGGGTGCCATTACTGTGGGGTAATCAGGCATACTCTGCAGCTACTGCAGGCTACTGTAGCTGGCTTGCTGCTACTGCACAGATGATAGATATATATCTTCAGTTTGTCAATGTTGTCAAGGATAGATTTGGGCAGATATAAAATATTCCTGGATGTAATATCTGATGAGGCTTTTCTGACTTGATGTTCTAGCACTTTCTGTGCACACACAAAAGCAGTCCCATATTATACTATTTGTGCTTCAACTTTGGTTATTTACAACGACAAAACCACAGGATTACAATTTTCGGAAGTTGCACGCTTCACTGAACAATCTTTTTTATAACTAAGGCTACCAAACGTCTTTTATAAAAATCCAGATTTTTTTTTCGTTACTGGTATTTCAAATTGCAAAATTTCATAAACACATAAAAACAATGAAATACATCTATATTTTGCAGGTCTGACACAAATGATATACATATTAAACTATTCTAGTGGAAGGATTACTGTCTACTTAAAAAAGACATTTTTTTTTTTATCCTTGGACATTCATATTTTGTAATACTTTAGTCACACAGTGGAAATGCATGCTGGGGGCATGGAGACAGTGGAAATGCATGCTGGGGGCATGGAGACAGTGAGATGCAAATCCGAAATCTACATGAGAGAGAGTGCAACAAACCAGTGATTTGTTCAGTTAAACCTTAACAATAAACCAAAAATGTCAGGAAACTGAACACTACCTGAGCTATCAAAATATGCTGTTACTGTCTCTTGACATTTGCTTAAAACTCCAAAAGTAACACAAAAAATGACAATAAGTGGTTCTGGTGTTATGAACTGTGGCATTGGCTGCTGAAAGAAACTGCTGTGAAACGGTGATGAATAGACACATCCTGGCAGAAACACTTCAATGACTACTTCAGCCTTATCTATATTAGTATCTGCTTCAACTATAGTTGGCAAACAAATATTCCAGACTATTTCACATACTCCCATGTTGCCATACCCTACAGCAAGGACAGGTGTTTGTTTATACTGTCAATCATCCCCTGACCATCCAAGCTGCAATAATTGTCCTGTCTTATTTCTACATCCCTCTGGGATAGATGCTCTACTCTGTAAATTGCAAGAAATTTGTAATTCCCGAGACACCTAATAAATATGCCTTTGGTGCCTCTGCAACTGACAACCATGAAGCTTACATGTTGGGTAATTGTCATGAAAAATACTGTGCAATCATAGCAGTGTCTATGATGGATTTTGTCATAATAAATGTGCATAACAGATAATGTTATATTCAAATAAGGTTCATTTGCACTTCAACTTTTCAAAGCTGAAATGTTAAAACAAACGTGACGTTTATGCAAAGTTCACACGAACATATCTTCAAATTAGCACAAACTGGCACAAATCTGACTTACACCTGCCAGGGACTTCCACAGAGGAAGTTTTCTAAACAAGAGACTCAAGAAAAAAGATGCATCACTGTTATTAGAGTGGAAGTCCAGAATAACATCACTGTTATTAGAGTGGAAGTCCAGAATAACATCACTGTTATTAGAGTGGAAGTCCAGAATAACATTCTGCACCAGTGAAATCACATTCGTTTCTTAACAGTGCATGCTGTGATGAATATTTTGCCATAAATAAATGATAGTTTCTAACATGTCTGGACCAGTTTCAATGTTTATTTTTGGCGAAAATGGTAACTTATGCACTTTCAAAGCTTTACCTTGGAAAAATATTACTTTTGTGCAGATGTAGAGAGCCCATTTGTTGGTACTTTGGGGAAAATAAGTGTCCATCATAATAATGGTGAACAAAACGAACTACGGACATCCCAATGATTTTTCGGCATTACTGTTACACTCTAGGATGTCACAAAGGGGAGGTTAGTCACCATTAGTTTACCATGCTACCCTGTAGTGGCGCGACAGGTTACATAAAAAAGAAAACATGACGCCAAAGGTGGCATGGCCCAATGCCCCCCCCCCCCTCATACGCTGCCACTGGATATCGATGGCGAAGTCGAAGACCATCAGGAAACGTTTTCTTTTGCACTAACGACTAGCATGGCTCTTGGGTCTTGGGTCAGACTGTTCTGCGAGAAGTAATTAAACTTGCCTGGATTTACTTGGTTGGATCTTTGGGTTGTACTACAATAATAACTGAACGGTAAATAAGGTTTTTTATTTTAGACACCCTCCTTTATTCTTTGTAATTTATAGATTTGAGAGAGATGTGGTTTCTTTTGTGCATCTATATAAGTAAGTATATTTTGGTCCTTTTAAAATTTTAATCTGTCTCTTTTCCAGAGATCGTCCAGTTTTGTTCATGCAAGGATGTCTGGGGCTTCTACAGCCGATGGTGGAAGGTCATTACAGTCCTGAAAATGACCCTATGGGTTATGAAATCACGAACGGGTGACTAATTACGATCCAGTATTTGGCTTCAAGGTGTGCGATTAATTTCAACATGAATCCCGCGATGTTTCTTCAGTTCACCAATTATCTACTCCAAGATGTCGGAGGTGCGGAATGTGGTTGACAGGCCTAGTTCAGAAGGCAGAAACCAAGATACCTTTTCAAAGGCAACTCTGGACAAGGGATCTGTACTTTAGACTATTAAACTATGACGTCGTTTCTGCGTTTAAAATGCCCCCGAAATTAAGTTTGCATATAATATTTTTAACGCGAACACATTGTTTAATGATGTGCACCATTCATTGATTTGATGACGGATTTGATGACGATATAGGAATATGACAGTTTAGTTGTAGGTCTAGTGGTGGCGTATCTATAGGGTCTCGCAAAGGAAGAATCAAGGGACCCAGTCCCCCGTTAGTTCACCATGCTACCGTGTTATGGCGCAACATGTTATAATATTATGCGAAAAATAAATTTTAAAAATAAGCCAAAGGCGACGATAGCACACCCAGTGGCGAATCTAGGATCTCGCTAAGGGGGAGGCCAAAGGGGGAGGCCAAAGGGGGAGGCCAAAGGAGAGATCAAAGGGAGCCGGATGTAGTCACCCATTACACCATGTTACCATGTAGCGGCGCAACGGAAAAAATAAACCAAAAGGGGGCACGGTCCCTCCCCCACCCCAACCCCCCACCCCCAAATACTTCACTGAGGCCTAGTCTATTTGAGATCGGAATATATTAGGGCCAACAGGCCTAGGACCTACTGAATTCGTTAAAGACAAGGACTAGACTAGAGTAGGCTCTAGGACTCTAGATGCATCGTATTTGCAATAGCTCGAAATATCGCTTAAACTGACCGTGTTTCTAGAATCATTCTATATAATACTTTATCGAATCCATGTGCGTGCGAGAAGTCGGAAACACCACTGCGCTTGGCGAATATGCCGTTTTTATAGGCGCATACAAAATCAAACCACAACTAGGGGCGAATCTAGGATAGGACAAAACTTATAACCTATGACCGCAGTCCTCATGCGAGCATGCATGTCATCTTATAACTTATAACCTATGACCGCAGTCCTCATGCGAGCATGCATGTCATCTTATAACTTATAACCTATGACCGCAGTCCTCATGCGAGCATGCATGTCATCTTCAGCATTCGGCGCCAGTTGTAAAATTATAGTCATACGAGCTCTCGTCTATTCACCCAACACGGGTTTCGACTGGTCAGCCGTGGTCAGTAATAACGGCTAGTGCAGCACCACTGTAACCGTTTAGCGGACGCATCGTATCATTATCTCACCGAATCTCGTTGGCTAATGCGCTAAATGTTTCAATTACTCTCCGAACGGCAGTTAAATCGTCCAACAATCACCCAAGTGAGCTGTGTGCAAATCGCCCTAATTCCAGATGAGGGCCTTACCTGAATGAAGCTGCCCGATAATTAAGTCACGCGTTTTACGGATCAGTTGTCACCGAACAAATCACACGAAAGTGTGAAGAAAACAAATCGCGCGTATAATCATCAGGTTGTCGTAGGCCTGCTGCTATATACAGAGACTGCGGGAGCCTGGGTCAATAACTGTCAGGAAGTTTACGTCTCTATTACATGACGGTTCCTGAGATTTCAGAAAGCAATATTTGCTAAATGTGCTATACAGTTGAAGGTGCCACCTCTAGGCCCTTATATGTTCATCGATATCACTTGTATACGTTCCGTCAACACTAAATGGAAACCAATCAAGTTATCTAGATATGTTGACGTGTTACGTGTAACGCAGTTAGATACAATAACCGTCGTTTCATACGTTTAAAAGGAGCATAGGGGCAATGCGGTTAGAGCGCTGGACTGTCAATCGAGCCGACCGGCCACCGTGTTTCTGTTTCGAAACTTGGACAGTTTCACTCGTGCCATGCTGCCCGTATCTTTCGGATGGGACACTAAACACCGCAGGTCCCTTCTAGTTGATGTATATACATCCCACGCAGTTGGTGCAAGTGTAACATATCCTGGACTGCTGCCTTAGCCATGGGAAGGGCTGCTTGGAGTGTTTCACATAGGACGACGGTACAGTGCGTGTCGACGAGATTCAGAATGTACTCGTAGAGCGACGTGAGGTATGTAGTGGGCCGACGTTACACAGCATCACCAGTAGTGACTGTCTGGATGAACTGGTTCAATCTTCAGCACACGTCACTGGAACTCACGGGGAGGGCAACGAGGGCTTCAGACGGACTCACGGGGAGGGCAACGAGGGCTTCAGACGGACTCACGGGGAGGGCAACGAGGGCTTCAGACGAACTTCCTGAGAACTACCACATGGAACGTCAGAAACATGTCCGAAGAAGGCGAACCAACAATACACGTGTATCTGCCTTTCCATTCAGCCCGGTGGTGTAGAATGTAGACTATATGGGAGTAACCCTGCTTGGCTCGCCAGGAAGACTTAACTGTCTCCCTGGCAGACAAGGGGCTGCGTGTAGGTGGAGTAGACATATCTACAAACAGCACCCACATGCACGGATCAAAGGATCTCTAAGTGTAACCTGTCCACACAGGCCTACTACAGACACACTATTCTAATGTGAATAGCCCGGAAACACTTGACGGAAACCGAATGTAATCTGCAGTCTGAGCAGATATTGTTGAAGAATTATGTGTGAACTTCCCGAAGGAATCATGAAGCAGTCAGTGTATGAACCAACAATGCGTCGATACATGTGCCTCTACCGTCACAGATGTGTCACATCCACATAGTCTTCGCCAGCTTCGTGTCTTCTGCTGTGTGTAGCAGGGTCTGTCGGAGTCTCTTGGTCCTATATGTTGTCCAGCCAGTTGTTCTCTCACCATCTAGGTTGCCTTGCAGGGTGGTTTTTGAGATGGTGTTGTGTCGCGTGATGTCGCAAAACCAGGAGCGCTTGCGTCGTTTCAGCGATGCTAATAAAGGTTCTTGCTTTCCAACAAGGGAATCCACTGGCTGTCGCAAGTACTCGTTCGTTGTGGGTTCGATGTAGGAAATGCGGAGGAGTCTCCTGAAGTATTTAATGCTCTCGGTAGACTGACGTGTTAGCATTATACAGCTGGATACATCGACCTTCGCTTCACATGTCTACACATTATATATTAAAGCATAGATACAAATAACAAAGTCGGTGAAGACTCACTTGGTATGATTCCGCTCGATGCGTTGACGACCGTTGACGACCGTTGACGACCGTTGACGAAGTGATGTCGGCAAACGACGAAGGAAGACTCGCGTTTATTACCTTTGCTACGAGAGACAGACGTAATATAACAAACCACTAGGTCTATGCTAATGTGACGAAATCAACATCCGATTACTCTTTGGTGTTTCACGCCCCGTTTTACAGGAAGTTCTGCGTTATTTCTACATCGTGCCTTTATGACGACGTAATGTGTCAGTGGTGTCGTAACACGCTTTCTACAACCCCGGTTCTCATCACGTTTATAGCGCCGTAACTTCGCTAATGGCTACGAGACGACAAATGTTAGCATAGTGGCGGATTGTCGCCCAGGTAATGCTGATGTACTATTACCGTCGGCGCGAACAATGAGGTTTGCACCGAGGAGCTTTTATTATGATGAAGAAATGTTTAGCATAACCTGTATGCCCAGAAATGTTTAGCATAACTTGAATGCCTGGTCCCACAACTGTCATAAACTTGATATAGACAATCCAGACTCATAAACGTAGCTAACATTTAAGGATACTTTGCATAAAATACAACCTGGGTATACAGAAAACAATGCGTGTTGAGATGATTTGCATCTCGTCTGTGGCGTCATCTTAACAGACGCCGACGAATATGAGGATGTCGCTTTTGAAAACCCGCGTTTATTGCGCGTAAGTTATGCACGCGCAAATTAACGCATGTTGTGTAAGATCGCGTTTCTGTTGTTTACAATGTATTGATGCAAATTGCGTTGCCCAGCGCAAGAAACTACCACGCGAATAGCTTCGACACACAAAACGCAACAAAACTTTTAAGGGCGATGTTTTGAATCGGTTTTTTTATGCTGAAAAGTCATGAGCATTGTCGTGCACATTGTTGCCTTGTTGAACCGTTGTACGCTGCCCTGTAAGGTCGTTCAGTGTGAGTTCATGTCTGCACGGGTACCAGAGTGTGCGGCGGTGCGGTGGTTTGGAAGGAAAGATTGCAACATGTGCGCCAGATTGTTATCAAACTAACGGTCCGGTCGACGAAACAACGAGTAAACATCACGCAGCTTGACCAGCGCAACAAAGACTTCTCCAGTCACGCACATTTGTATTATCAGTTGAACGTGACCGGGACGCACTGAAACGACAAACGGTTCAAAACTGTGTCACCAATAACTTGCATTGGCAATGTATAGGATTTACGATATTGTCGAAAACGCCACAGCAGCCTTTTCTCCATTTAGTCACGACGATAGCGTTGACCTTTTGACTCCCGTTAAAAGTTCCTCTTCAACTCGGTTTTGTCGCTTGTCTCATGTCTCAAACAGTTCATTTTGCGAACAATCAAACCTACCTATAGTATCCACTACGACATGCTAACTCGTTTGTGCAACTGTTTTATGTAGCTTTGGTTAAATCATCAGACAACTTTTTAAATTATTTGATGTTTGGCCAAATATTATAATTGAAGTGAAAACGGAAAACTCACGAGCTTTGATTGTAGACGTCTGCACGTTTTTATTTCACTGTTTATGTAGTTAACACTCCTTCGTCTCGCAAAAGACACTATCATCATTTAATTGAAGGCTATTAAAGCTCCGTAGGGCCTACTGACTTTGTAAGTTACCAGATCTAACGACTAAAGTCGATTCTTTCGATGATTCGAACTACAGTACGCACTTTTTTTATTAAACCAACTGCTATATATATATATATATATATATATATATATATATATATATATATATATATATATATATATATATATATATATATATATATATATATATATATATATATATATATATATATATATATAAAATATATATATATATATATATATATATATATATATATATATATATATATATATATATATATATATAGCAGTTGGTTTAATAAAAAAAGTGTCCATATATATATATATATATATATATATATATATATATATATATATATATATATATATATCTGGGTCTTTAATGTCCATATATATATATATATATATATATATATATATATATATATATATAGACTGGAATAAAAAGAGAGACGTATTAAAACTCCATCCTCAACTGATTAACCCATCGCGACTCTGGGTCTTTAATGTCCATATATATATATATATATATATATATATATATATATATATGGACATTAAAGACCCAGAGTCGCGATGGGTTAATCAGTTGAGGATGGAGTTTTAATACGTCTCTCTTTTTATTCCAGTCAATTTCTCTAATTGTCGTTTCCCGCTACTTCAGGAAGATCGGTGGCAACATGCATTTACGCCATTCCAAATGTAACATTAATTCACGATTGGTCTATTGAATTCACATAATCAGTAGGGCCTATACGATACGATACGATACGATACGATACGATACGATACGATACGATACGATACGATACGATACGATACGATACGATACGATACGATACGATACGATACGATACGATACGATACGATACGATACGATACGATACGATACGATACGATACGATACGATACGATACGATACGATACAAAACACTTGGATTGTGCAAAAATCCTCGGGAGACCCAAGCTCGGCAGCGCACCAAAGCAAAGGGTTTAAGGCAATTTCTAATCGATTAGCCATTCCAATTGCAAACTTTACAATCGCCTTTTTGTAATCATATAGACCAATAATTATATTGCATTTGAAATATCTTCGAAATATTTAATACATTTATTTATCAATAAAAAATCGCCATCTGTCTAGTAATGTGGGGTGTTGGTGACAGCAGAAACAAGTATAGGCATTGCCTGTGAAACGTATATACATAATCTGACCAGGTGTAACTGTACAGACCGCCCTGGAGTATTAGGGCGATTGGGAATCGAAACTTTAATCATTTTGTCAATATACTTTTAATATAATACGCTCTATGCTTCATATCAATGATCTCGACATTGTCTCGATTCCCAATGATTAAGTTTGAAGACGACGACTACAGAGATTCTAATGCGGCATTATCTCCCCGTCAACATTGTCATTGAACTCCCTGCCACACAGCCACCGGATTAAACGTTCCCTCCATAACCCACCTTCCTATACCGGGTCATTTCAAATTCGTCCTTCTCAGCCCGTCGCTAGTTCCTATAATTAAGGTCCGGCGACCGGTCTGAACAGGTGTGACGTTGCATTTAAGCCGCTCGAAATAGACTGCGATTTTATGGTTCTATGACGTCGCTGAATCGAAGATGTAATCTTCTGATGCAACGGGCGTGTGACATAATTAGCGTTTATGGCAAAACGTTGGAATCCATTTAACACACCGCTGTCACGTGATTTCGTAAAGCGTTGAAGATATAATGCACTTTGTAGCATACGTCGATGAAATCCGTCATATACGCAATGCAACTTCTGTAAAACTCGGGACACAGGTTTACGACATATGCAGACCGTTGCGGCTGTACAACAATAAAAGACATACAAGTAAATATCCACAGCTGAAAGTGAAATATAACGTTTTTCATCGGATGTTTTATTTGTCCATTAAACTCCCGTTTTATACAAGTTATGACGGTAATTTTGGAGCATTTTAATTATACGAACCCCAAACTAGTTTCGTATCAGTTACCCAATGAAAATCGTTATATACCCCTTTAAGTAATACACCCCGTATTTGAATGTATTCGTCTTTGTTTGCCTCCTGGAATGGTTCATCCCACGTGTCCAGTTACCGCCAAGTCTCTCTACATCGCATGATGACTATGATACATCGCATGATGACTATGATACATCGCATGATGACTATGATACATCGCATGATGACTATGATACATCGCATGATGTCTATGATACATCGCATGATGACTATGATACATCGCATGATGACTAGGATACATCGCATGATGACTAGGATACATCGCATGATGACTATGATACAGTGACCACCCTCCACCTTTCCGGGTGGATGTCTACAAGCCGTCCTCAACCCGACGCGTCAGAGGAATACAACCCCAAATTATCACCCGGAAATGCTCAATATCTTCATAATCTCGATGACACTCGAAGGACGACAGCGCACCCCAACGGATGTCCACTTGAACTACTCGAGCAGAAAATCGCCATCTAAAATGGCCCCATCCGCCGTCCGCCTGCAGCCAAAGTTATCGCAGGAACGCCCATTTGGCGAAACTATGCGGCAATATTTCGCAAATTTACCCATGACTATCCACTAACCATCTGCGGTTTCTCCGATGATGCCTGCTTTCTCACGGCGGGCGTGTCTAAATCGGTTGTATTCATAGTCGCCCATTGTCTGCGATTATTCCATTCAAATGGACAAAATAAAAGATGATAATCAATGATAATTAGGGCCAAGGAACAAAAGACTTGACATGTGATCCAGGTGTTACGAACAGCCGCCGTGCACTGTACTATAATCACCACCGCTCATTATACAGTATATCGCTCATCAAAATTCATTTGTATCAACCAATGTCAAGTATTCTGGAGAATAGCAACATATGAACGCAGACCAGGATAAGAGCCGTTGGGTGCCGCGTGTGTTCTGTGTTGTCTACAGTGTTACATAAGAGTGAGAATAAATAATAATAAATAAGTGTATATTAAGGATGTATTAGCAGCAACATATATAGCAGGCCTACAGTTATCCGGGAAACATATAGCAGGCCTACAGTTCTCCGGGAAACATATAGCAGGCCTACAGTTCTCCGGGAAACAACTAAACACGAAGAGGCCCTACAATGAGCAGGACAATGAGCAGGACAATGAGCAGGACAATGAACAGGACAATGAGCAGGACAATGAGCAGGACAATGAGCAGGACAATGAGCAGGACAATGAACAGGACAATGAGCAGGACAATGAACAGGACAATGAGCAGGACAATGAGCAGGACAATGAGCAGGACAATGAGCAGGACAATGGAGGCAATTACTGGAAACAGCAAGAAGATGACAGTTGCAGAGTCTAAGACACACATTTAGAAACAGTCAGTTTAAAACACGCCATTGAAACAAGAAATCAAAGACTAAAGAGTTAGAGGCCGACACAGAAGAAATAAACATTACTATGCTCTAAGCAAATTGCTTGAAAGACCAGCCAATGACATCCAGGACCAGCCAATGACATCAAGCTGTTGACAACTAATATAAATGTGTGATGCCCAACGTCACATAGCCAACGTCACCAGACATGACACTTAAAGGTCCTTCCTTAATTCGATTGTTTTGTTAGTCTTGCTAGTTTAAATTAATGTTGCGACAAATCAAACTTATCTATACTCACTGCGACGTGCTAGTTCTTTGTGCAAATTTTTATGTAGTTTTTGTGTGAAATCATCAGAAAAACTATTAAGTTACTTAATGTTTGGTCAAATATTAAGTGAAGTGAAAATGGAACCGATGAAAACTAACGAATTTCACCCTTAGTGAAATTTCGTAACTTTATCACGTGATCGGCAAGAGGACGGAAGTCATGCCCATGAACTGCGTTGATCCGCACGATGTATAACATTTTGGATATCCACTATTTTGAACTTTACTAACGACTAAAATCAATCCTTACATAAATTATTCACACACTACACATTTGGACACAAACGAACCGGATTTGCGATAGGCTAAATCGGTTGAGGATGGAGTTAAAGAAAGAGAAGAATAAATTGAAAATACTGTCTTCGATACAGATTCGTTTAAGCCAATTCCTAGCACTAACATACATGTTTTATGTGGTATTGTGGGAGCCGTACTGACACGTTCTTTGTGACAATTCATCACAGTACACAACGTCGCCAAAGAACAAATATAATGTATTATGGAAGCTGTGAACAGAAATGGAGACATCTACAACCGCATTCCTCCAAAAACGCAGCATAACTAGTACTACTATTACTAATTATTTCCGTTTATTTGTTAGGATAAGTTGGATGATTTACTCTATTGTTAGCAAGGCGTAAGACATATTTGATAATAAATGAAAACGAAAAGTGCCAATGACGTGAAATTCACATTTAAAACGATTCAGTTTTGCTCGCGCATGTAGACAGATTATTGTCAAATAGTACACCGCAGACCAACGTTCTATAACCGGACGAACGACATGTGTTATTTTCATTGACAATTAAACATTATGTCCATGATAATTATTTCGCAACGCAATTCTAATTACCTGTCAGGATGACGTGCACGTTCAATAATGCGCACCATTGCGCAATGGTTAAACGAATCAAGATATTTCGTTGAGTAAGAACGGCACCTATGTCACACTGCATCGGCCTCGTTGTAATATTACGGCGTTATGATGGCGAAGACTTCCACTTCCTGTCTTAGTAGGGGGGCATAATTTCGTCACCATTGGACGGGCACGATTGTTCGACAGCCTGATCGACACCACTGCCTGTTGTGAAACTGACACTTCCTGTTTAGCCGAAGTCAGACCAACGATCACCCACCGACTACATCGGAGGTGTTGGCAGATCTTTAAGCATTCGACCTTCTAGACATTGCAACGCGTTCTTCTTCTGAGGCGTTGAAGCGTTGTGTGACGTCATCGAGACGCCTGCCACTAAGACACTGCGACACACTTAAGACAAAGTTGACACGAGTCAGTGATTGTCTTAGATGAAAACAATAGTTTCCAAAATGACGCGAATCCCGCCGCCAATATATACCTATATATACCTATATATACCTATACCCGTAATTGTAATAATTCTGCGTCAAGTTACTGATAATGTCCAAATCCATCCACAAAAGGAACTTCAATAAACTTACGAGTCAACAACTCAAATAAGGTGCGAGCATCCGCGCGCCCACGTGTGCATGCGCGCGCCCACGTGTGCATGCGCGCGCCCACGCATGCATGCGCGCGCCCACGTGTGCATGCGCCTGTTTGTGTTGCATTTGTAAGAGCTCTTGTTTGTCCGACATGTCGAGTTTGCTGCACGGTGAGTCGTTCTTGAGACGCTACTTACATCGCATTTGTACTTCAGTAGTTCTACAGCTGTTCCAGGCGATGCAGGCCCTGCAACTTTGACCGCCGCCTGTTGCACCTTTGCTTAAACGTGCGATAAGACAAATGTATTGAACAACGCGAGCAGCTTCAAACGCAGCAGATCGCGCTTTTCGTTTTATGCGCATTTTTCGGCAAAAAAAAAACACGTGCGTGCGTGCGTGCGTGCGTGCGTGCGTGCGTGCGTGCGTGCGATGCTTTTGCCAGAGTGAAGGTGGACGTGACTGTGGACATTCACGCAGGACGTCCTTGCACGTACGACTATAATATATACAGCATAAGCCACAGCAGGTCTGCTTTGTGTGGACAATAGCACAAGGGGTTTCTTTATGGTATATACGATATAAAAAAAATTATAAGACGTTCTTATTCTAAGACGTTCAGAAATGTACGAAGTTTGAAAGAAAACAATATACTTATATATATAATGTTTACAGAAAGTTTGAAGCATGAAATGTGGAGTGTCGTGTATTCGGATGATGTTAACATAGCGCATGCTAATTTTATCAACACATTCAATACGTATTGTATGACCTCCACTGCCCAACCACGAACGTAAAGGTTAAGGGCAATTGTAGATAAAAAAAACCCGGCTTAAAAAATGCATGTCGGAAGAAAAATCAACTTTACAGATTATGTCTTCGGCATAGAACTGAAAGCTCCGAATCTCGTACAAAAAGTAACTCATTTCTATATTAAGATTTGCCGAAAAGGCGTATTAAAATAAACTGTTCAAATTTAGCCAAGAAACATTGCAAATCCTTATAACAAAATACCTCTATATATGAGTATTTATGAGATAAGACTGGAAACTGTCTGATTTTAAAACCCGTTAATGAGCAAGAGGTTATTAACACTGTAAAAACGTGTACTCGAAAGAAATCTACAGATTTTGAAAACAAGCAAACACTTTGTCAACGCTAAGTATATATTAAAGTCAAGACAGTAAGGTTTCGCTATTAAAGTCAAGACAGTAAGGTTTCGCTATTAAAGTCAACACAGTAAAGTTTCACTATTAAAGTCAAGACAGTAAGGTTTCCGCACAGCTGTGTCCACATCTCATGCCGTAATGAAATTAATAGAGGAACTTTCAAATGCAACGGACAATACGAAACACGCTATTGGTGGATTCATTGATCTTAAATAGGCTTTCGATACAGAAGATCACGAAATATTTATCAAAAAGATGAAATTATATGGTGTGCGTGGAATTAAAAATGGTTGGATAACGCCTGATACTGAAATTAATATCTTCACTGATAATCAACAAATAACCAGAATACATAGGACCTATAACCACATTTCTGGGTGTATAATTATATTGATGGTGCTCTGAACTGGTAAGATTAAAACTATCGAAAGTTGCAGCAATTATTAATTTTACACGGCAAGTTGTCTCTTTGATAGAAATGGAATGCATGTATTGTACTGTTCTTTTTTTTAATCATATTTAATATATTGCTGTGAAATATGAGGAAACACATCACAAACATTCATCGCATTACTACAATACATTTAATAATTTAATATTTAATAATGAATTACCAAGTAATGTGCAAAACATGTTTAATACATGTTGTGTATCTGTATATGGTATATTAGACAGAACGGTTCACATATATGGAGCGAGATTTTGGAATTCCCTTAGTGAAGATAGCACCACTTGCAGAATTATACATGCGTTTAAAAAGTGCTACAAACTAGATATTATCGCTACGTATTAGTCACCACTGACTTAGCAATGGTTGCAAAGTGTTACATGTTGTAAGTAATGTAAATATGTAGTTAAGTATCATACTAGGTAACCCTAGGTAACCCTGCCACAGTTGTTTACGTTTTCTTGTTGCAATAACACGACGTTATGTGACTACAATTTTAATAATGGTTCAGTTCACCCCTTTTCCAACTCCAAATTTTTCCATATTCTTAATTGATTTACACTTGTTGCAAACTGTTTAGTAATTGGGTGTTATTTCTAGTATTGTAATTATGTGCTTGAAATAAATAATTGATTGATTGATATACATATATTGATACCATAGCCTGGTGCACAAATGGCGCATCAAAGACACTGGAAGATGTTAATGAGGCCATGACGAACAAGCCATTGACCACACTGTCAACCCCTACTGTATGTTCGCATTTTCTGGAGGAATCTCCGAGATCCAAGCAACTTCCCCTAAAGCAGTTGAGTGGATCAACCAACTAACGGTACAACTGCATACGTAAGGAGAAGATAGCCCACAGTTGAAACGAGACATGTCTGAATAGTCGTGAGACTCTTTAAGGCAGTAAAGACACCCAGTTTGTTCACACCACAAACTGTGAATCTCTTGACGCCATAATGTTATAAACTTTTACTTTCAACAAACACGACAGCTTAAATATAGTTGAACTATCCTATCTACATCAATGGGAACCAGGTTAATGGTGACATTATGTTTAATTATCCACACAACGATCAAAAAGTCGACCTCGTTATCATCCTCTTCCACGTATTGTACAACATATTCACTATGGATATTTTTAAATCCGAGATGGTCGCCGTAATTTGTAATATTGACCAGTGTCATTTTAGTGGCCTTCCATTCACCTATTAGTGTACGAACAAGGCAAGTAAGTAATGCAGCTGTTGACCTTGATTTCTATGCAAACCGGCAAAAACAAAATGAACTTCAACAATTATTGGATAACGTCTGTCATACATTTATTATAGTGGTTATTTGAGAATATAAAATGGCCGCAATGAAGCGACTAGTGTGTAGGGACTTAATTAAAACGGCTGTCGCGAAAATCTTGTCGGGGGGAGGGGAGTGGTTTCTGGGAGGCGCAGGAGCTGTGGTGGATTATTGTTGATCATGCATATTAAAACGTTTCGACTCGAACACGCACGCACGCACGAGCGCACGCACGCAAATTTAACAAATCAATTCAAGTATAATATTATGCTACCATCGTCTGTTATGTAGTGCTTATGGGGCACCAACAATGCGCATGGATACTGGCATAATATAGACCGGGTATAGCACAGATGCTGATCAGACAGGTATTTTCGACGTCGATGTGTGTCGTGGTAAAAAATCACTCTGGGAAAGACCCAAACCATCGACGCATCGTCCCCGCAGCGATGGACGACTCCGACACCGTGTCGTGTTCGGTGGCAAATCGTTGGGGAACAAAGATTGATAAACATTATTGTTTTCATCAGTGCCGTCAACGTCAGACCTTCGCAGTTGCCATTGCTGTGTTGGGCGCGACCTGGTCACTTTAGTAAGAATATCTTCTCCCACAAATACATTAATGTAACTTTCGGTTAATAACGTGGCCTTCTTCCATCGTCCCTGAGGGTGTTCGAGGTGGACACCTCGTGTATTGCGCGGACCTGTGTCTCCTCAGCTCCTGTCGTGACTCTTTAATTGAGTAATGGCTGCGATGCCACCCTAAGTGTGTGTGTGTGTGTGTGTGTGTGTGTGTGTGTGTGTGTGTGTGTGTGTGTGTGTGTGTGTGTGTGTGTGTGTGTGTGTGTGTGTGTGTGTGTGTGTGTGTGTGTGTGTGTGTGTGTGTGTGTGTGTGTGTGTGTGTGTGTGTGTGTGTGTGTGTGTGTGTGTGTGTGTGTGTGTGTGTGTGTGTGTGTGTGTGTGTGTGTGTGTGTGTGTGTGTGTGTGTGTGTGTGTGTGTGTGTGTGTGTGTGTGTGTGTGTGTGTGTGCGTGTTAGTTTGTTTTTTAAGTACACATCGTCTTGTTTGGGATTCTGTGTTGTTTAAAAGTGAGTCTTCTACACCAAGCTGCATTTTAAGTATCGTGTATTGGGTGTACAGTTGATCTTGTTTGTATCGTGTACTGGGTGTACAGTTGATCTTGTTTGTATCGTGTAATGGGTGTACAGTTGATCTTTTTTGTATCGTGTACTGGGTGTACGGTTGATCTTGTTTGCACGAACTGTACGTGACTGTTACGTTGCTTTACTTATATTCATACTTATATTATCATAAAAATTAAACCAATTGTCAATCATTACCCGAAAACCTTTCCGATGGCTACTCGTCATTTTGTAATTTTCAATGCATTAGCAACAATGGTTCGTAGCAAAGTGGTTTACCTGTCTGTCGTTTGAAATCCATTTCCTGAAACTCGGTGGTAGAGGCCATCCGTCGGTCTTACGGTGTGAAGTCATACACCACAACAGACTAAGCTCAAATGGGTCCGTATCCTGTCGAATGCGTTGAATATTTTTTATAAAGAAATAATTTAGACAAGAACAGAACGTTATGAAAACACACCGGGTGTAGGCATAGAAGCACGTCTCTACGCGGGGTGGTATCACTGGCTATATCGGGCCGCAGTAGTGACCTGTTCATATATATTCATGAGATGTGGCCAGAACCGTGTCCCAATCGCCGTGGAACATTATCATTAAGTCTACAAACAACCCCACAGTACATAAAGACAGGGAAGCTCAATTGGACGGCAAGTGAAAGCTACAGCACAAATTTGTCCGTCTCTGCCCGCGCCATAGAATGCGGGCTGTTTACACATGCTAATTTTATTCCTCCTAAACGTATTTAGCGCAGCAACGACCAGTGACGTCTCTTTCAGCGCGCAAGACGGTGCGTTTGTTCGGCCGCTTCGTCCTTGCCGCGAGGGGGGCCCGTGTCTCAGTCAGCAGGAATGTTGGTACAATTTAAACCCCCCTCCACCGCCTCAAGGTATTACACAGTTCGTATGCAAATCAACGGCAATCACGCAGAGATAGAGCGCCGTATCGAGTTGCTAAATGACGCGACTTGATTGATACAGCGAACTGACAACAAATTGGACTTCCAAAATGATCTCGTCGTGCATCCAACCAACAACTCATTAGTGGGGCTCAAATAAATGAAGTGGCTTAATCTCGCTTGAAGTTACAGCGTCTGGTAATTTATATCGCAAAATCAAGTTATATACTTAAAAACTATATCTATTATAATATCTTGACCGCCCAAATAATGAAATTATGTTTTAATGTAATTGTGTTTCATATAATGATTTAACAAGATTTAGCCAGATTTGCCATCCAAGCCAAAGGCCCAGATGGCAAGTGGACAAGGAAGCCATTGGCTTATCGAGAGTCCAACAATGTTCATCTACTTATAGCCCGCCCTCCTGAGATATGTGTCAAACTTGTTTTTTAACATATTCACGCTGCTAGCAGTTACACAATCTGTAGACAATTTGTTCCATTCATTTATTGTCCTCTGTGAGAATGAGTGCTTCCTGATGTCCAATCTACATTGATCCTTTACTAATTTTACCTCATGTCCTCTAGTTCTGCTATCCTTCTTGAATGAGAAAAACATATTTCTATCAATATTTTCATACCCATTCAATATCTTAAAAACTTCAATCTGATCTCCTCTTAACCTCCTTGTCTCTAGAGTTGTTAAACCACATTCTTTCAGGCGTTCTTCATAACTAAGGTCTCTCAGTTCTGGAATCATTTTAGTTGCTTTCCTTTGTATGCGTTCAAGCGTATCTATATCCTTCTTACGATATGGTCTCCATGCTTGTATACAGTATTCTAAATGTGGTCTAACTATTGCTTTATAAAGAGGTATAATTAACTTTTTTCCCTTGTATGTTATGTTTCTTCTAATCAATCCAAGAATTTGATTACCCTTTGAAGCTGCAATACCACACTGCTCTGAAACTTTCATATCAGCGCTTATTGTAACTCCTAAGTCCTTTTCTTTTACAGTAGTACCCAGAACAGTATCTCCCATTTTATAGTTTACATTCAAGTTCCCATGTCCTGTATGTAGGCATTTACATTTCCCAAAATTGAACAACATCTGCCATTTCTCAGACCATTTCAATAATCTGTCTAGTGACCGTCATGTTTAATTTGACCATTTCAACTGGAATATCATGTTTACATTACCTGCTGAATGTTTACATTACAAGCTGAATGGCAAGGTCGCTATTCATAAACAGATCACGGACCAATTATTTTTAAAACATCAGTTAATTAAAACACACTTGAGATGTTAGAATAAATCTAATATTATACTATATATGTATAAACAAGATCTTTCGATAAAACAATCAGCCTTTGTATGTTTACAGTCAATTAGAAATGGGTAGGACGGACAAACCACGTTCAAGTTCTTGTGCTAAGACATTGGTAAACTGATAAAAATGAAGAAATGACATCGTATGTTAAAGACGAAATTTAATCTGTAGTCAATAATTTATATAAATTATAAATATACATAAATAAACAAACATTGGATATATATCTGCATTATATACAAATAACAATATATCGGTATGTACATAATTTAGTTCATAATGCAATGCCCATCAGCCAGTAACAAATCTCACAACATAAACTCGCCTATGATGTACTTGGTTCTCTGTTTCCAAACATGATTTAGGATCTAGCTGGTGAAACTACACCACCTATGTTAATAAAAACGCTGCTGGTCTACCATTAATCACAACAACGACCCATATAAAATGCTGCAGTTATGTCACAAATACAAAATAAATGGTTAGTGACTCCCTATGGGCAGTTTTTACGAGCATGACAGATAAAAAAAAAAGTGACAACGTTTGATCTGCAAATCAACATCAATGCTCTCCAAGCCACTAGCAACAAAGAACCAAACCCACATTGTTGTTCACGTGCTTATTACAGTGTATGTCACATAGCAATAATATTATATGTTATATATCCCTACAATTATAGCAGTCTAGCAATATGATCTTTGACTTTGTAGATGGCCCGTGTGATAGTCCTCCCGTCTTCCATACATGGGCTGGTGACGTGATGAAGCACTATAAGACCTCCATTTCCTCCTACAACACAGTGCAAACATACTATGTGAATACGTATACATTATGACAATAATACAACAAACGTAAAACACTGGTACCAGAGTACCAGAAAAAAGATGCATACCAATATTCTTCTATATTATTGGTCCACACTAGGGATACCTGCAATACTTTTTAAAGTATTGCAAATACTTGCAATACTTTCTTAAAAGTATTACAAATACTTGCAATACAATACTGCTTTTTCTTAAAAAAGCACTGCAATTATTTGCAAGTGTTGCAATAAACTGATGTAGAACATCCATAAAGATAAGGTATGGCCTTTTTCACTTTAACTTTAACTTAACTTTCACTTAAAAAGATTGGAACTCCTACACAAACCATGCCTACTCAAGTCCAAATCCTTAATCAGCCCTTGTATCTTACTACATATTTAGTTATGATGAGCAGTAGCTTTCATGACTACATTCTTATCTACATTTATTTAAACAATTCATGATATTCACCTTCAGTTCGCCGTTCTTATGCAGAGGGAGGAGGCATGGTGGATGGAACAGCTGGCGTCACGACATCTTGTTGTTGCCAGTGTCATTGCCAGCATCTATGCAACTGTAGCTGAATAACAATGAATAACATAAATGAATGTTTCCCAAATACACACATTAATAGTACATAATAGTGGTACGTTAATAGGGGCTTTTCCCACTTTTGGAAACATACGTTGCATGGATCTTAAATGTTTGCTTAGGAAGTTGTAAAGCAGAACACAAGCACAATGCACGATTAAGCTTGTACTGCACATAAATGGTTTAATGTTTATGTTTTCACATTTGTATATTTTTTAACTTCAAATTTATCTCGTTGCTGGAACTGTTTTGGGATATGCGTCAATAATTATTGTTATTGTTAATAAAACAAACATCACAGTATTTTCAAACTACTCCAAGGTGGACATGAAAGCGTGTTTATGTTTTCACATTTGCATATTTTTTAACTACAAATTTATCTCGTTGCTGGAACTGTTTTGGGATATGCGTCAATAATTATTGTTATTGTTAATAAAACAAACATCACAGTATTTTCAAACTACTCCAAGGTGGACATGAAAGCGTGTTTATGTTTTCACATTTGCATATTTTTTAACTACAAATTTATCTCGTTGCTGGAACTGTTTTGGGATATGCGTCAATAATTATTGTTATTGTTAATAAAACAAACATCACAGTATTTTCAAACTACTCCAAGGTGGACATGAAAGCGTGTTTATGTTTTCACATTTGCATATTTTTTAACTACAAATTTATCTCGTTGCTGGAAGTGTTTTGGGATATGCGTCAATAATTATTGTTACTGTTAATAAAACAAACATCAAAGTATTTTCAAACTACTCCAAGGTGGACATGAAAGCGTGTTTGCATTAATATAAAAAAAATAACAGAGCTATTAGATATTGATTTTTTAAGAAACGTACCGTGTCTTACCTTTGTTAAATAAAGATGTTAGCGTTCATCGACTGCAATGGCTTCTCCCTTGACTGTTGGCAGGTGTTCCTTCGATGCTCCAGGATGGTTTTCCAAGTACATTTCTGTTCCATGTTGAGAGCTCGCAGCAGGTATGTCTTGTTATTAGTTTGCAGTGAGTTCTCAGCAGTACAGCACACGGCAAATTCTGATGCTGAAAAACACAAATTTGTGATAGACATATAATAATGTTATACACAGAACAATGTGTGACATCCATTTGTATGCATCCAAAACAAATACTTAAGTAATAAACATTTAATAGTTTTATGAGATATGCTATTGTCTATATGCCAGGGGAAGTACAGATGTAACCTGTCGTGGACTCATTTAACTTCATTTATAACTGCGGATGTAAGATATTACTTTTGAAAATCCAATTTGTTTAAAAAAAAACTAAAACCCATCAAGCGTGATATTATAAACGAAATGATTACTTACGGTGATCCAGGTTAAACTGTATCTTCACGATATTGCACAAGTTCAGAGGTTCCTCGACCACCACCAGGTGGCTGCCTGTGCCTCGTCTCGTCAGCAGCAACATGTCACTCAGCAGTAGTACCCAGACTGGCCAGCAGGTGGTGTCGTGCACCCAGAGAAGGTCCCCCGAGAAGATCAAATGTCGGTTTGGTGCAGCAACTTGAAAGTGCTGTGTGTGAAACAAATATATCAGGTCAGTTTTACAAAACTGACTTTACACTATACACTGCACACCACATAATGTAATACTGTAAAACATAATACATTAGAAACAACAATTTTGTCATCTTTACAGTACCTCCTATCTAGCAATTTCTGTCAACCCATCCTGACTTAACACTAGCAAATGTTGCAAATTGCATGAAGCACAATTGCTGCTAAACAAACAGTCTGCAGTGAGAGGTGGTTTGGTTTTCACCACATAATAAATTAGGACACAGGTCACAGGGTCATGTTTTGCTCACTCTGTTTACACATCGGGACAATTTCTAGCAGTTTTGTTGTTGAACTATTTCAGATTATGTGACTGAACACTTTCGAGAAGTCTATCAGAGGTAAACTATGAAAGTATGCAGCACCTTTCAAGGAGGCCTCTTCCATAATGTTTTATACAATTGTACGTTTTATCAGCCACTATCCAAAACATTTTTGCACTCCTGTTGAATCCAGTAAACATAAAGAAATTTGCTAATTACAATAAAAGCAAACATACCTTGACGCCTTGAGTAAACGTCAGGTTGTTCTGTAGTTCAACGACATCTGAGTCCAGACTTCCAAGACTGGACAACGATTTTGATTTTGATCGGACATTTGTGGATACACAGCTGGGTGTCTGCAGTGAGTCACGTGACTGGTGACAAGGCCTTGACTCCAGTGAGGTCACATTCTCCAGTAGCAAGACATTGTTGGTTGGCTTCAGGGTTTCTTGTAAGGCTGTAAATTAAATCCCAGTTACATCTTTGAAGACAACCACACAGAAGACTGTACACAGAGAAGACTGTACACAGAGAAGACTGTACACACAGAAGACTGTACACACAGAAGACTGTACACAGTGCTACACACACAGCTGTGTATGATGTTTGTACAACATGTGCAAGATACGTACAATGCTTGTAATGTTCACGATTATGCTAAGAAGATTGTACATACAGAAGACTGTACACACAGAAGACTGTACACACAGAAGACTGTACACTCAGAAGACTGTACACACAGAAGACTGTACACACAGAAGATTGTACACACAGAAGACTGTACACACAGAAGACTGTACACACAGAAGACTGTACACACAGAAGACTGTACACAGTGATACACACACAGCTGTGTATGATGTTTGTACAACATGTGCAAGATACGTACAATGCTTGTAATGTTCACGCTAAGAAGATTGTACATACAGAAGACTGTACACACAGAAGACTGTACACACAGAAGACTGTACACACAGAAGACTGTACACACAGAAGACTGTACACAGTGCTACACACACAGCTGTGTATGATGTTTGTACAACATGTGCAAGATACGTACAATGCTTGTAATGTTCACGATTATGCTAAGAAGATTGTACATACAGAAGACTGCACACACAGAAGACTGTACACACAGAAGATTGTACACTCAGAAGACTGTACACACAGAAGACTGTACACACAGAAGATTGTACACACAGAAGACTGTACACACAGAAGACTGTACACACAGAAGACTGTACACACAGAAGACTGTACACAGTGCTACACACACAGCTGTGTATGATGTTTGTACAACATGTGCAAGATATGTACAATGCTTGTAATGTTCACGATTATGCTAAATGATTCTATTTTGTTGCGCCTATGAGCTCAGGTTCCTGAGAATATAGGCTCTATGGAAGTTCATTACTATAATTATTATTAGACAAATGTATGTCTAAAAGATAGAACTTTCAGGATGAACATTAGTTGTATGCAAACTTCTACATTTAAGCACGTAAATGTTACCCACATATCAATACACATTTCTATGTTTATACTTTTGATAGAAAATAAATAAAACATTGAAAAGATGAATAAAAGGAGCAATATGGAGAAGAGTTTTATAAGTTGTGAAGACTTGGATCTTTCTTGATAATTAGATAATCAAAATATAGGAAATCTTTTAAGTTGTGAGTATGACAAAGAATTGAAAGAATAAACTTAGCAGAATGGGAAGAAATGAGGAAGTGTTTTAATAAGAATGTGTTTAACAGGATGCACAGAATTTTCAATTTTTTTTACTAAAGTAAAATAAACAAGTATTAGAAAGGACACATAATAATAGTAATCAATGTGAATGACTTTATAAATGAAAAACGCTTATAACTTGGAAATGAAAGAGGCATGAAAGAAGACAACCATGGCCCATTAATGCTGAAATGAAGTAATACTTTAAAAGTATGTGAAACTTTCCCACACTAGTTTCATGTCCAGCTTTGTCCAAGTGGAAACTGTCTGCAATGTCTCACTGTGGACTTTCTAAGACAGTTCTTTGGCAGCAACAGGACATGTATTCAGTGTTCAATGAAGCTAATTATGCAAGAAATTAGTCAACACCAGAACCTTATTTCTATGATGCAAGAACTATGGTAGTCTATTAAATGGCAATCTCAGTTCAGTGATGCAAGAGCTATGGTACTCTAAGGAATGGCTTGTGAATGAGGTATATCAATAGTCAGTGTGTAGCAGTTTGTGTTGACTGAAGGCACATCTCACTTATCTAACACTCAATTAAGCTGACTAATCCATGTGAGAAGGAGGGACAACACTATTACCTGGCAGTGTTACCTCAGTCACATTACTTCACAGTTGCCCAATGCTATTATGACATATCACTTGGCCAGCAGACAGCCACAGTTGTACAAATACCCCCAATTACATAACACACTCACAAGCTACATACCCCTTGGCAAATAGGGTAACTGTCTGCTGCAGGGTTTCATGGATTTGGGGTGCTTACCCATAAAAGTTGTCATTTCAGAGATGCCAGAAAGTCTGCACCCTGGGGTAGGGTGTGTGGGGGGCATATGCAAATCTGTGTACAAGGGGTGGGAGGGGGCCACCCTGGGGGTAAAGACAGGTGATATAAGATGACGCTACCTTGTATGACTTCTTTCATGTTGTTGTAATCGCTGTGTTCTGGGGAGGTGTAGTGGTGAACTCTTTCCAAGTGGGACGACAGTTCTTTAAAATGCTGCAAGGTAAAATAAACATGCTGTCAACTGTAGTACAATGACAACAATGTAGGCCATTTCCCTTCGGTGCAGTGTACACAACTCTGTGCTGAGTGAGTAGACATTGTACGATAGAGCCACATTTGGGTGCAGTGTACACAACTCTGTGCTGAGTGAGTAGACACTGTACGATAGAGCCACATTTCCCTTGGGTGCAGTGTACACAACTCTGTGCTGAGTGAGTAGACACTGTATGATAGAGCCACATTTCCCTTGGGTGCAGTGTACACAACTCTGTGCTGAGTGAGTAGACACTGTATGATAGAGCCACATTTCCCTTGGGTGCAGTGTACACAACTCTGTGCTGAGTGAGTAGACATTGTACGATAGAGCCACATTTCCCTTGGGTGCAGTGTACACAACTCTGTGCTGAGTGAGTAGACACTGTATGATAGAGCCACATTTCCCTTGGGTGCAGTGTACACAACTCTGTGCTGAGTGAGTAGACACTGTATGATAGAGCCACATTTCCCTTGGGTGCAGTGTACACAACTCTGTGCTGAGTGAGTAGACATTGTACGATAGAGCCACATTTCCCTTGGGTGCAGTGTACACAACTCTGTGCTGAGTGAGTAGACACTGTATGATAGAGCCACATTTCCCTTGGGTGCAGTGTACACAACTCTGTGCTGAGTGAGTAGACACTGTATGATAGAGCCACATTTCCCTTGGGTGCAGTGTACACAACTCTGTGCTGAGTGAGTAGACACTGTACGATAGAGCCACATTTCGCTTGGGTGCAGTGTACACAACTCTGTGCTGAGTGAGTAGACATTGTACGATAGAGCCACATTTCCCTTGGGTGCAGTGTACACAACTCTGTGCTGAGTGAGTAGACATTGTACGATAGAGCCACATTTCCCTTGGGTGCAGTGTACACAACTCTGTGCTGAGTGAGTAGACATTGTAAGATAGAGCCACATTTGGGTGCAGTGTACACAACTCTGTGCTGAGTGAGTAGACACTGTACGATAGAGCCACATTTCCCTTGGGTGCAGTGTACACAACTCTGTGTTGAGTGAGTAGACATTGTACGATAGAGCCACATTTCCCTTGGGTGCAGTGTACACAACTCTGTGTTGAGTGAGTAGACATTGTACGATAGAGCCACATTTCCCTTGGGTGCAGTGTACACAACTCTGTGCTGAGTGAGTAGACATTGTAAGATAGAGCCACATTTGGGTGCAGTGTACACAACTCTGTGCTGAGTGAGTAGACACTGTACGATAGAGCCACATTTCCCTTGGGTGCAGTGTACACAACTTTGTGTTGAGTGAGTAGACATTGTACGATAGAGCCACATTTCCCTTGGGTGCAGTGTACACAACTCTGTGTTGAGTGAGTAGACATTGTACGATAGAGCCACATTTCCCTTGGGTGCAGTGTACACAACTCTGTGTTGAGTGAGTAGACACTGTACGATAGAGCCACATTTCCCTTGGGTGCAGTGTACACAACTCTGTGTTGAGTGAGTAGACACTGTACGATAGAGCCACATTTCCCTTGGGTGCAGTGTACACAACTCTGTGTTGAGTGAGTAGACATTGTACGATAGAGCCACATTTGGCCAAACTATTTTATAATAAAAGCTTGAAAACTGAAACTTGAACTGATCAATCTTGAAGTCTGCTGAGTTGACTTGATTAAACTGACTATGAGATGTTACGGGACAGGAACCCACATTGTCAAAATGATCAGACATCACCAGGCATACTAGGAGAAGCATTCCATCAAAAAGGAATTGACCCTGATACACTATGATAATCATGCACTTGAAGACAAGTCACAGAAGGCAATCAACATAACTGTCATTAAAAGTAACATGCTTGCTTGCAATTCAACTAAATAAACATATTGTGCATGATATCAATTAGATTACATAAAATGAAGCTGTTGCTTACTCTAATGGGTTGTTTGAGGAATTCTTCAATATCGAGCTGTCCAGATTCTGGAGACGAGACCTATCAACCAAAACATACAGTTGTCACTTGTCACAATGTGAAGTAATCCAGTAAACCATCTAACAATAGAGTGCATTGTTACGTGGTCAGCATCTCGGCCAACATGATTGACCTACACTTAATCTAGATACAACCCCAGAATACCCTTCCAGAATACCCTTCTGGAATACCCTTATGGAGTACCCTTATGGAATACCCTTATGGAGTACCCTTCTAGAATACCCTTCAAGAATACTCTTCCAGAATACCCTTCAAGAATACCCTTCCATCTAGGCTAGCTGCTACTAATGCCATTCCTTTGAACATGGATCCCTCAATACCCATACAACTAGTTAAGGGCCCCAGAAGTTAGGGATGCAGAATATTCACCCAGAATTTCTTGCAAGGGACACAAAAACATACATTTCTTCCTTCAAAGACAACAATGTTCACCCAGGAACATAATAAAAGTAGGACTTCAGTAGACATGGAGGAGACATGTGTCAATGTTCCTCCCAGTGCAACTAGTCCTGAGATGAGCAGACAGGTGGAAGGACATTGTACCTGTAGGAACCTGGCAAAGTCTGGTATCTCTGTGAGTTGTCTGAGGAGCTGTAGAGCCTGTTCCAGACCTCGCTGGTAGCTGTCGTAGGCCGCACACAACATCACTACCTGTAAGAGACATCACACTTCATGATGGCTGCTAGATAGGTTTTACTTAGATCCTGTTTATATATTTAATTATTTATTATTACATATTTTTAGCACATATCTTTTAACGTATTTATATATTTTTTTTTTTGCATATTTATATATATTTAACTTATGCATTTTTTAAACTAATGCATGTTTTTAACTTATTTATATTTTTTAAACTAATTAATTTGTAATGCATATTTGTATGTATATATGTTTTTTTACCTGAATTAAAAGTATTCACATTTGTTTGTATTCATTTATTAGGTTTTCTTTTCTTGCTGACTTTTCTTGAAAATGTACTAATAAAAAGAAGTGTATGTAATTTAAGAAAATGGGAAATAATTGCTGCTAGAATACTCACATTAGTGACGTAGACAGCAGCTATATTATCTGTGAAGACTTCTTGGGTTGTGCTGATCACTGAGTCGTCTAGACGGGATATTTCTACGTGATCACTCAAGTCTAGAAGCTGACTCAAGTGATATTGTGATATCACCACCAGCTACAACACAAACAGGATATCTGGCTATAACCAACCGTGTCTAGAATCTGACTCAAATATATTTTTACCATAACATGTTCATAAATGAATATGTCCGGATGGCTCCCATTAAGACATTGTATATATCCAGCATAGAAGACAGCCTAAAAAATAAAAATAAAAACTCACATCATTATTCAGTAGCTACTGATATATCAGTCAACACATGTTCACTATTTGGTAGAGAGTATACCTTTTAAAGAAGCAATCTTGGGTTTTTGATTGCCGAAAACATTGTTTGGATAATATAAATTGATTCTAGTTAGGTTTTGAGGTTGGCAAGATTAAAAAAGTCCAGTGCACCAAGAAAGTTTTCATAAGAAGCTGCTGGGTAAGTAAACCTACAAGATTGCAAGCAAATAAATAGTTACTGACCCTCCTTGTAGAATTCATGGAAGAGAAAGAACAAACGATTGTAGACGTACCTTCTCGACATTTTGGAAGAGCGTGGCATGTTGCATGGATGAACCGATGCAGTGACGGAGGGGGCGAGAGAATCGCTGTATCCCACACTGCATCTGTGTGATATAGCCGTCTTCACAGTTGACAACATCGTGAATCGCCAACTTTCGTTCCAGATTCGCCTCAGAGTCATCCTGGAAATCACAGGAGTGATACTTGTTCACAGCGGCTTGTCTATTTTCTAAATTATCTTTAATTATACTGTGTCCTCCTAACAGTGATGTATATACCACATCTAATTTGCACAGAACATTTGGCAGGTGCTTTATACAATATTCTGTCAGGTTGTATAACTGATGATTGTAGATCCAAACTTTTATTTTGTAATTTTCATTATGGACTTAATACTAATATGTATATTTCCATTAAATAAATCCAATTTTGCATTGACTACAATAATATAAACATTAGGATATTATGTTGATTTGAAATGTTATTTTATTTTGATGGGAGGAAAATAACAACACAGAAAAATAAAAAATCCCAAAGCATAAACCGAGTTCTTGTTAATATAATACACCTGTATGAAGAAATTAATCTATGTAGCAATTAGTATTTAAATTTTTCATTATGGTATTTTAAACACTATTATTATTATAATAATTTTATTACAACATCAAGCGGGTGCAAGTAATGCTAACTAACCTAAGACAACACTAAAAAAATATTTTCTTATATTTTTATTTGATTAATTCATAAAAAAATGCCTCGGTGAACAAATTCAGTTACACTGCTGGAGAAATGAAGCCATATGACTTATTGTATATAGAGTTATAAAAAGAAACAATTTGTACATAAATCCCATGATGGATATTACATCATGTTGGTATCTCATGACACACTGTATGACATTTGTGACATGGTGTAAAATGGAAGACAGCACTAGCCACAGTTTGTAGTAAATCATAAATGTTTGACTTACAGTGAAGTTGAACCGGCTCCTCGTGGGCTCGGGTGTGCTACATTGCAATGAACTACTCCGTCTTCCATCTGCTGATGCCATTCCTTGCTCCCAGTCCAGCTTCCCCAACCTACTCCCTTCCCAATCCTCCGCTTCACTCCTGTCGCTCTCTGTGTCCGTGGCGATGGTTGCCAGGGTGCAGTTTGGTTGGCGTGGCAACCACGATTGCTCCGCCATCACGCTATCAATGGACACAGAGTTGACGAGAAGTCTGTCGATGCGAACAGACTGACTTGAATACGATGTAACTATCTTCTGCTCCTCCGTAACCATGGTGCAGTTTGGTTGGCATGGCAACGACATGTCTTGCAGGGATTCGTCGAAGCTGCTCTGCATGGTGATGGACTCAATGAATGGAATCCGGAAGGAGTCAGATCCTTGGATTGGACTCATGCACGGATCCCACCTCACCAGCTCCCTGGAACTGTACATCAAATCATCATCGTACTGTCCGGTCAGTTCGGGTTGGCATGGCAACTGTGTGCTCAGGTCAACCCTTCTGCCTGGCTTGACCAGTTGGTCATGCTTCCGGTTTCTCTCACCAGGTAGCTTATTGTCACATGACACACTTTCTACGACATTGAGGATGGCCATGTTTGGATCACTACAAGATGTGTTGACAGAGCACTTGGATGAATGTGGAGCCAAAAGGTTGACAGCGGATGCCTTGGTGACAGTCTGAATCTGAGACGACCGACTGGAACACTGCGTCATTGATGCTTCGGTTGGCTGGTGTTTGTCTGAGCAGACTACAGCATCCTGTCTCGACCAACCCTCCATGTGTCCTCTCCTGAAGGTCTGTCTGTCTCTCCTGAAGGTCTGTCTGCCTCTCACAACTCCTCTATTATGTCGACTTCTCTGGATGTCCACAATTATTTGGTTCTCTGAAAGTCTGAAAATAAGCAGATTCATTCAATCAGTGTTAATCTTCATACAGTAGTCTAGTAAAGGTAAAAAGCATAGATACTAACTGTACAAAGTAACAACTGTACAAAGTAACAACTGTACAAAGTAACAACTGTACAAAGTAACAACTGTACAAAGTAACAAATGTACAAAGTAACAACTGTACAAAGTAACAACTGTACAAAGTAACAACTGTACAAAGTAACAACTGAACAAACAATTAAATATCCTAATAAACAACCAAATAAACAACTAAAATAAACAACAAAATAAACAATCACACTATTCTGATTTAATATTCTAAGAAACATTGGAATAAAAAAGTTATTTGGAGGCAGTAGTAATTAAAGATAACTCATATCATTCTCACCTGACAATTTTGGCGACACTCTCGACGGACGATCTCGACACATTGAGGCCGTTAATTCGAACAAAGAAGTCACCCTCCTGTAGCCCCGCCTCGTGGGCTGCGCCCCACACCCTTATGGACCCCACCTTGACAGGGCATGACCCCGTCACTGTGAACCCATATCCTGCAGTACCCCGCGTGATGACCAACTGAAAATAAAAAAGTCATTATGCAATTGGAATATACATATAATAAGAGTAAAGTGTACAATGGTGATCTTATTTTAATGTTTTATTATATTTTAATTTATTTGTACTTAAACTTAAAATGTTTATTCATGTTTTTTTTAACATGGAATAAAGTAATTATTTTAACACACCTACACAATGTTTCAAATAAAAGTTTGATTAGTACATTATGAATAAGTGGAGATATTTCAAAGACATGTATGCTACTTTAATCATCTTGTGGCATAACTCATTTTTGTAAGAATGTACACCAGACTCACAGTGTGGGCATCCATGCCTTGTAGACTGGCATTCACCTCCATGATCTGCCCGTCCACATCTGAAGTCAAACAAAAACAATTTAACTAAAACCATTGACATATTGAAAGCATCACTAAGTATAAGAATAATTAAAACATGCAATTATGTTATACACCGACTGGTACATTATGAGCAAAAATATGTAAAATTTGTAGCGACTGCTACAAGTTGGTTGCTTTAGAAGAAATAAAAAATCTTATAACTCTCATGGTTATTTTGTTATGAACTTATGAACCATTTTTGTGAATTTCAACATTATTAAACCTGTTGACACATGTTGCTTTTTGTCTAGTATTTTCATGTAGCTTCAATGCAATAAAATAACAATGTGCCCCCTGTTTATTAGCACACCCTGAGGGGGTGAATAAGGTGAAGACAACCCACCTAAGTGCCCCTGTTGTCTGGAAGACCCACATGGGATCTGTAGGTGTTTGGTCAGACCCAGCCTCTCTCCCAGCAGGTGATACCAGCCGTCCACCACCAGCTGCAAGGATGAGACAACCTTACTAATATGACCATCAATACAAGAGCAACACGGAACCTCACAATTACGACCACCAAGGCCAGTCGAACATAGAAATTCACTCCTATGACCACAATGACAAGAATGGTGTAGAATCTCACTACTACGACCACTAGGATAAGCACAACATGGAACCTCACCATTTTGACCACCAGTATAAAATTCAGCCCATTCTCATAATCAGCATGGAAAGTTATGTGAATAAAATATTTAAATAGTTCTTTTAAATACAACATTTCTGACTAGACTGCATTCTAAAGTACTAAACTGAAACACAGATTGTAAACATGTTTTGAAACTGACCGTTCCTGATGGCTTGCTGAGGAGGTGTCTCATGCCAAAGGACATACAGCCCAGCAACTCTGTGCAACTGCAAACAGAACAGGTATGTAATCACTCATACAGGCATGTAATCACTCATACAGGCATGTAATCACTCATACAATCAATGCTTCTTTGTATTAGTCCAACGGAACAGTGAGGTTCTATCTTTAATAGAGATGGCTCCTACAAATTATTGTTCATATTTTTCAGTGTGGAAAAAATTATTTAACTACACATGAATCAGAAAGGTGATGTCAGTTGCTGGATGTTTAATATGTGTTAGTTAGTATGTCGTAATGCACCAGCGGTGTGAGCAACTTGTTCGTATAAATGGTTGATTTGAAAGAGATTTACTTGTTTCTGCAGTCCTTGTTCCATATGAGGATGGTTAGTCTCTTCCTCGAGTCTTCCCCCATCAGTTCACTGAAACCACACCCACAATATAAGGCCACACCCACACTATGAGGCCACACTCACATTATGAGGCCACACTCACATTATGAGACCACACCCACATTATGAGGCCACATGCACATTATGAGATCACACACACATTATGAGACTGCACCCACATTATGAGATCACACACACATTATGAGACTGCACCCACATTATGAGACCACACCCACATTATGAGACCACACCCACATTATGAGACCACACCCACATTATGAGGCTGCACCCACATTATGAGGCCACATGCACATTATGAGATCACACACACATTATTAGGCCACACCTACATTATGAGACCACACCCATATTATGATGCCACACCCACACGGTAACATGCAAACTTCAAATCGACATCCACCCTGTAAATCTGTGTTTGCACCCCCACAAAAATTACACTGATCCTGTAAAGACATCCACCCTGTAAAGCCGTGATCCAGTAAAGACATCCATGCCACAACGCCAGAGCACACAGTACACACCAATATGGTAATTAAAACTTGCACATGAATATCACATATACACTTGTCTTATGATGAAGACCACACAATGAGCCCCCCGAGAGCCCCCCACCCACTCACAGTCTCAGCATTTTAATCATAAAACATGTTATATAATATAAACTATATACATGAACATGTTTTAATAAACCGCCATTATTTTGACTGTTATCTGTTTAATCTTAATATTTGACTCGTCTGTCAGGTTCCATCCCTGCTGAAAGCTGTGGCTTTAATACAAAGACACCCAATGACATGCAACAAACTCCCACACAATACTCGACAAGTGCAATTCATCCTGACCAATCTCTACCAAACTGTTATTGCAGAACAGCCGCAGACACACAACCAATGAGAGACAACGACTGAGGCAACAGTTCCACATAATTCAGTTAACAGCATATTCCAAGACTCTCTCGAGTGCCCAAAACCACACTTACTATGTGAACTTCTCATTGAACTGTGGATTGTTGGTGTCATACACGACCTCCGAGCGACAGCATGTCTTGCCAGTGACATCTGGTGAGAGGGACACCTACAACGAGAGATCACTGGGTTCATTCTTATGTATAATGACAATGGGAATGAGACAAATCTCTGAAACCTTTTGACAAACTATTGATGGTTATATATAAAAACTTACCAATGCATACTTACCAATATAAGAACTTACTCACAAACTTGACTTCTCTGGAAAGCTTTAAGCCATGTCACAATTACTGTTTGAAGACTATTTGTTCATGTGTATCCACCATTTCTTGCCAAGTACTCATTTATACAGTTGAATGAACTAAAGTAATGCAGCGTGAATGAAACTAGCCAAACTTTGAAATGGCAACACGAGGATTGGCCTTGACTGAGGTCCTCTTGACTGAGACGGTGAGGTTCTAGTCAATATGCCCCAGAGAATTGATCACAAGTAAAATATTTCAGTGGAGCTGAGGAAATGTTTACAAAAAAAATAATGTTCTGCAAAGTCACAGTACGTAGTAGATAATATACTATGCAAAGAAGACCATTGTCCTACCTGGATATATGAGACCACTGTCCTACCTGGATATATAAGACCATTGTCCTACCTGGATATATAAGACCATTGTCCTACCTGGATATATGAGACCATTGTCCTACCTGGATATATGAGTTGCATAGGGTCTGTCGATCTGAGTGCAACAGTCTCGCTTGAACCACTGCAGCAGAAACACACCAAATGTCACGACAAAATATAACACCAAGTACTAGGTACAGGTGTAGTACTAGGTACTAGGTACAGGTGTAGTACTAAGTACTAGGTACAGGTGTAGTACTAAGTACTAGGTACAGGTGTAGTACTAAGTACTAGGTAGTACTAGGTATGAGAACTTAACTATTCATCCTCAATTGTTTCCCTTGTCTCGTCTCTGACTAATTATACCTATCAATTATACCTAGAAATGAATTGAGGAAGGAGCATTAATTTTATTATATATAATACTTTATAAGAGTTAAATCATTTCAGGTTTAACACATTCTGTCTTCTAGCGGAGGTGAACACCAGTTGTGTTGCATAGCATCACAACTCATGCAAATTGTGATATCAAAACAACAATATAAAATAATTGATAACACATATTTTAATAAACTGCCTCTTGGTATTTGCAAGGCGGTATGTGCCTTTGGTGTTAGTGTGCACAATGGTGCTCCTGCCTTTGGTGTTAGTGTGCACTGCACAATGGTGCTCCTGCCTTTGGTGTTAGTGTGCACTGCACAATGGTGCTCCTGCCTTGGTGTTAGTGTGCACTGCACAATGGTGCTCCTGCCTTTGGTGTTAGTGTGCACTGCACAATGGTGCTCCTGCCTTTGGTGTTAGTGTGCACTGCACAATGGTGCTCCTGCCTTTGGTGTTAGTGTGCACTGCACAATGGTGCTCATGCATGTCTACAGTTTAATTATTCAAACAGTCTCACTCTCACTGAGGTATCAATGTTGTTCCTGACTACCCAGACAATGCCAGCCTCATTCTTACACAACACTTCTGTTTCCCAGTTACCAAACATCTTAGCAACCTATCTTTCCCGAACTTGTCCAAGCTGGAAACAGTTATTTCCCACTCTGCTTATTGTCACAACCTGCTGTAATGAACCCTTTGTCCGGCCCCCCTCTCCTCAATGACATCCTCCTGATTTCCTGTGAGTGACACCAGGGCCTGCTGTTGGTGGCAGAACACACTAGAAGTATAGGGGTAGGGGTAGTTACCCTGCATAGGTATGGGGTGTCACTTTACAGTCATTGTCATCAATGCCAACTGCCAGTTTCTGGTGGCAATATTACATGGCCAATTTCCTGAATGATGTAACGCAATTACCACTGGCTCCATCTGTTGTCTAGTGCCCCTAATTCTTGTAACATAATTAGCATTGCTATGATATGTAAGTTGCTATGATTTTTAATAACATCATTGAATGTTCAATCTATGATATTAAATTTTAATGTATCTATATTAGTAGACACATCACATATTTAGTGGATGTGATGTTGCATTTCCCCTTAAAATTTGCTATATTCTCTTTTGTGACCTTTTTATTGGATGAAACACTATGGACACCCAGGTATTTTGTTTGACAAACAATGCCTAATCTTTAAGCCATGATAATTCACATTCAATACAATGCTGGCATAATTTTATTGTATTAAATAAATATATTACAAATTACAAAAATATTACAAATTTACCGTGAACAGTGAGCAGTTCATTGTTGATGCCAACGGCAACTTTGAGCTGTCCTGAAAAATAAACATTTCCTGTATAAGCATTCTACTAATAATACACGTTCCACACAGGTTAGATACAATCAACACACACTGTGCGCATGCGTGTGCAAACATACGTGCATATTTTTTTTAATTTTATGGTATCACCAAATTATTTTATGATATCACCAAATTTAGCTAATGGTGATGCAACCATAAACATTCTGTCACTGGTAAAAGTAAACGTTTAGACTGTTGCTGTTGCATGGTTCGTAATTGCATTCTACATACAACAGATGGAAAGAACTGGAGCAATCTTTAACAAATCATAATAAAAAGGACAGAGCCTGACCAAACAACCATTACTTTTATAGTGTTTAATTCCTTGGAGCCCTGGATAGGGCTGAGCCATATAAATATAATTCCTTGAAGCCCTCCATAGGGCTGCACCATATAAACATTATTCCTTGAAGCCCTCCAAAGGGCTGCACCATATAAACATTAGGGTGTTGTTATATCCAGCCACACCTGGTAGAATCTCAGAAACTCACACAGGGCCTAGGCAAACAATCATTATGACTGGATGAATTTATGGGACTTGATTTCAGGGCTTACCATAACATCATGGGATCCACAGCAGTATAAACATTTACAAATAATAGAAAGTCCACACCTAATGATTTCAGGGCTTACCATAACATCATGGGATCCACGGCAGTATAAACATTTACAAATAATAGAAAGTCCACACATAATGATCAGGCCACAGGCATGTGACAGGGCAGGCTGGGACAATGTCACCTTATTGTCACCATCTCACACTGCTTAGACAAACAAACATTAGGTGGGGTGTTTTCTCAGAATCCTCAGGTTGTGTCATATTTTACCTCAGGCAGTTACCCCCTGAATGTTAATGTGGATCTAATTAAAGCTGTCATCTCCCTCTAATGATCAGGAGCACAATTAATGAGATATTAATGAGGATAGGTTTGGGAGGCAGGAAGTGCACCCTCTAGCAGCATGATGTGGGAGAGTATCTCCCCCTGGGGAGTGGGAAAACTCCCTAGGTAGCTGGGAAGAAACTACATCCTCATATCTGACCCACATAACTGAAGCAATAACTAAATTCTTACTTTATAACAAATGTTTCAATTTACAAGTCAAAAACATACCCAATCATAACAACAAAAGTCTACAGTGTGTTTAGGCCAAACTAGCATGAAATTGGTGACAGGCATTTAAACAATTTTAATTCCTAAACATCCTAACCACATAAGTTAACATTAAACATTTTCAGCAAAAAAACATTTCAGATTTCATATTAAACATGACAAACCTCGAGCTCTGAATCCACTGCGTCGTACTGTGTCATTTCCTGATGGCACATCATGGAAACCGCTCTCCTTCCCAGAAGACACCTGGCTCCCAACAACGAAGTTCTCTTTATCTTCTCTCGACTCGCGTCTCATACGTTGCTTTGTTGCATTCGTTCTCCACACCCTCTGTCTTTCATTCCATCCATCGTCGACAAAAGCATCGTTCTCGCGTTCTTGCAGTCTCTCGGCTACAGGACTCAGACGAAGTCTCTTGAAAGGACTTGACATGTTTGTACATTGTGCCCTTGACCTCCTCATGAGGCGACCTTGCTTGGGCGTCCCATGGCTGACCTTCACCTTCGGTTTGTGCTTCAGGCGTGTGCACAACATCGTAGTCTGTGGAACAAGTTTATATGTAATCGCTTATGACAGGTTACAACCATATATGATATGATGGTCCTTCATTTCAATGAATTCTGTTAACAGTAATGGGAACTATTAATAATAAAATATAATAAAAATAAGTAAAAAAACTTTCAATGAAATTTTTTTAGATTAAAAATGTTCTTATATAGCACTGTATCCAGTCCTTGGAACTGCTCAAAGCACTTTACACTTCACCCCCTGGCAGACCTGTTCCTTTACACTTCACCCCCTGGCAGACCTGTTCCTTTACACTTCACCCCCTGGCAGACCTGTTCATTCCAACACCAACTCAACTTCTCTGGGAAGCATTCAAAGTTACATGTGTAATGTTTCATTATACGTTACCACACAACATCAAACAGGAACTACCTTTGATCAATTCCACCTAAAGTAAATTAATTACCACAAATGTGTAAACCCATTACAATATGTCATACAACGCAGGTGGATATGACAGGTGTGTTTTGGGCAGCTGGGTAAATAGAATAAATCATTGCACAGACCTGAATACACAGGTGTAAGAAGGGGAAGATGAAGGAATGCTCCAGTCTAATGTGGCACTTCAAACTAAAACGTAGCAAACACATTAACAGTGTGAGCTCCTGTGCCATCTGTCCAGGAGACACCCTGACGACACGCTGACATCCCAGAAGACACGCTGATGCCTCAGAAGATACCCTAACACTGTGTGTCAATGGAAAAGAAATCCCACAACAACAGTTCATAAGTTTTTACTAGTGACACTGTTGGTTATTTAATTAGATACATTTTATTTCAATATCTGCACATTGCATGACAAGTAGTGGCCTGTAGTTTGTGTGGCCATAACCACATTGGCCATATGGTCAAATGACCACAATATCAGGGGGGCAGTTGAGTGAATGTGAGCCCATCTGTTGGGCAGATATCTGTCTAGTGCCTAGATATATTTTGAAAGTGAAAGGACTTATCTTCCACAATAATTCTTTAGTTTACATTGATTTTTAGTTTATTTAAAATATTTTGTAACCTAAAATGTATGCACATAATTTTAACAAATGCATATATTGTACCTATTATACTTTTAATCAATGTTACGATTACAAATGGAAATTATGATAATAATAATTATATTATTATTATCATCAACATCACAATTAGCAATACCAAACTATACAATCCACAAAAAGTACATTTCATCACAGTGTGTTTACTTTTAAAGGTGCACATTTATGGCACATCTTCTTTCAAATGTTATGGTACATTACAAATACCCCTCTCCATGACAACGAGCAGAAACAAAGGAAATGTTACAGTAGATTGACATGTTGCACTAAACGACCATATACACCCACTCCCAAACCTATAACCATTCAGCCTACACTAGAAACAAGCCTATGCAGAATTCTTACCCTGTTATTAAATACCCCTTAGTGGCTGGTGCTTAGGTATACTGCCAGCTCAAACCCCCAGGCAGTATAGTGGGGCAGAACAAGGCTGTTCCTTTGAAGATTCCTTGGAAGAGGGGGCAGTCATTCCTACCAGGGTATTACCCAATAGAGATGACAACCCTGAAGGCTGTGAGATGTTCCCCCCTAGTCACCTGAGATGTATAATAAATATGATATTTTAGATGTTATCAAGGAAGAATGGCTGCACACTGTCACTGGTTCTGACATCAGTGACACTTGAAAATGGTGACACCTATTCATTTAGAGAAACAGTGTGGAAATACCACAGTTTTTGATTATACAGTAAGAAACATTCTTATTTGAATGAGCGCAGCGGAATACTTGCACCTGGATTCAGCACTAAGAGAATACGTTTTGACACCTTCTACCTAATGATTAACTTTATTTCTATGATTTTTCTTTTGGGTTCAGTTTATTTCTCTGATTTTTCTGTGAGTTTATTTCTGTGAGTTTATTTCTGTGAGTTTATTTCTGTGACTCTCCTTGACTTTTTATTTCTGTTTTCTTCCAGCTTACGCCAGTTTGTTTTGGTATTGACATGATCAGCCCAGGCCAGGGTCTGATACACCCTGTATCCCAGTATCATAATGGTGTGGACATGATCAGCCCAGGCCAGGGTCTGATACACACTGTATCCCAGTATCATAATGGTGTGGACATGATCAGACCAAGCCAGTGCCTGATACACCCTGTATCACAGTATCATAATGGTGTGGACATGATCAGACCAAGCCAGTGCCTGATACACCCTGTATCCCAGTATCATAATGGTGTGGACATGATCAGCCCAGGCCAGGGTCTGATACACCCTGTATCCCAGTATCATAATGGTGTGGACATGATCAGCCCAGGCCAGGGTCTGATACACCCTGTATCCCAGTATCATAATGGTGTGGACATGATCAGCCCAGGCCAGGGTCTGATACACCCTGTATCCCAGTATCATAATGGTGTGGACATGATCAGACCAAGCCAGTGCCTGATACACCCTGTATCCCAGTATCATAATGGTGATGAAGGTAACAGTTGTTGGGGTAACAGTTGGTTTAGGGCTGGGGCTGTTTATGGCTTCAACACTGATAGCCGGCTGGGGTGTCAAGATATTGATAACTGTTGGAGAGGAGGTCTTATCATAATCAATTCCAAGGCCTTTAGAGCCACAGGGGTGTAGGAGACACTAAGCTGAGAAACATCTGTACACCATTGTTATTTCTGAATGGAGGATTGTTACGGCAATGAAAACAATTCTAAATGCAAACAGTATATTTTATTAACAACATAAATACGATGTATTTACTAACAATTCAGGATTGAAAAATAAAGAGGGCCACATTTTGTTGAAAAAAAAAGCCAAAGTGAAAATATTTATACATACAGTACAGTATTAATGCAAACAGAATACTTGGAGTGTGTGTGTGTGCATGTGTGTGCATGTGAGTGTAGGAGCGTGCGTGCATGTGAGCAAACAAGCACGTGCTTTCAATATTACAATATTTCAGCAGTTTTCCCCCTCAAACAAGTCCCAGAAGCTGAGTTTACTGAAGCATGGAACGTCATCAACAAGTCATTAGACAGATAGGGGTTGACAGACAGGGTAGCACCCCATGGAGAGAGGATGATACCAGTAGTCTCCAATGGCCACAGTCCAGGGGGTAAGATGCTGGAACACTTGCTTCTAAGCTCTTTAGCTGAACTGAGTACTTGGGGTGGATGACACAATGACCCAGGCTCACATAGGGGTGACAGGGCATCTCTTTAACAGGTCAATGTTCTCATGTCACTCAACAAGTATTTCATAATTTAATAACCAATATTAATTTAGTAATTTGCAAATGTCCAGTGAACCTCTACAACCTCGACAACCTCGACAACCTCGACAACCTCGTCAACATCAACAACATCGACAACCTCAACAACCTCAACAACCTCAACCTCAACCTGTATAATCTGATTTTAAAAGATTTATTAAACTGACTGGACATGTTAGTTAAACTAGTTATGCTCTAAAGATCTGAACATCAATGAAACTGATTTGCTATGGGCTAAATCAACTGAATGAGTTTTAACTGACCACACTCTTAATGATTTATGTTTTCAGTCATTCATCCCAGGTTGGTGTGACTTCCTAGTCACCTGCAACTTTGACATGGCAGTTTTTTTTTAATTGTCACAACATATAAGACCTCTAGAGACAGCTACACTTCAAAGACAGTGCCACCATCTGGACAGTACAGAAGACACTACCAACTGTCCACATACTGACCACTTGACCAGGACATCTCAGTTGGGTTGTGCCCTTTCAAGTCAGTCAGCTGGGGTTCACCCAGCTGTTACTTGGCAACCATCACAACTCTACAGGAATCTTGATGTGGATCATGTCTTTTTGATTACCTCCACTGAAGAAGCATCTGATTACATCTGGTAATTTATGCATGATTGCTGGTTGCACTAGTAATATAACCTTCTGATTAGAAGCTCAAGAGGACATCTGAGTAATTGTCAGATGGTCATTATCAGCGTTATTACTACTTGGTGGTGCCATTTCAAAAGCCTCAGTCCTTCCATGGTCAGTCTCATGGTGTTAAATATTTATTTCATTAATAATACAAATACTACAAACAGTAAGTTTCCGTGGTCTGGCAGTATTGTGTGGCAAGGCAAACTAGCAATTCTCTCTGGCAGCGAACTTAAGTATTTAACATTGAATAACAGTTAGCAGTTTTACTGATATTTTTGCATGAGAAGCATGTTAATTATTATTGCACATATATTCTATAAAATATTAAAAACTATCCAAAACATTGTGATATTTATTTTTACACTTCCAGATTTTCATTGTAAATAATTGTAAACAATTCATATCCATTAAAGGTACAATGTCTGGTTATTTGTTATCGTGAAATCATGTTACACATTACAAACTATAATTCTTTTCTAACATGTATGCTAACTGCCCAAATTTGTTTTAATGAACCAAAATTGTAAAACATAATTTGGCCATTTATGGATATCATCTCTGGCGTTCAGCATGCGATGTAAACATGATATTTGAGTCAAAACATTGAAACTAAACATACAATGATGAAATTATATTAAACAACTGTGGTCCTTTAAAATATAGGTGGTCAAGACGTTGTGGTCAAGACGTTGTGGTCAAGACGTTGTGGTCAAGACGTTGTGGTCAAGATGGCTAGGCTTGGAGACCTACACAGACCTTGTGAGTTGACCAGGAGAAGACAACAGTACGAAGGCATCACCTTAAATGCCACCAAGGCAGGAGAGGGTATTTAAAATCACCTCAGCCTAAGCTCATGACCAAACAGTACACACATCACAGACTGTTTACTAAGACTTGCAATCCACAGAATGTTGAATGTTTCACAGCTACAACCAGACCAGACCAATCAACTGGCATTTATGTACTCAACTGATGACTGTTCCACAGGCATTGGAAACAACGTAGGACAAGTATATGAAACAAAAGCAGCCACTAATTACTAAAACAAAGACATAATGTACTTCAGGGCCAGTTAGTGTCCATGAAATAAATAAAATATTTAAATAACAAGACTGATCTTTTGATGTGGAGTTACCATTGTATACGAATGCCAAATGCAGCTAAAGAAGCCTCCCCCATCTTTGGTCAGGGTCAGATGTGGAACAGGGCAGGTAGAACAGGGTAGAGCATATATGGGCAGAAGTAAGTCACTCGGGACAATCATCAGCTGCCTGGAGCACCAACTGTAGTGGTCACTGCTTCTGTCAATGACCAATGCATACTTCATGGCATATGCCTGTGACAGGTTATCTATCTACCCCTGTGGGGGTAGTTGACTTTGGAACAGACACTCATGTACTAGATTATCATGTGCATGAATGGTTTAGTTTTACTGTCTGGTCAGATGGACTAGGCCCCTGTTGTGGCTGTGGTAGACCAGGGTAAAGCTGTGATGAAGCACCACAGCTGTGGTGCAGTGTGGCCCAGACAGCAGTCAGCTGCCAGTGGTGACTGCCATCAATTACTCTGCAATAACTCAAGTGCACAGATGTGGGAGATGTCACCCATGGAAGACTCCCTTCAATGGGCTGTAAGTGTTGGAGTGGGGCTGCATCAGGAGTCATTGTAAACTGCTTGCCCCTGTAATGGGATAGGGTGAGGGGGTCATGCGTAAACTTTTGCACCAAAATACCACTGGCATTTACCCTGATGCAAAACAAGACTAAGACAACTTAAGACAAAAGGTGGTTGTTTGTCTGTGTGGACAGCTAAGGTCATTGCAGACTTGCAACACCCTGGAGGGTGGAACTGCCAAAAACCACTGCTGTATAGTTCAATAAATGAATATCAAATAACACTAGTGTTTGGTACTTCAATTTTTTATTTATTTAGTTTGATAAATCCGGGTAGCCGGTGTTGAAGTGTTTCCTGCTTATGTAGTTGACTACTAATCCAAGTAAACAACCCTACTGGTCTTGCATGTGGAACAGTGTCACACAGATGAACAAACGGATGTTTCCAACTCAGCAGATATCAGATAATGTGAACGTCTGCATGATTAACATGATTAAAAGTCATTTTGGTTGTAGAATATTGTACAAGATTCTTCATGCTGTCATTGTACAGCTCACCAATTAATGACATAATTTAAATGTTATGACACCCCCCACTCTTTCACACACGTTTTAAATCAAAAAAAATTTTGCTGACCTCTTCTAGATGACTGGACACACCAGAAGCCCTACCAGTGCTGACACCTGTCACTGAATCTGTGACACTTAACCCCCAACATCCTCAAAACCTCACAAGCCCTGCTTCCTCCTCCAGTAACACAGACCAAAACATCCATTACTTTTCTTTCTGTTCACCCTCAAAGGTGACTCAGTGAAAGTGTTCCTCTACCTTGAGCTGATAACATCCCCACATATAGAGACCTTGAAGGCTTGAATAACAAAGGAAGTGTGTCTGTCTACAGTGGCAGTCTAATCTCTTAAAGGATCACAGATAAATGGGGGCTGTGTCATTTACCAGCTACATCCACAGGTAGATGCTGTGGACACTTCAAAGGGCCAGTCACAGACACCTGTGGGGGTCATACTGCCACCCTGGCAAGTGTCAGGGAAAGAGGGTTTACTCCCAGTCAGACAGGCTGCAGTGTGGGGGTGAAAGTCCAACATGAATGACCCAAAAAGACACCAGGTTTGATATTACCCTTTCAGCAGTACCCTATGTGTGGATATGACATTACTGCTCCTAGTCCTAACAGGCATTCACTCGTCCATAATAGGGGTGTAGCACTAATTACCTGCTACTCAATAACTAATTATGTGTATACAGTTAAGTATGGGAGTAGACTAGTAAGCCAAACAATATGTATACACAATACAAGCTAACTTAAATATGACCAGTATTTAATATAAAGATGATACAACTAAAGACTATAACCTACGGCTGAGAACCATAATGTGATGTATTTTAAATAAACAACAATTAATAAATTACAATGTCAATGATGACATCAACAATTAATATCAATGATGACATCAACAATTAATATCAATGATGACATCAACTTTGTCAATGATGACATCAACTTTGTCAATGATGTCATCAACATTGTCAATGATCTGAACTGACGATAAATGCGAGAGCTGGCATAAGAGGCCGTACAGCCTAATAGCCAGAAGAAGACCTGTAAGAACCTGTAAGAATGACGACATCAACAATGTCAATAATGACACTGATAACATACGTTGACAGTAATGATAACATGCGTTGACAATAATGACAACAGTAGCACCAACATGCACATCAACGGGCTCCAGAATAAACTGGCACAGATAAACCAGACTTACCTGACGGTCACTTGTCTGTCCAGTCTGGTGATGTGGCCACAATGTCCACTACTACAGTATTGTCACAAAAAAGTGATAGTGGGGTGATCCTCCTGCCTTCTAATCCACTTTCTCTGGGGTAGTTCCCCACGCCCCTCAGCAACAACTATTCCACAGCTACTTTCAGTATCTCTCCTTATAGGCAGCTTCCTCAATGTTCCTGCCCTCTGCACAACTTGGGGCAATCCACACACACCCTCCACCCACCACAGTCTTTGTCACTATGCTCCAGGGTACACCCTACAACCCTGTCCACACATGAATGCCTGGACAGGTTGTGGGTGGGGCTTCACCATGGCAACCCACTCAAGCAGCTGTCACTCACAGCCCAGTGAGGCGGGGTTAATTGTCGCTCTATGGGGCTCCTACCAGTGCCCCAGTGTCCTAAGAAAAACAGGGGGGAGACAGTAGCACACCCCACAAGGGCACATCCTGTCTGAAGGGTGATCATTAATGATGGGGGAGGGTGGGGTAAAGTTGACATTAGCTGATATATCATATCAGGAGCAATTGCAGGGTATATTTGTTTGTTTGGAGAGTACCCTTGGTTGGATTATGGGGGGAGGGGGGAGAAACAAATAAATTATATTGTAACTCCTTGTATCTCATAAGTAGATAATATATATATATATATTATGCATACATAAATACCACAATAAACTCTGAACACATTTGTCATGCTGCTGCATCACAACAATCTGAAATGTTTTAAAAAATCACTTACATTCCAACTCTTGGACACTAATGTAATTATCCTATGTCAAAACATAGTATTATTCAGTACATCACAATACTTTCATATTATGTTTATGCAATTTAGTGTAATATAATGATTTTTAATAACACACAACATTATCCAACAAAAGAATTGTAATAATAATCCTGTTACTTTTTTTCGTGTTACTTTCTTTCTTACATTCATCTGTATCTATGTAGGATGTGGGTCAATGAGCAACTCTGTATGTAGTATTTTTCATCCATCTGACCAGTGACATAGAATGCATCATCAAAAAACCTCACCTCTTACTTACTTGGATAGGACCTGATGGTTCATATAAATATATACAGATATTAAAAAGGGAGAAGTAATGAAGTGTTTAAAACATTGATCATAAAAGATACAGGTCATCACACGAACACTGCTGGTTCAATACTGCTATAACCAGTCTTCCTTGTAGATAGTGATCTGTCTGGACAACGCATGCTATTGTGCTACCACCTGGTGAACAAAACTAAACTAAATTCACAATTGTAGCCCTTGGCAATATTTGTGCCTGAAGGGTCATCTCTGTTCCACCTAGGGTGGGGGGGAAGGCCAAGGCATCTCTGGGAGGGAGACCAGTACAAGAGAGCACATATTGATTAATTCTCCTACTATTCTTTTGAGCATCAAACCACTGTCTGCCTCCATCTCTGAGTTCCTGGGTACCAAGACTTCCTGGCACATAGCATTAAGCTTTTGTTTGTAAGAGTAACAATGGCAACTAAAATCAAACTGAGTAAGCTGGAAGAATGTCAGTCGTGGCTGAAGTATCCTGTTGATCGTCCAGAAAGTCTGCCCATCAGGGTGATTGATAGAAAATAATGTTTATTTGACCCCAAAAGTACACACAACATAACACAACATAATATGGCCACAGTTTGCATTCAAAACAGTGTCATTCATAAAATTACTATTAATACCAAATGTAAATTTGCATACCTTATGTAAAACAAGCATTGAACTAATTAATTTATTGTAATAAAAAACTGAATCCTTAGTATTTACACATTCATCATCTGCTAACAACGGTTAAACTTATTGCACTGGGTCAGGGAGAGTATCACTAAGATCAAATTTGATCACTAATGTGGTGGCCACTATAATAGTACATATTAAACTAAATTAACACCTTTAAACACTTTCCATGAAAAAAATACAAATGCATAAATTCTTAATAAAAATGATACAGCTTAAGAATAGGTTGGAAAAAGAAGTGCCCTGCGAGTTATCCAGCAAGTCTGCCCCATCAGGGCGACTGGGAGAAGATAAAGGGTGATTGTGACCGCTAGGAGACATCAAAGTTACCCTACTCAGCATGACTTGGGGTAATTACATGTAGCATACCTGTAGTGGCAGGTAGAAGAAAACAGATTACATTGGAATTATAGAAGTGAAGCAGCAAGACGCCCATTCAAGTCATACCTATCCCTTGTGCGCCCCACTCTGTCACCCCACCCCATCCCTCTTGCAGCCTGCCTGGACAGGTAAACACTGCAATGTTGGCAGACTTGACAGTACTTGCTGTGAGGGGTACAACACCTTTCTCATCAGAGAACACTTTATGCTGCCAGCGGGGTGTCTTAAGTATGGACTGCCATAAATACACCAAACTTTAACTGATTGTTGGGAAACTGTTAGATTTAGAGGGCAAACTCAGTGAGTAGTTGATAGTCCTTTCATGTAATAGTTTCTTCCACTAGCAGTATTTATGTTTATTTAATGATATTAATCATTTCAATAAGACATTAACCTGGTAAATGTGCACATAAACATGATACCAAGTCATCATGTTTTTATCATAGCTGAGAGGGACAGATATGAACTTTCATGTCTATGAATACAATTTAAAGTGACTTTATTCCAACAAACTTAATTTCACCATGTCTCAGCACGCATAGTGCTTCATAAATCTGGTCACTTTATTTAAACATTTTGACAAATACAATTTACAAATGTACCACATTAGCATGGAATAGTTACTTATTACTTTCAACAAGCCTGTTATACATACAACACCTACATGTGCAGTAAACGCATACGAACTTAAAAGGCCACTTCGACTCAGTCATACCATATGAACTTAAAAGGTCACTTCGACTCAGTCATACCATATTCAAGTTTCCATTACTGTTGCTTTCTATGGCACCTGTGAAAAATGCAAAACCTATCACGCCCCATAAACTGCCTTTATGCCACAAACTCTCAGAAGTATAACATTTCAATAGTGCAATGCCCTGAGCCATAGCAAGATCTCTTAGTAACTGGCAACCTTACATCACAGCAGTAACTGTGCACTTAACCACACCTAACTAATCTCTCTTTAATTTCCTCCAGCCTCAGAGCACAGTAAGCTTTGGGCCACTTCAATAGCTGTGACTTATTCTTACAGAGAAAACACCAGCCAATTGTCCAGTCTGCTGGTCCAGTGATCTAAACAAGCAGGTGGGACTTGTCTTTGAAGTCTAAACACCTGTCAGGGTCCCTGAGCTGGGAGTAAGCCTGGATCCCTTCAACTGGGGTTAGGGATTGTAGCCAATGCTGCAGGGCAATTTCCCTGTCTGGAGTTTGAGGTCTGTGTAATTCTGCCACATAAAATAAAGTAAAACTTACAGTTCAAAGTCAACTTCATTGCATTAATAAAGTTCAGTTTTGGTGCTACTTTAATATGAATCCTCATATATATAATTATGGTGAACAATCTGACCTTAGATCCAAAGTTTGTTTGTGCAACATTATACATCTGGATGAAATATTAACATGTAACCTTAGTGAAGATTACTATTAAAGTAGAAGATATAATTAATAAAATATTGATGAACAGTGAAAATACACTTTCTCCCTATGCACTACTGTAAACAATCTATTTTGCTCAATTAACCAGTATACAGAAATGATGAATTTTTCTTTCATTGTTATAAAAAAATTAAATTACTTAAAACTACTAATGTATGTGCTCTGTACTGAATATATTATTATGTGTATTTGGTATCTACAAATGTTAAATTAGAAATAACATCAAACCAACTTTTTTTTTAATAATTAACAAAATCCATTAAATGCAGAGAATCGCACTTTGTAAAATGCATGTACGAGAATGGAATACTCACTAAGTTCTAACAAACTCTGCATCATTACATCATCATCGCGGACTCATTGATTCATTAGACCATAGGTTGCCAAGCAAAACCCCAAAATAATTCCCCCAGTAAGTAGACTGAATGTTCAAGACAGAAGCCTCTTGTGTAACTATCACTCTTCATAATCCTGTAGATTTATCTGCGCTGGAAGTGAGTAGAAATAATCACATGCCCCGTACAGCCAGGAGATGGAATTATGCAATTTGCCAGAAAGATATTCAAAGTAAATCGTCACATTGAGACTTTGTGGGAGTTGATTACATCACAGCCTGTGTGGATGTGGCAGTGTTCTCATTGGCTGTGTGTTGACACATGACTGTGTGGGCCTCGATGTTTAGTGCTTCTGTCTGTCTATGGCTAGAAATAGTAATGTCAATATTGTTCATCTGGGGCCTATCAACAGTGGTGGGTCACTAAATGACCACTGCAATATACTATCAGACCCATCAACATCATGCTGGTCAGTCTTGTCTCTTCAGGTCTCCAGGCCAAAATCCCTCTAGGTAGGTAACACCTTAGTAAAATACTCTTCCCTTAATTTGACAATGGCAAAAAGCGGTTTAGGCGTGGCTCCAATAAAGATCAGTGTACTGACATCTACAATACACTGCTATGGCAAATAATTGTACTTTTGTGTACGTGGCAAATTATTTTTGGTTGCAACAAAATTATCTGATTATGTTTTCAATTATTTTATGTATTGAAAAAATTTCCAATTGTCACAATGATAATAAAAAATTATACAATAAAATGGTATTTATTGTGCTGCAACAGAGGGCTTTGTTAATAAGGGAGCTTTTTAGGAATTCCTTTTTTTACCTCCAGGTGTTTTGTGTAAAAGATGGCTTTTTACCTATGGACTTTGTACCATAGGGCTTTTTAACTATCTGTCTGGACTGAATTCTGTTGTAATGGTGCAATTATAAAAAAACATATTCTATAGTGACTGATTACAATGATTACATAAAAATATAGACATTGGTATTTTGTAATGCATTAGTATACCAACAATACAGTTATATTTATAATTGAATTAAACTGTAACAGATGGTATATTAATTGGAATTCCATATTAATTTGTGCATCTTCTAAATTCATTACCCTTCTTAATCAGCATGTTATGCACATCATGCATGTTATGCGTGTTATACGTTATATGCATTATACGCATTATACATGTTATACACGTTATACGTACTTATCATTTTCTCTGTCACTGTTCCACAAACTGCTTATATTAATCCACCAACTTATAAAACATGCAAATCACAAACAAATAAAATTCTACAATATTATATCGCATCCTAAAAGGATCACGTTGTACAAGGTTATGTTGTTCAAAATCATATGTACATAATGCATCTGTCACACTTTTATCTAATGTCACAAAGATACACAAGAGAATGTCAAATACTGTCAGAGACAATGTGACAACAGACAGGCTTGCTGGGAGGGAGATGTCCTCAGGCACATAACCCATAATGACTTCTAAATAAGGACCCAAGTGCCCCATTCCAAACAACCCCAACAAATCTGTGTGAAATTGATTAGGATCAAATACCAGTACTGTCCACCCCTGAATGGGGATAATGATGATTCAGTTGCCCCTGGAGGAAGGGTCTTTAATGATCTCACCACTGATAAGTTTATCCCACAGATTGGGTCTTACACTGGGTATGATGATCTGTCAATGGGGTGCTCTATCTTACCCCTGTCATTACACCCTGTGATGGGTGCACTGTCTTCCCCTGACAGTGAACAATATACTCATCTGTTTGTTCAATTAAGTATGTGTCCCTGGAGTAGTTTATCTGATGACAAAATGGTTTTCCAACCCTCCCACTCATTTACCAAATAACACCATTTAAAACAGATTCAAGAACAATATCGTACAATTACTCAACTACTACAAGTACTCAAGTACTACAAGTACTACAAGCAGTAATTCTAATGAATACAAATTTTCAGAAGCACACAATAAGTTTCCTAAGTTGTTTTTGCTATTTAGGAAATTCTTATACCAACCTATCATGACAAATGACTGATTTAAGACAGATAAAACAGATGCATCTTACTTATTTAGGCTATGTGATATTTGTGACCAAGAAAAGATTTACAATAACAAATTATTGAGGACAATCTGTTTTCTTGTCATCCAAACAGAGCTCCAAAGTACAGCTACATACAGACAACTTGACATCTTTGTCTATTTCATGTCTATATTCCAGAGCTGAGAGACCTTAGTTATGAAGAACGCCTAAAAGAATGTGTTTTAACAACCATAGAGACAAGGCGATTGAGAGGAGATCAGATTGAAGTTTTGAAGATACTGAATGGGTATGAAAATATTTATAGAAATATTTATTCTCACTTAAGAAATACAGTAGAACTAAAGGACACAATGTAACATTGGTGAAGGATCAGTGAAGATATCAGGCAGCAGAACTCATTCTCACAGAGGACAATAACTGAATGGAACACATTATCTATAGACTATGTAACTGCTAGCAGCGTGAATATGTTTAAAAACAAAGTTGACAAATATCTCAGGAGGGCGGGTTACACTTAGATGAAAAATTGTTGGACTCTCGATAAGCCAATGGCTTCCTTGTCCACCTGCCATCTGAGCATTTGCCTTGGATGACAATCTTGTTAAGTCTCTTGTCTCGGTGCTGCAAGAAAGACTGTATCATTTGCCTTGGATGACAATCTTGTTAAGTCTCTTGTCTCGGTGCTGCAAGAAAGATTGTATCATTTGCCTTGGATGACAATCTTGTTAAGTCTCTTGTCTCGGTGCTGCAAGAAAGACTGTATCATTTGCCTTGGATGACAATCTTGTTAAGTCTCTTGTCTCGGTGCTGCAAGAAAGACTGTATCATTTGCCTTGGATGACAATCTTGTTAAGTCTCTTGTCTCGGTGCTGCAAGAAAGATTGTATCATTTGCCTTGGATGACAATCTTTTTAAGTCTCTTGTCTCGGTGCTGCAAGAAAGACTGTATCATTTGCCTTGGATGACAATCTTGCTAAGTCTCTTGTCTCGGTGCTGCAAGAAAGACTGTATCATTTGCCTTGGATGACAATCTTGTTAAGTCTCTTGTCTTGGTGCTGCAAGAAAGATTGTATCATTTGCCTTGGATGACAATCTTGTTAAGTCTCTTGTCTTGGTGCTGCAAGAAAGACTGTATCATTTGCCTTGGATGACAATCTTGTTAAGTATCATTTGCCTTGGATGACAATCTTGTTAAGTCTCTTGTCTCGGTGCTGCAAGAAAGATTGTATCATTTGCCTTGGATGACAATCTTGTTAAGTCTCTTGTCTCGGTGCTGCAAGAAAGATTGTATCATTTGCCTTGGATGACAATCTTGTTAAGTCTCTTGTCTCGGTGCTGCAAGAAAGACTGTATCATTTGCCTTGGATGACAATCTTGTTAAGTCTCTTGTCTCCGTGCTGCAAGAAAGACTGTATCATTTGCCTTGGATGACAATCTTGTTAAGTCTCTTGTCTCGGTGCTGCAAGAAAGACTGTATCATTTCCCCCTTCATTAATAACCCAAAACAAATTGATTTCACTTTGTTATCAAATTTACCCACTTCTTGACTCCAAATAAAATAATGGCAAGAAAACTCCTACAGAGATATTGCCTCAAATTAACAGACTTGATGCAAATGTCAGGAACTAAAATAGTAACCATCTCCTGTTTTCTTTCTGCCAAATCTCTGTAGTGCAAAACTTGAGGTGGTAATTACCACAGACCAAAGGCAATGAAAGTTTTTGTCACAGATGACCATCATGACTTGTACAGAAGCAGGAAGGAAACTGCACATTAGGGTGTTCCACCCTACCCCCACCCCAGGGGGTTTGGTGTCACTCCCTACTCCCACTCTAAGGGGTCTCTAGATAAATAGTCTATCCCTGAAGGAGCACTATATCAGTAACACATGATATGCATTAGGATGTTCTTCATATATCAAACATGTTTGTTGTTCAACATCCAGCAGACTAACTTATCCTATTGGTTAGATTTCAAACTTGTGAGAAACAGGGGTAGTATGTACACTTGGATATAGTTGTCATGTGTACACAATAAAACACTTTTCATTTGTGTTATTTCTGTCTATTTTAATGACATTCTATTAAGAAAACATACTGAAGTAAATCACAAACATGCAGAAGAGACAGAACTACAAATATCTGTGGATTCTCTTTTTGCCATTTCAAAGCTTGGGAAATTTTGTTGGTTCTGTCTGTGCCTCGGTTTAGCTGTATGAGTGTGTACCTGGCTATCAACACCGGTGGGTACATATATGAAAGAATAATCTTTGTGCATTAATTGTGGCATGGCTTAATGCTTCAGTTGGTTTAGAGTAAAGTGCTTTCAATAGTCCCAAGGACTGGACACAGCTAAATAAGAGCCTTTACCATTACAGAAATGTTGTACACATATTAAAATAAACTTCCAGTCTGGTAAAAAATTGTGTGGCACAAAATTGTGTAATTTGATTACATACTTTTTGAATAATGGTGTTAGTTCAAGTGACAGCCCCCAGGGGTGTTATTGGTTCAGAAGCTAGTGGGCTCTGACAGTAATGTCTCCTCCACACAACCCCACTCAGCATGCAGAGGGGCAATTCTAATCAGCAAGGACAGGGCAGATATTATATTTCTTGCATAAATCACTGGACAGGTTATTCATACTTTAAGTGTTTTAATAGCCACTCCATAAAGTGACCTGGTCAGAATATTCATAATTAAGAAGCTGTTGTGAGAGATCCAGAATGTGAGAGGATGGAAACAGAGAGTGCTGACACCAGATCACTGATAGTGCTGACACCAGATCACTGATAGTGCTGACACCAGATCACTGATAGTGCTGACACCAGATCACTGATAGTGTCATCTGTCTATCAAAGCACACAGAGAAGATTCTAGATGTATACTTAAACATGTCATGTAGATCATTATTTTACCTTTACTTCAGGGTTCATGAATGAAATGCCAGTTAATGTTTTGGCTCACAGTAAAAAGCAAGCAAATTGGCAAACTTGGTCTGTTTGAGCACTACAACAGAATGCTGGTCATAGCCTTATATTGTTTGGTGACTGGCTGTCAGCATGTGGGCATGTCAACGACAGAAGGATCCCTGTGTATGTGGACAGAATCTTCTTGATTTTGGCAAGATGTGAGGGGATCATCTCATTTCTACCAGGTTGATTTATTATTTCTCATCCAATTTTACAGTATCATATACCATTAAAAGGAGATAATAATTAAATGCTGATTGTGGCTAGACCTGTGTGACACAGGTCATGGATAACATGACTTAAGTAGGTATGGTCAGTAGGCAGACATTAGTGTTACCTGCATAAACATACATGCATACATAGGTATACAGGGGCACCAACTTTCTTTAAAATCTTATCAAATACACCATCTTGCACAGGGACTGGATCAGGTGTAGGATCTAAGGTTTACATAACAAACCACCCACTAGTTATGGCTATCTGATTATGCCCAGTGGGGCGCCATCTGTCCCCTGCAGTCACTGGGGAAGGTGGGGCACCAAAGGGTATGGAAAACATGCAGGTTAACAGAAAGCATGATTGACAGATGAAAGGATGAATTATATCTGCAGACTAGTTCCTGCTGGGTACATAATGCAAAAGTAAATTCTGCATGCCGTTTAGACACAGATATGCAATATCTTCACTTGCCTCTGCTCGTTACGATGCTATGAATATTAAAAACCATAAATTAATCACCACTCAGCCATTAAGTTTGCACAGAGATAAAGAGCTATTAACTGTCTTTAAAGTATGAGTGGGCCTCTGCTGGTGATTTGGTCTCTGCCTCCCCAACATCTGTTCTGTGGGAGGCCGATCCCTCTCAACACTCTGCCTGTGTCAACAGCTACTGTATCCTGCTGACTCAACCATGACAAGTGCTTTCTGCATGACTGAATTCACAGCTTGCTGGCAAGATGGCACAATATTTTGCTGGTGCTGTTCGCAGGTGTAAAACTTCTTAGATTACACCGATGCAGGTATCAGATACCTGCAAGAGCTGGTGACTTAGAAACACATACAATGGCTAAGACGAACATTCATACATCCTGAGGCAGGATTGCTTCAGACTTTGTACACATGTCATCGACGCAAGGGAAGATGACACAGGTGGTTCACTTTTAATATTCTAGTCACAGAAGACACCACTGAGGACTTTGTATGCCTGGCATAGACACGCACTTGTCCACAACTCATGAATATACACGATCATGTTCATAACCGTTAAGATGGTGCTTTGAAATGCAGAATAGAAAACATGCATAAATCAAATTCAAAACTGGTTTAACTGCAACATTTACTATATGGTGATGTTTATGTTTGGCTAAGTTTTTGTGGAAGGGGGAGGCCATGAATTGTGACAATCAACTGTTTGACTGTAAGTCTAACTTTGTATTTCTGACATTATCAGTTAAAGGTGGATTGCACATTAATGACCACAAATGACTGGAGTAAAAGGAAGATGGCCCTCAAAACCCACACTTGGCCATCAAGTTGACATGACTACCAGGGAAAGGGAGAAGCGGGATTGAGGAGGGCCATAAACACAACTAAGGGAAACTTTTAAGAGCTAACCAAGGGTGGGAGACAGTGACAGATGAAACACTGTAGGAAGACTGGGATGTGATGTCCCACAGCACAAGGGAAACAGTGGGAAGATAAGGAGGTCTAAGAAAGTATCCAGGAAGGTAGAACCATGTTCTCCAGGAAGGTAGAACCTAGTTCTCCAGGAAGGTAGAACCTAGTTCTCCAGGAAGGTAGAACCTAGTTCTCCAGGAAGGTAGAATCTAGTTCTCCAGGAAGGTAGAACCATGTTCTCCAGGAAGGTAGAACCATGTTCTCCAGGAAGGTAGAACCTAGTTCTCCAGGAAAGTAGAACCTAGTTCTCCAGGAAGGTAGAACCTAGTTCTCCAGGAAGGTAGAACCTAGTTCTCCAGGAAGGTAGAACCTAGTTCTCCTGGAAGGTAGAACCTAGTTCTCCGGGAAGGTAGAACCTAGTTCTCTAGGAAGGTAGAACCTAGTTCTCCAGGAAGGGGAGAACATCCTAAGAGGAATGTCTGATGCCAATAAATCAACATACAAACAGTAAACACATGACTAGACCAGTGAACCTACCTTCTAACACTGCAGAAGTCACAACTGTCAAACAAACTGTCTCTCTTGATGACTTCCACTTGAAGACAGGGACACCAGTGACAGCTCCAGTGACTTGATCACACACACTACCAGTGACTGTCAATGACACACACTGCCAGTGACTGTCAATGCAAGAAATAGTCTGTCTGTGTCAGCCCCAGCCACTCACACCACCAGTGGTTATCATCTTTCTTCCACCAGACAATAGCTGAGTCCCATCTACAGGCCAGGCCCACACCTGTCACTCATCCCAGGGTGATCTCCTAACATCCCCCTAGGGTGGCACTGGGAACCCCTGGCCATTGCATAAGGCAAGGAAATGATGATTATTGTCAATGGATATCCTGTACACCCCACTTAAGGGCTATTTTGGGTGCTCTGGAAATTGCATTAAAGCAAATGGTTAAGTGGTGAAAAAGCATTTATAGTTATTTTATTCTACTTTTGAAAAACACAGCTTTGTTGCAACATGAATTTGGCTGACACATGTGACCTTTATCCTGATCAGCAAGCAACCTTCACTTTTTATAGTTTTTAGATCCTACTCTGCCCAAAGAAAATTGACAAATGTGAATTTAATTTGTTTAGATGTATTAATAAAAATATCTCTTCAGCACACTAATTATTTTTTGAGGTGCATAAATGTGTAGTTCACCTTATCTATATGTGCATAATAAGAATCATATTAGTTTGAAGGTAAACTGGTTGTTAAAAAAGCAGTAATAACCAGGTTTTGCCGATAAGACATTCTAAACCGCCCGTGTAAGCTGAACCTTAAAAACACTGGGTGTAATGTAAAATGCACTGAAATTTTTTTTTCAAATGAAGCACTTAATAAATGTGGCCAATCAGAGAATTTAACAGACAGTACTCAATCGAGTACAGTGTGCACTTACTGTGTCAATATTAATGCAGAACATATTTATACAGCTGCAGATTACAAAAATAACTGAATAAAAACTGGATGATGTACTTAAAAAAAAAAATTACAACTGGAAATGTCTTGTGAAAAAACTAAAAAAAAAAAAAAATTGTAAATAAAATATGGAAAAATTATATTTATCTTAATAAATATTTACAAGTGGCACCACAAGTTCAAATGTTAGATATTTAACTTCAAGCTGTGCCCAAATCTGTGACCCTTCAAATCTACATCAACTATTCGCATTTTTTCAGACAGAGCAATGTTGGCACGTGTCAAGTACGTCTGAAACTTGATCACTCTGACCGAGGACTGGTTCAAGAGAAATTCCGATACACCGCCACACTGTGTTCCCACGGTAACCATTATATTCACCTGCATATAACATTCTGATGCTCCTAACAATCGTGCCCTCCAACCCCGACACGCGCCCTCGAACCTGACACCCAGGGTGGATTACAATGATACAAAACGACAGGTTATTAGAACAGTAGGAATTCAACTTTGTTATCGTCCACAGCATATGGTGGGGGAGATTGGCAAGATTGTGGCAAGGATGCAGTTGTAGCCGTCATGTAAGACTTCTCAATGTCTTACATGGATCACTGATTTTCTTGACTAGGACCAGCCCTCTACAGACTTCATGCCATCTGTTCTGTGTCTGATAACATTCATCATAACCCTTCCTGAAGTTAGGCCCAAAAGGCACCCACAGCCAGGTTCTGTAGACATTCTGCAATAAACAGTCTACTCAGTTAACAAGTGGCCATATGGCAAGAGACCTCTGACCATTGAGACCATTACCCAAGTCCTTGATTACACAGATATAGTACAAGACTACCTGTCACTGTATCAGACCCTCCCATAGTATCTTAATGTGAATGTGTCTGATACCTATCAGAAGACTACCAGTTTCGATATCATCTTTACAAGTATGTTTTATGATGAGAAACTTGTCATAGAACTGGGGGAGGTGCAGTTTGAGTGATGGTTGTATAAATTTTTTTTTAAATAAATGTATTCTGCAATTTGATTTTCTTATTTAGAATTTCTTTACATTTTTTTAAAGATAAAAACGTGTAAAAAATATTGGTTTGGTAGGTTTTAAAATTAAAGGGCAACACATTCTTGTAGTCAGCTTATACGTTTTACATAATATTTCCAAAATGTTGAATAATTTATGTAGGCCTTAGCATGCCCAAACTCATATACATATTATATCAAATACAGTAATTTAAAAAAAGTAACAGGAAAAAAGAAACCTGTAGGGAAAAAGATAACACATTTTGCTAGGAAAAAAATGGCATTGATGACCTACCTATACAGAGTGTTCAATACAAGCACTGGAGCACCAGCAATGTCTACGATACTTGTCTAGAGAAATACGCATCCTACAGAGAAACTGGCTGTGAAGATTGGTACTCAAAAGCAGCGTGGTAAACTTTATTGTTTTTTCCCAACACTTATGCTGAGCCAGAATTTCACACCGGCCATCCCAGCATGGAATTTAGGAGTCACCTGTAATAAAAAAAAAAAATTTAGACAGCATATTTCACAAACATGTCATTGCTGCTTTTATGATATTTGTGACCTTCGTTGTATTCGCCTGTATATGTCTTCTTCTGTCGCCAAAACTATTGCAACTGCTCTTGTTAGTAATATACTTGACTATTGCAATTTCCGTTTTCACAATATTGCTCTCAAGGACATCTTGAAACTTCAGCATGTGCAACATTGTTTGTTAAGGGTAGTTACCCAGTCTCCTCGTTTCTCTCACTCAGACCACTTCTTAAATCGTTGCATTGGCTACCTGTCCGATATCACTTTATTTTTAAGATTTGCACAATTACACTTTCATCCAAGCAGCCAGCATATTTACATGCACTGCTCACTGCTGTAATTAAGATAAGGTAAACCACTAAGACAAATGTTGGAACTAGAGCTTTTTCAGTTGCTGCACTGACTCTGTGGAACTCACTAGTTGTCAGTGTTAAGTCTGTAGGAAATTAAACAACATTTCACTACAAACTAAAAACCCACCTGTTTAAACTTGCTTATCCTCCATAGCTCCCCAGAAGAAGTGTTTTATATTGTATCGTATTTGTGCATGATTGACATAACTATGTGTATTTGAGTGAATGTGCATGCAACATATATATATATATATATATATATATATATATATATATATATATATATATATATATATATATATATATATATATAATGTATTTTAATAAACACACAGATGCATACATTCGTATATACAAAGACCAGGGCCCATTTTCTCTAAAGCCAGACACTGAAATTTTGACCAAACACAGTAGAAATATTATGTAGTTAATAATTATAATGAAACTTCTACAGAGCCTAAATATTCAGGAAACCAGACAACTTACAACTGTACTTGTGCACTTTGTAACTTTTCAACAGGGCGGTATTTACCGTTGGACCACCTTCAGTGATAAAACAACTCTTTGTGTACTGCTAGAGGAATTAAGCCACACACTCTGCCACAATCACCTTGATGAAATGTTACCCTGTTCTAACTTATTTCCTAGGTTCACCATTACAAATAACATGAAAAGAACCCTCTAAAAATTCTCCTTGAACACCCCTCAGAATGAAATGTCCACTTCCTGACTCCACTATGATAGGGACTCCTCCTGATCACAATCACAGAGGTGCTTAAGGAAAGAAAAGAAACAAGCTCTGATGACAAGAGATTCCTGCACAGTAGCAGTCATGATTATATCTTTCCAGACAGCCACTGTACAGCTGCACCTAGGCAGGGAGATGCCAGGGAGATGCCAGGGCAGATATCCTGACAGCTGGGGAAGGTGGAATCCATTGAAAACCAATAGGTCCAATGGTGTCTTAATTACAGCTCACAGATAATGAACAGAAAATTAAAATTTGGTTCCATTTATCAATGGTCCAGCCTCCAGCCTGCCTCTAGTGTCTGTCCAGGCCATTCAATTGATTTACTGGTCATCAAGGGTCAGAAATTATGCAGGGTGAAGTATTAAGAATGTGCACAATTTACCATAAAGGACAAGACTTTTAGTGATAGTTAATGTGTATTTTACCAAAACAATTTATTGATTGTGTAATTTCATGCACATGTTGTGTCATTCCACTTAAAGTAAATACTATGTTATTTACAAAATTTTAGCAATATACCATGAGGGTTTTTCAAGTTTTTCCAGGTAGTGACAGTTTCCTGCAATATGTTTTTTTTTAAATCCACTGTAAAATGTGACATTTAAAGGAAAATAAAACACAAATTATCACACTGGAGTGACTGGACACCATCCTTGAAAATATGCAGTTTTGGGGGGTAGGATTCAGTTTGGGGTATGTGAATTTTGAAAAATATTTGACACAATGTAATACAAAATTATTTGTTTGACATCTTTTTTTCATTCATTTACAGTTTATTTTTGAAATGTTAATAAAATACAATGAATTATGAAGCTGCAAGTAATATGTTAATTTAGTAATTTTAGCTGTGACAATATGTTTGTCACCAAGAAATCCAAAGAACACATAAATCCACATATCTTATCTTAATTTCACCAGTAATGAGGTGGCCTGCTGGTGACATTGGGGCAACTTGAACCACAACAAACACAGTTCTGCCAACTTACAGACACAAGTAATTAATGGTCGTTATTCTATATCTTATCCCCTCAGTCACATAAACAGTGGATGGATATTTCCATTATGGACAATTCTACCACAAAATCTCCATCATGTCAGGATATTCTGGCCAGGTTTGCAAAACATTGTTATATAGAAATGCAAAAAATAGTTCTATTTATTAGTGTGTATTAGTTGTGCGTAGGTAGGTTGGTAGGTGCATATTTGAAAACATACTTTATACTATTATATTTCTGGTGTGTTTGTTTAATATTTAGATTTTTTCTTTTATATAATAAACACACATATAAATAATAAATATTCTGATACAGATATAATCTTCTCATACTGGTGCTGATTTCTTGTATCAGATATTATAATAGGGTTTATCTGGTAGTAAGCAGCCCTCATTAGCCACCCCAATATGTAAGGCTACCTGATGGACATGTAATGTGTCCTATCTTACCCTGCTGACAAGGAAGACCTCTCAGGGTAAAACACCAACCCTGGCACCCATCACAAACTACTAGAACTTTATCACTTGCTATGAATTACATTTCTGACCCATGGTCAAGATTCTGTGGGTTATGGCTCTGACTCAGTCAACTGTACAGTAACAATTACAGGAAAACATAATAAAACTGCTACAGTGACTTAATCTGAGGCAAACAAACCTTAATAGTTAAGCATGATATCATGAACAACACAACTAATTTCATGGAAGTATAACCAATACACAAATACTGACATAGAAATAAAACTGTGGAAAACAATGGTTTTACATAGTCTGTCTAACTCAAAACTTCCTACCCACAATTGTGAATGTGTTCCAGTTTGACATTGTACTTTCTTGACCCAGTCCCTCTGTCTCAATTAAGAGGAGACCAAATAGAAGGTTTTATAATATTGAATGGCTATGAAGATATTAACTGAACTCTTGTCTTCAAATAAAAAGAAGTTAGTAGGACACGAGGCACAAAGTATCCCCAGTAACAGGGGTTTGCCAGTGAAAGGACAATGGATATGAGAAAGTACTCATTCTCACAGATGATAAATTAATGGAATAAATTACCTGTACAAATTGTGTTAATGGTAGCAATGTGAATATGTTTAAAAAAAATTGCTAGGTATCTGATAAGGGCGGGCTACAAATAAATTACATGCTTTTAGACTCTTGATAAGTGATTTTGTTCAATCTCCATGAGATCTTCCTGACTATGTTTGTGTTTCCTGACCTGCAGGACATGCCCGGTGGGGCCAGCAGGACATGCCCGGTGGGGCCAGCAGGACATGCGTGATGGGGCCAGCAGGACATGGGTGATGGGGCCTGCAGGACATGCCTGATGGGGCCAGCAGGACATGCCTGATGGGGCCAGCAGCACAAGCATGATGGGGCCAGCAGGACATGCGTGATGGGGCCAGCAGGACATGCCTGATGGGGCCGGCAGGACATGCATGATGGGGCCAACAGGACATGCCTGATGGGGCTAGCAGGACATGCCTGATGGGGCCAGCAGGACATGCCTGATGGGGCTAGCAGGACATGCATGATGGGGCCAGCAGGACATGCGTGATGGGGCCAGCAGGACATGCCTGATGGGACCAGCAGGACATGCCTGATGGGGCCAGCAGGACATGCCTGATGGGGCCAGCAGGACATGCCTGATGGGGCCAGCAGGACATGCCTGATGGGGCCAGCAGGATGGGGCCAGCAGGACATGCCTGATGGGCCAACAGGATATGCCTGATGGGCCAACAGGACATGCCTGATGGGGCCAGCAGGACATGCCTGATGGGGCCAGCAGGATGGGGCCAGCAGGACATGCCTGATGGGGCTAGCAGGACATGCCTGATGGGGCTAGCAGGACATGCATGATGGGGCCAGCAGGACATGCCTGATGGGGCCAGCAGGATGGGGCCAGCAGGACATGCATGATGGGGCCAGCAGGACATGCCTGATGGGGCTAGCAGGACATGCCTGATGGGACCAGCAGGACATGCCTGATGGGGCCAGCAGGACATGCCTGATGGGGCCAGCAGGACATGCCTGATGGGGCCAGCAGGACATGCCTGATGGGGCCAGCAGGATGGGGCCAGCAGGACATGCCTGATGGGCCAACAGGACATGCCTGATGGGCCAACAGGACATGCCTGATGGGGCCAGCAGGACATGCCTGATGGGGCCAGCAGGATGGGGCCAACAGGACATGCCTGATGGGCCAACAGGACATGTCTGATGGGCCAACAGGACATGCCTGATGGGGCCAGCAGGACATGCCTGATGGGGCCAAGAGGACATGTCTGATGGGGGCCAAAAAAAGTACTAATAATAAGAACATTTCTTTTGAAAGTAAATACTCAGAAATCCAGCTCTGATGTGCCTATAAACAAGAGTTAATCAGTCTCAGTATCAGAAACAACAAGTCTTCAACAGAGGGATTGATACACTAGGGAGCTAAAGAAAATATGCATATATGGGTGCATTATTGTCACCATTTTTGTAGCCAAGTGCCAGCTTTGACAGGTTCTACTCTATGTTATGGTATGTGATATCTTCTCCATCTCCAAGCCCTGTTTGCTGGACAGTTCTCTGCAATCCTTTCATTCCTGCCTTAGCCCCAGGAGCATGGCATAATGTACTCACCACCTGGGTAATTAAACTGGATCAACAAGTCCAGCTAGCTGGTGTATCAATCTGTCACACCCTGGTCAGTGTGTGGTCAGTCAATCACACTGACCACTGCTCAGACAGGGCAGTACACAGGGGACTGGTCTATGGTCAGATAAGTACTCCCAATCAACACCCCTGCCACTCACTCCAGAGCAACTACTCACCCTCAGATTAAAATATTTGTGCTTGGACAGAGTTCTGCAAGAGAGCACTCCCAACATGGAGTAACCAGTCATTAAATTACATCACACATTGTTTTGATTTGGAAAGGTACAATAAAAATGTCACAGTATGATAAAGCATCTGTTAGACAGGGATTTTATGAGATATAGATTTGATAAACCTGAGGTGCCCATTAAAATGTCACATACTGTACAGACTGTTAGAAATTCCAAAGCCCTGTATTACTGACAGGTATATCATCCCTTGTACTGACAGGTATATCATCCCTTGTAGTGACAGGTATATCATCCCTTGTTCCAAAGTGTTTCTTTTATTTACAGTTGAATGGTGCTAAGAAAAACAATGGCAGGTTGGCACCAACCAGCAATGTTATGATCCCAGTTGATGTTTTGACAGAATAAATATAATGTATTTGACAAGGACTATTTATGTCAGCTGTTAGGGAAAATAAACTTGGCTTTTTGAGACTGAGCAATACATGATGACAATACAGGATGACAATACATGATGACAATACATGATGACAATACATGATGACAATACATGATGACAATACATGATGACAATACATGATGACAATACATGATGACAATACATGATGACAATACATGATGACAATACAGGATGACAATACAGGATGACAATACATGATGACAATACATGATGACAATACATGATGACAATACATGATGACAATACATGATGACAATACATGATGACAATACATGATGACAATACAGGATGACAATACATGATGACAATACATGATGACAATACAGGATGACAATACATGATGACAATACAGGATGACAATACATGATGACAATACATGATGACAATACATGCTGACAATACAGGATGACAATACATGATGACAATACATGATGACAATACAGGATGACAATACATGATGACAATACATGATGACAATACATGCTGACAATACATGATGACAATACATGATGACAATACAGGATGACAATACAGGATGACAATACATGATGACAATACAGGATGACAATACAGGATGACAATACATGATGACAATACATGATGACAATACATGATGACAATACATGATGACAATACAGGATGACAATACAGGATGACAATACATGATGACAATACAGGATGACAATACATGATGACAATACATGATGACAATACATGCTGACAATACAGGATGACAATACATGATGACAATACATGATGACAATACAGGATGACAATACATGATGACAATACATGATGACAATACATGCTGACAATACAGGATGACAATACATGATGACAATACATGATGACAATACAGGATGACAATACATGATGACAATACATGATGACAATACAGGATGACAATACATGATGACAATACAGGATGACAATACATGATGACAATACATGATGACAATACAGGATGACAATACATGATGACAATACATGATGACAATACAGGATGACAATACATGATGGCAATACAGGATGACAATACAGGATGACAATACAGGACTATGACATTGAAGGACATCAAAATAGCCCATAAGAATAGTGTAAAATTGTATTTAAATGTGTCTTTAAATGTATCAAAACCAAACTTCCTTGGGTGAACATCGCTCTTTCTATATATCAAACTCAACAAACTAGTTTTGCAGCAGGCTATGTTCATACATCTGAGCTATTTAAAAATGTACCAGCCGAGTCACTGACACCTGTAGAAAGTCTTTGGTAGTATTCCAGGTACACATGCAGTCAAACCCACCCTTCCTGTCACTTCCCTTCGGGCCCCCTGTCTGCCCACAGCCTGTGCCTTGCCTGCCTGTCTCCAGCTTTAGCCCTTGCCTGCCTGCCCCAGCCTGGCCCCTGTCTGCCCCCAGCCTGTGTCCCTGCCTGCCTGCCCCAGCCTGTGTCCCTGCCTGCCTGCCCCAGCCTGTGTCCCTGCCTGCCTGCCCCAGCCTGTGTCCCTGCCTGCCTGCCCCAGCCTGTGTCCCTGCCTGCCTGCCCCAGCCTGTGTCCCTGCCTGCCTGCCCCAGCCTGTGTCCCTGCCTGCCTGCCCCAGCCTGTGTCCCTGCCTGCCTGCCCCAGCCTGTGTCCCTGCCTGCCTGCCCCAGCCTGTGTCCCTGCCTGCCTGCCCCAGCCTGTGTCCCTGCCTGCCGGACCCAGCCTGTGTCCCTGCCTGCCTGCCCCAACCTGCCCCCTCCAAGCCCCCCCAGCCTCATGTCATCTACCAGTCTAAGTTATTTAGCAATTATATTTAAAATATATTTTACTCTGAAGACTCATCCCATCCCACTACACACGACATGCCAGAGTGTCAGTATTACCTGTAAGTCATAACTGCTATACATATTACCTATAAGTATTACCTGTAAGTCATAACTGCTATACATATTACCTATAAGTCATAACTGCTATACATATTACCTATAAGTGATAACTGCTATACATACAACATGTAAGTCATAACTGCTATACATACGACATGTAAGTCATAACTGCTATACATACGACATGTAAGTCATTTTCACAATGAATGTAACGAAATAAAACCAATCAAACCTGAAGAACAAAACACACAAGTCAGTCACTTCAGCAGTGACAGTGGCTGGAAACAGGACTTGATTGAATGTGGTTCCACTAAAAATATAATTAATCTACTCAGTGCTGCCCAATGCCCAAGAGTAGACCATGTCTCAGCAATGTTGAACTGATCACTTATCATTAAGACAAATATTGACATTTAATCTGTCTGTGCACACCTGGTCAGGAAAAGACAGGTGTGAGTCTGGCAGGATTCCACTGGCTACACAGCCACTAACTGCTCTCATTACTGTTGTTCCTATTCAACACTTCATGGCAATCTGGTCCAATTAAATGTCATTATAACATTGGACTTCATGGGGAGACTTAGGCACAATCTGTTGGATATCTGTGAGAAAACTACTCAGATTAAGGTAGTAATGACATACACAAACTCTGAACTGAATTGCTAATTAGTTCAGTTCACCAGAAAGTCTGCAACAAAGTCCACATCACTTTAAAACCATCTGGAATGCTAACTAAAAATCTCAAGATATATATTTTAAAATTTGCATTTCCACCCCAAATCCTTCTCAGTCCCTTGCTAAGATGGTGACTCTTGTGCATGTTCACAATATTATGTTCACAATATTATGTTCACAATATTATGCCAAACTGTTCAGGTTTGCTGCGCCCATGAGCTCGGGCACCAGGATAATTTAAGTGCTATGAAAATTTTACTAATTATTATTACTATTACATTATTATTACTATTACATTATTATTACTATTACATTATTATTACTATTACATTATTATTACTATTACATTATTATTACGAGTTTAAAATAAACGTTTAGAACAAACCTTTAAACAAAACTTTAAATTTGCAACATGAATATACTAAGGCGTATTCAGCAACTACCAATAAACGCCAATCAACAAACTATTAAATACTGCAATTCTATGATCAGTCTTTCATAAACAAAAGCTAGCACTTGAGAACTTCAGGTGAAGACTACTCAAAACAAACAGCCCGTCTGTCAAGTGGTCTATGTCTGGCAGTGAGGACGTACCCCAATCACCCCACCCTGGCAGAGAGGCTGAACCCTCTGACCACCACCTGTCTGTCCACACTGTCACCCCACCTCCTCCCCAGGGATGTGCCCTGTCCAACATTCAATGGCTGCAGTACAACTTATCCAAACTATTAATGTGCTAATTGATGCAATAAAAATATTGGCAGTGGGTGAAATTGCTGTGAGCCCTTCCAGAAAGGCTGCAATTAATGAGAGGAACCAGAGGGGGGGTTCAAGTGTGACCTCCACAAGTGTGACCTCCACAAGTGTTCAGACAAGGAATGTTTAGCTGCCTGCCATGCCATTGGTGGGTTGAAACAGTCAGGCTACTACAACATTCCAATGTAAGTCGTCCCAACAGCAAACATGAATTTGCCCATGAAAAGGGCAAACGTAATCTGGCTCAATATACTATAAGATAAGGTTATTCACACTTTGTTATCCGATCTAACGATCAAAGTCAACTCTTTCAACGATTTCAACAAAAGTAGGTACTTTTTGATTAAACCTACTGTACATTACTTATTGCATTCACACACTACATATTACACATTACTTATTGCATTCACACACTACATATTACACATTACTTATTGCATTCACACACTACATATTACACATTACTTATTGCATTCACACACTACATATTACACATTACTTATTGCATTCACACACTACATATTACACATTACTTATTGTATTCACACACTACATATTACACATTACTTATTGTATTCACACACTACAGATTACACATTACTTATTGTATTCACACACTACATATTACACATTACTTATTGTATTCACACACTACAGATTACACATTACTTAGTGTATTCACACACTACATATTACACATTACTTATTGTATTCACACACTACATATTACACATTACTTATTGCATTCACACACTACATATTACACATTACTTATTGTATTCACACACTACAGATATAAAGATCAACAAACCTGATTCACAGGATTTTTATATGATGGGCTAAATTAATTGCACAGGAAACTTTAAAGATTGAACTTGTTTCACCATCAACAATGAAAGACTGAACTTGTTTCACCATCAACAATGGAAGACTGAACTTGTTTCACCATCAACAATGGAAGACTGAAATTGTTTTACCATCAACAGTTGAACTTATCAAAGTTCTAGTCTTCATATGGTAATTTTATCACAGCTATATCAGAAATGTCAACGTTTATATGAAGGTTTATAGGGATGATCACCCATGTACCCCGGGAAATTGTTTTCTGAATTCAAGCCAAATGGTGTATTTTAAATATCTAACTGCTGGTGAAAGAGAACAGACCATCCACGTAGCTGGGTGTGACAGGACATGTAGAACAACATGAAATACCCTCTAGTGTATCTGCATACTGTGCCTTTTTGTTGATTCTAGTTATAATTGTATATAATAGTCTGAATACAATTACTGATACTGAATGAAGGCAGGTGCAACGTGTCTATCAGTTCTTAATCTGAATGAGTGTCCACAGTATCAGAAGCTGGGCAGAGTTAAGATCTCACTGATTAGCCATACATGAACATATAACAAATGAAGATCTCACTGATTAGCCACACATGAACACATAACAAATGAAGATCTCACTGATTAGCCAAACATGAACACATAACAAATGAAGATCTCACTGATTAGCCACACATGAACACATAACAAATGAAGATCTCACTGATTAGCCATACATGAACACATAACAAATGAAGATCTCACTGATTAGCCACACATGAACACATAACAAATGAAGATCTCACTGATTAGCCATACATGAACACATAACAAATGAAGATCTCACTGATTAGCCACACATGAACACATAACAAATGAAGATCTCACTGATTAGCCACACATGAACACATAACAAATGAAGATCTCACTGATTAGCCACACATGAACACATAACAAATGAAGATCTCACTGATTAGCCACACATGAACACATAACAAATGAAGATCTCACTGATTAGCCATACATGAACACATAACAAATGAAGATCTCACTGATTAGCCACACATGAACACATAACAAATGAAGATCTCACTGATTAGCCACACATGAACACATAACAAATGAAGATCTCACTGATTAGCCACACATGAACACATAACAAATGAAGATCTCACTGATTAGCCACACATGAACACATAACAAATGAAGATCTCACTGATTAGCCACACATGAACACATAACAAATGAAGATCTCACTGATTAGCCACACATGAACACATAACAAATGAAGATCTCACTGATTAGCCACACATGAACACATAACAAATGAAGATCTCACTGATTAGCCACACATGAACACATAACAAATGAAGATCTCACTGATTAGCCACACATGAACACATAACAAATGAAGATCTCACTGATTAGCCACACATGAACACATAACAAATGAAGATCTCACTGATTAGCCATACATGAACACATAACAAATGAAGATCTCACTGATTAGCCACACATGAACACATAACAAATGAAGATCTCACTGATTAGCCACACATGAACACATAACAAATGAAGATCTCACTGATTAGCCACACATGAACACATAACAAATGAAGATCTCACTGATTAGCCACACATGAACACATAACAAATGAAGATCTCACTGATTAGCCACACATGAACACATAACAAATGAAGATCTCACTGATTAGCCACACATGAACACATAACAAATGAAGATCTCACTGATTAGCCATACATGAACACATAACAAATGAAGATCTCACTGATTAGCCACACATGAACACATAACAAATGAAGATCTCACTGATTAGCCACACATGAACACATAACAAATGAAGATCTCGCTGATTAGCCACACATGAACACATAACAAATGAAGATCTCGCTGATTAGCCACACATGAACACATAACAAATGAAGATCTCACTGATTAGCCACACATGAACACATAACAAATGAAGATCTCACTGATTAGCCACACATGAACACATAACAAATGAAGATCTCACTGATTAGCCACACATGAACACATAACAAATGAAGATCTCACTGATTAGCCATACATGAACACATAACAAATGAAGATCTCACTGATTAGCCACACATGAACACATAACAAATGAAGATCTCACTGATTAGCCACACATGAACACATAACAAATGAAGATCTCACTGATTAGCCACACATGAACACATAACAAATGAAGATCTCACTGATTAGCCACACATGAACACATAACAAATGAAGATCTCACTGATTAGCCACACATGAACACATAACAAATGAAGATCTCACTGATTAGCCACACATGAACACATAACAAATGAAGATCTCACTGATTAGCCACACATGAACACATAACAAATGAAGATCTCACTGATTAGCCACACATGAACACATAACAAATGAAGATCTCACTGATTAGCCACACATGAACACATAACAAATGAAGATCTCACTGATTAGCCACACATGAACACATAACAAATGAAGATCTCACTGATTAGCCACACATGAACACATAACAAATGAAGATCTCACTGATTAGCCACACATGAACACATAACAAATGAAGATCTCACTGATTAGCCACACATGAACACATAACAAATGAAGATCTCACTGATTAGCCACACATGAACACATAACAAATGAAGATCTCACTGATTAGCCACACATGAACACATAACAAATGAAGATCTCACTGATTAGCCATACATGAACACATAACAAATGAAGATCTCACTGATTAGCCACACATGAACACATAACAAATGAAGATCTCACTGATTAGCCATACATGAACACATAACAAATGAAGATCTCACTGATTAGCCACACATGAACACATAACAAATGAAGATCTCACTGATTAGCCACACATGAACACATAACAAATGAAGATCTCACTGATTAGCCATACATGAACACATAACAAATGAAGATCTCACTGATTAGCCACACATGAACACATAACAAATGAAGATCTCACTGATTAGCCACACATGAACACATAACAAATGAAGATCTCACTGATTAGCCATACATGAACACATAACAAATGAAGATCTCACTGATTAGCCACACATGAACACATAACAAATGAAGATCTCACTGATTAGCCACACATGAACACATAACAAATGAAGATCTCGCTGATTAGCCACACATGAACACATAACAAATGAAGATCTCGCTGATTAGCCACACATGAACACATAACAAATGAAGATGCCAACGGAAAGATCCTCCTCAATTCGAGGATTGAAGATTATAATGAATCTGAAAAATGTACATTACATGCACTGATAGCACAAAGCACCTACACGAAAATTAATAACTGATCTACAACAAATAACAGGGTACAGAAATATATTCTGTAAAGTATGTCTTTAATATAAAGTAGTTTGTGACTGTCTGTCTGTCTGTCTGTCTGTCTGTCTGTCTGTTCCCTCATATCTTCGTCAATTTGTATGTATGAATGAGGCTGAAATTTTGTAGGCATGCCCAGTGCCCGGGGGGGGGGGCATGGTGATGGTTTGTACATTAACAGATATTTGAATTTCCCTGGGGACTGGGGTATTACTTCAAATGAACCAATGTGGATGTTTGACATTAATTAAGGACCTCAGAACAATAGGTATGTGCAGCTGTTAGTACCGCTATGAGTATTTCTGCCATTGTTATATCAAACGTCCACCATACGCTTCATGAAACCGGCAGTTGTATGTGAAGGTACGTGATGGTGCGAAGTTGTCATTGCCATTGGCATTGCACTACCAGATGTCATTGCCACTGGCATTGCACTACCAGATGTCATTGCCACTGGCATTGCACTACCAGATGTCATTGCCACTGGCATTGCACTACCAGATGTCATTGCCACTGGCATTGCACTACCAGATGTCATTGCCATTGGCATTGCACTACCAGATGTCATTGCCATTGGCATTGCACTACCAGATGTCATTGCCATTGGCATTGCACTACCAGAACTTGACTGGGTAGTGCAAGGAGTCGTTAGCTCTTGCCGTGCAATGCTGGGCAACTGGGCTAGTTATAAATAATTAATCCCTTCAAAAGATACCCAGTATGCCTATATTTAATAAACATGGCAATGTGAACAAATATGTGCTATTGTACATGATTTTAGAGGTGCAAATGCTCCATAATTTATGCCCCCCCATGGGAAGTTTTAATTTAATCTACCAAAATTTAATCTAACTTAAAGTGGTTTTATTCCATGGAGATCACAGCTCGCACCTGGCAACAGTTCCGCCCCTGGAAAGGCAATCTTTGCAACATTAATCTTGGCAATGTCTGATGCTAATCTGATAAATTACAGTACTTAAACCAGCTGACAATGGCAGGGCAACTCAGGACCAACATGTCATTTAGTAGAGAACAGAAAATCCCTGGGATGTGATGAAATGCCCAGGGCTTATGTGATGGCACCGCCCACTGGGATTCAATCAGAATGTGCTCATACAGAAAGGCAACATCCAAACCCAAACAAGTAAGGTCCAGATTCAGGCACCTCAGTGTGTGAAAAATCAGCATTTGATAGGTATAATCCTTCCATGTAATAAATCAGTGTTTGACAGGTATAATCCTTCTATGTTATAAAGCCTACATCCTGTGGCAGAATGACAAAGTTCTGATTAGCAGTCATACCTTCACAGTACTGCTCATTGTAACATGGCATTCCTCCAAACAGAATAATCATTATGCAATTGCACCCTGCTCATGTGGGGCGGGACAATGGGGCAGTATGGGGAAGGGTAATAACTCAGCAGACACAAAACTAATTACTAGAATTCCCACCAAGACTGGATAATACAGTGCTAATACATGGTCATCAGTACAAAGGCGAGTGGTCTCCCAAACATGCAAGTTTGTCAACTGATAGGCATGGGAAAGGGTTTGAAATGATGCAGCTTCAAGTAGAAAGATGAGTAGTTCTGTGGGCCACAGACACTAATGGTTTCAACAGCAACTGTGCTGGAATCTGTCATTACAGAAATGGAGCCTTGTGTCATTTAGAGTTCCACAACAATTTGATAATCTTCCTTTATGCGATTTATTGTTATTCGCACCCTTTGCAAAAAGCAGAATCTAAAAAAATCTATAGATTTCTACACAGTATAGCAGATTTTTTTTATAGGAAACTATATAATATTATAGACTCCATAGAAATAGTTTATGTCTATTTAAGTTTTCTATAGATTTGTATATAATTTTATAGAATTCTACAGAGCATAGCAGATTATGATATAGAAAACTATGGAAACTACAAATTCTATAGACATGTCCACAAAAACTATACAGAATATTCTATGCAAATTCTATAGATTGTTTTGTTAAGGGCAATGGTTATGCTAAATATACTGCATAGCACACTACTCCAAATTTAATGTAAGCTGAGATGGCTCTTCTAGGACAATTCTTTTTACTGCATCCAAAATACAGCAACATTTAGTAATATTCTTGAATCTACATGCACAAAAATTATACATTCATGAGTGGACGCAGTCATCACACACAAACACATGGAACGACCCATGAGTGGACGCAGTCATCACACACAAACACATGGAACGACTCATGAGTGGACGCAGTCATCACACACAAACACATGGAATGACTCATGACAAAACATGTTGGCATTAAAGTAAGACAATGGATATTTTGCACTGCGCAAAAACTCACAAGTCATAAAAATATAACTTATTTTAATCCTAATAAACTATATAATAATTAGGTAGGATTAAAATAAGTTACACTGATACTATAGATTAGATATTTTGTATGGCCAGAGAAGATCATGTTGTTAACACTGGATAAACAGTCACAGCGATATTGTTTCACCATCAACAATGATAGTTCTCATTTATAGGATAACAGAAATGTTTCCTACATTTGACATTATTAAAAACATATTATATATTATTAGTTATTGGTGATGTTCACTCTTGGTACATGTCTGATGTACAGGATGACATCTGATGTGATTGCTCACTACACTAGAGTAGCAGTGGCAACTAGTCAACCAGTGCTGTCACCATGTGACCAAAATTTATACTTATTTGTAATCAAGCCAGACAGACTCAATCATTATGGGGGGGGGGGGTGGCAGGGACTGGAAGTGTTTATACAGTTAAATGAACTGAGGCAATGCGAACAAAACTGCTCAAGCACAAGAATTCTAACCTGGGTTCTCTAACTGCCCTGACTGTAACCTGTAGGTGGTAGTTGGACAACCAATGTCCTGACTGTCACCTGTAGGTGGTAGTTGGACCAACCAATGCCCTGACTGTCACCTGTAGGTTGTAGTTGGACAACCAATGTCCTGACTGTCACCTGTAGGTGGTAGTTGGACCAACCAATGCCCTGACTGTCACCTGTAGGTGGTAGTTGGACAACCAATGTCCTGACTGTCACCTGTAGGTGGTAGTTGGACCAACCAATGCCCTGACTGTCACCTGTAGGTGGTAGTTGGACCAACCAATGCCCTGACTGTAACCTGTAGGTGGTAGTTGGACAACCAATGTCCTGACTGTCACCTGTAGGTGGTAGTTGGACCAACCAATGCCCTGACTGTCACCTGTAGGTTGTAGTTGGACAACCAATGTCCTGACTGTCACCTGTAGGTGGTAGTTGGACCAACCAATGCCCTGACTGTCACCTGTAGGTGGTAGTTGGAGCAACCAATGCCCTGACTGTCACATGTAGGTGGTAGTTGGACCAACCAATGCCCTGACTGTAACCTGTAGGTGGTAGTTGGACCAACCAATGCCCTGACTGTCACATGTAGGTGGTAGTTGGACCAACCAATGCCCTGACTGTAACCTGTAGGTGGTAGTTGGACAACCAATGTCCTGACTGTCACCTGTAGGTGGTAGTTGGACAGCCAATGCCCTGACTGTCACCTGTAGGTGGTAGTTGGACCAACCAATGCCCTGACTGTCACCTGTAGGTGGTAGTTGGACAACCAATGCCCTGACTGTCTCACCTGTAGGTGGTAGTTGGACAACCAATGCCCTGACTGTCACATTTAGGTGGTAGTTGGACAACCAATGCCCTGACTGTCACCTGTAGGTGGTAGTTGGAGCAACCAATGCCCTGTCTCACCTGTAGGTGGTAGTTGGACAACCAATGCCCTGACTGTCTCACCTGTAGGTGGTAGTTGGAGCAACCAATGCCCTGACTGTCACCTGTAGGTGGTAGTTGGACAACCAATGCCCTGACTGTCACCTTTAGGTGGTAGTTGGACCAACCAATGCCCTGACTGTCACCTGTAGGTGGTAGTTGGACAACCAATGTCCTGACTGTCACCTGTAGGTGGTAGTTGGACAACCAATGTCCTGACTGTCACCTGTAGGTGGTAGTTGGACAACCAATGCCCTGACTGTCACCTGTAGGTGGTAGTTGGACAACCAATGTCTTGACTGTCACCTGTAGGTGGTAGTTGGACAACCAATGCCCTGACTGTCTCACCTGTAGGTGGTAGTTGGACAACCAATGCCCTGACTGTCACCTGTAGGTGGTAGTTGGAGCAACCAATGTCCTGACTGTCACCTGTAGGTGGTAGTTGGACAACCAATGCCCTGACTGTCACCTGTAGGTGGTAGTTGGAGCAACCAATGTCCTGACTGTCACCTGTAGGTGGTAGTTGGAGCAACCAATGCCCTGACTGTATCCTTCCAAAACCCCTCTGACTACACCTCACAGAAACCAGCCTTTATTCCTTAAATGGTCAATCACCTAATAAATGGACTATTCCTTTATGTGGTAATGTTATGTCATAAAACAGGAACTTTATCCTGCTTGGAATGTTACCAATACACAAGTTACGCAGAGTTTCCATATGTATTATACATTTTAATTTGATTTAAGGCACCTCTCTGGGAGTTTGCTTTCTCTCACACCTGTCTTCATTATTCTTCTCCACTGGACTGGACATCAAAGTGGTCACTAATTGATCTATGATAGGGTCCATTGTCTGAGCCAGCAGAGACAGAGTTATTACATGAAATACAATAGTGGTGATGTGGAATAGAATGGTCAGATCTAATTAAGATGTAGCCAGGATAAACAACTAATATTTCACAGAATGTGTCTTCTTTTCAGTTTTATCCTTCTAATAAATGCTGATATTTGCAAATTATTAATGCATCAACATGCCTCTTTGTGACAAGTTTTAGACATTAAGTGGATATATATATATATATATATATATATATATATATATATATATATATATATATATATATATACATATACATATATATATACACTCTCTTAAATGTAATACCCAAGGCAAAGAGCAAAACAATCAAAGAAAAATTCATTCCCTCTTAGTCTTAAATCAGATAACTTTCATTTTTCATATCCAAGGTGTGTTTAATTTACCTGGTAGAGGCTTTCATCAACGTATCACGTTGACTTCAGTACCGATGACGCTGAATGTCGTCATCATACACGTGAGGTAGTTCGTAATTGCCCTCGTCTCTCTTGATGGGTGTTCTAGGTTTCCTGATCCAGATGGCTTCTTTGATGTGCCGGATTCTTCGGTTGGGTTTCTTGTCTACAATTTTCACTCCCTCCCAGTCTATGATGTGGTTTTCAGTTGTCGCATGGTCTGTAAGGGCGGATTTATTGACATCAATCTTTTTTCCCCGCTCCTTGTGTATTTCTTTTTTTTCGTGTTGTCTACATACTTTCTGTGTTCCTCCAGTCGTGTTTTAGTAGTCTTCCTGTCTCCCCAATGTACTCAGCACCACAGTTCTTGCGTGGTATTTGGTACACCAGTTCACCCTGTTCTTCTAGCTCTATTTGTCCTTGGGATGTACCAACAAGCACCTGAGGGTGGTGTGGGGACACATGGCTGTTGCTACTCCATATTTCTTCAGTACTCGGTGTACTCTCTCTGAGATCCCCTATGGCCTATACGTATGGGATGACTACCTGGCTCCTGTAATTTCTGTCATTTGTTTTTTTTCTTTTTTTCTTACTGCTATCTGTCACCTTGTTCAAGGCCCAGGACGGATAGCCACATACTCTTAGAGCTTCTCTCAAGTGTTCCACCTCTTCCTTCTTGTCCCCCTCCTCTGAAGTTATCGTCTCACACCTGTTCATAAGGGTTCTGACCACTCATAACTTCTGATGTTTGGGGTGGTGGGACGCAAAGTTCAAGTATTGGTCAGTGTGCGTCTTCTTCCTGTATACTGTAGACTTCACACTGCCATCTTCCTTTCTGGTGAACTTCGCATCCAAGAAGAGCATGCTGTTGTTCTCTTCATCTTCCCGCGTGAAAATTATGCTCCCTGTGGGGTCTACAGTGTTCATGTGTTGTTGTAATTTCTTTGCCTTTCCTGTGTGTACCAGGCAAATTACATCGTCCACATATCGTTTCCAGTTTCTCGGTTGGCAATCTACCGGTGCTGTGGCTATTATTTTCTGCTCCAGGTCCTCCATGTACAGGTTGACAACAATGGGGGATACCGGACTGCCCATGGCTACTCCAAATTTCTGCTGGTAAATTTTTCCTTCCCATCTGAAGTATGTCGTCTCCAGGACAAATTTCAACAACTCCATGATGTCGTCTACGTTTAGGTTTGTTCTCTTCTTTAGTGTCTTGTAATTCTCTAGCCTTTTTGTGATGATTTTGCATGCTTCTTTGATCAGGGTCTTCGTGAACAGCGACACAACATCATATGACACAAATGATTCTCCTTCTTTTACTCTCAGCTTTGTCATTTCCTTCACCAGTTCTTGTGAGTTTTCTGTGTGGTGTTGTTTTTCCAACAAGTGTAGCATGTTGGCCTCTTAGTCTTAGAGTGGCTGAACAATGGAATAGTTTACCCAAATCAGTAATACAAACCAGATCGATAAACTCGTTTAAAAATCGCCTAGACAAATTCTGGTCTACCCAGGCGATATTATATGACTCTGAATCTCCATTAAATTAATAACACTGGCACTGTCACTGACCACTGGCACTGGAACCGGAAACTATGAACTCTTAATATTATTATATTCTAAAGAAGAAGATCTGATTATTGAGGAACCAAGTGGATCCTGCGATCAGAATCGTCCTATGGTATCCTAAGACATACCCTGACAGCAGCCTAGGTGTAGTAGGACTCGCTAACACTGCCACTTACTCAATCTTGATACTTCACTTCTCACGTCATTTTCTTGTTTCAGGCTTCGCTGTTCTGACTGAACAATATCATTGTGTAATATTACTATAATTATTATATATAATATTATTATATTGTATGTTGCAACAGCGACATTGAGGTGAATCCGGATTCTAGAAAAGTGCCCTCATGTGATTTTCGTCACAAGGTTAATTTCCGTGCAATTTAAAGTTCTGCAGTTAGCCCGCGTTTGCTGTGGATGTAATTAGTTCAGTGCATCTACGCTAGGTGAAAATAGATACAACCCTAGCGGAGAGACGGGGGATGAGCCTCGATATATGACAGCTAATCGTCTGGACGACATTTCTCGGTGGTGTAAACCATGCACTTGCCTAGAGTTGTCACTGAAACGTTCCAAACAGACAAGTTATCAGAAACTGATAGTTTCGATGATAACGACATGCACGTCAAGTGGTTGAGATGGAGGTATGTATTGTGCGCGCTAGGTTTGCGTTACATTGCCATCAGAGTGAGAGACAGAACTTTAGTCTCAGAAGTAAATACGTGAGTGAAGCTTGATCAAGATTCAAGAATGCAAAAACGCAATAAAAAAAAATAAAAATATGAGCAAACAATGTTTTCAAATTTTCAGACAGGTACAAAATGTTGGCTGCAATTTGGAAGAGTATTTGAGTGTTGGCTGCACTTAAAACAGCTTCCATGGCATCCGCTCAGCCTTGGGCAGAATTTCTCTTTGACACTCTTTGTTCAAGTCATTAAACTTTATGACGAAATTATGCGACCGCTGGCCCTCTCTGACACGTGCATGTGATATTAAGAACAATACAAGCATCACCATTTCCTCAGTCACCGTCTCATTCTCTCAGCGTGTATTCATTGATTGATAAATTTGTTTTTTAATAAAAACAACCTTTCAAACAATTTGTTTGCACTGCACCAATGAAATAACTGTTAGTGCAAACGTTTCTTCTCATTTTTAAAAACTTTTTTAAACAGCATGTTATATTACGTATAACCATTCTTACAATCACCAGAAAGGCAGTATGCTATTTGTGTTTGTTTAATTGTTCTCTATGTTGAAATGTACTGTCTACTGAGAACATCTTGTCCAGCCTATGGCAATGGCAATTACCCATGTCCATGCCATTGGCATTGCCACTGCCCATTGCCATTGCCCATTAGCATTGGCATTGACACTGGCATTGTCATTACTAATTTAGGCAAATGCCATGCTCGTGGCATTGTCAATGGTTATGGACATCAGGACATGGGTCATTGTACTTATCAATCGATAAATACAGGAATGAGATGCTGAGTGAGGAAATGGTGATGCGTGTATTATCCAATGAATGATTGTTTTAGATGATGTGAAATTCTTCTTGCTATCACATGCACGTGCCAGGGAGGACAAACAGTCACATAAAGTTGAATGACTTGAACAAAGAGTGTCAAAGAGAAATTCTGCCCCAGGCTGAGCAGATGCCATGGAAGCTGTTTAGAACATGTGCAGCCAACACTCAAATACTCTTCCAAATTTCAGCCAACATTTTGTACCTGTCTAAACATTTGAAAACATTCCTAGATGGCAACGCATAGAAGAAGCCATTGAAAGCAGTAGCATTTTGATCTTTATATGCCAGTGTTCATAGCTTGATGCCAGTCTCTGGGGTTGTGCCTAGTCACATATCCACTTCAGTTATGCACTGATGACCGCACCATCCATTTGACTGTTATAAAAAATAAGTAATTTATTAGTGATGGCTGAAAATCGCATGCAAGATTTCACGAACCTTTGCATGCCTTTTAGTAGACAGCCAAAAGCTAGAGAGACATGTCATCTTCCAGAGGCTGATACAAACAGACGACTTGAGAAAGTGGAAAACATCCTCAAAATCATGTTGCCTGCCATATCTTGTCTCATGCAAAGGATATTTGTTGACCATTTGGGGGAAATGGGCTGATGCTTTACCAGAGCTACAAGAACAGACCAAGGGCCGTGCAAAGCATGACAAATTTAGTGAAAGCATTTTAGCACACTTGGACTGACTGCTAAAGTAAAAGCTAAGTATCACTACTTTTGTCAGGAGCATATGTTACAAAACTTGTGAATGGCTTGACACTAAGTCATCAACAGGAAAGGCCAACATCTTGTCAAGTGCACAAATGTGAGGAGAGCCTTTAAAGTACACCAGCTTGAGATCAGAGACGCCTGGAGAGTTGCAGTTTCTGAGAAATAAGGCTATTGGAAGTTCTTTTATCTAACAAAGTCAATTCTTTAAAACAAATTCAGCAAAAGTACTAAATCTTTTATTAAACTGATGGCACATATTACTTAAGCTGTTCATATGCTACAGATTTGAACATTAATGAAACACATTCGCGATGGACTAAATCAGTTAAGGAGGGAGCCTCAGTGTTCTACAGGTCTACCATTCTACATCACAGTTGAGGAGGGAGCCTCAGTGTTCTACAGGTCTACCATTCTACATCACAGTTGAGGAGGGAGCCTCAGTGTTCTACAGGTCTACCATTCTACATCGCAGTTGAGGAGGGAGCCTCAGTGTTCTACAGGTCTACTATTCTACATCGCAGTTGAGGAGGGAGCCTCTGTGTTCTACAGGTCTACCATTCTACATCGCAGTTGAGGAGGGATTCTCTGTGTTCTACAGGTCTACCATTCTACATCTCAGTTGAGGAGGGAGCCTCAGTGTTCTACAGGTCTACCATTCTACATCGCAGTTGAGGAGGGAGCCTCAGGTCTACCATTCTACATCACAGTTGAGGAGGGAGCCTCAGTGTTCTGCAGGTCTACCATTCTACATTGCAGTTGAGGAGGGAGCCTCAGTGTTCTACAGGTCTACCATTCTACATCGCAGTTGAGGAGGGATTCTCTGTGTTCTACAGGTCTACCATTCTACATCTCAGTTGAGGAGGGAGCCTCAGTGTTCTACAGGTCTACCATTCTACATCACAGTTGAGGAGGGAGCCTCAGTGTTCTACAGGTCTACCATTCTACATCACAGTTGAGGAGGGAGCCTCAGTGTTCTACAGGACTACCATTCTACATCACAGTTGAGGAGGGAGCCTCAGTGTTCTACAGGTCTACCATTCTACATCACAGTTGAGGAGGGAGCCTCAGTGTTCTACAGGTCTACCATTCTACATCACAGTTGAGGAAGGAGCCTCAGTGTTCTACAGGTCTACCATTCTACATCACAGTTGAGGAGGGAGCCTCAGTGTTCTGCAGGTCTACCATTCTACATTGCAGTTGAGGAGGGAGCCTCAGTATTCTACAGGTCTACCATTCTACATTGCAGTTGAGGAGGGAGCCTCAGTGTTCTACAGGTCTACCATTCTACATTGCAGTTGAGGAGGGAGCCTCAGTGTTCTACAGGTCTACCATTCTACATCGCAGTTGAGGAGGGAGCGTCTGTGTTCTACAGGTCTACCATTCTACATCACAGTTGAGGAGGGAGCCTCAGTGTTCTACGGGTCTACCATTCTACATCGCAGTTGAGGAGGGAGCCTCAGTGTTCTACAGGTCTACCATTCTACATTGCAGTTGAGGAGGGAGCCTCAGTGTTCTACAGGTCTACCATTCTACATCGCAGTTGAGGAGGGAGCCTCAGTGTTCTACAGGTCTACCATTCTACATTGCAGTTGAGGAGGGAGCCTCAGTGTTCTACAGGTCTACCATTCTACATCACAGTTGAGGAGGGAGCCTCAGTGTTCTACAGGTCTACCATTCTACATTGCAGTTGAGGAGGGAGCCTCAGTGTTCTACAGGTCTACCATTCTACATTGCAGTTGAGGAGGGAGCCTCAGTGTTCTACATGTCTACCGTTCTACATCGCATCCAGTGACAATTACACAAATGGTGATGTTGACTACAGGGAAGTTGGTCATTGTGTAATTCAGTTGCGTCTTACATCTGTTTGGTAATGTTCCTGCGCGTGTCATGCTTTGTCTTCCAATCCCTGTTTGTGCTTTGTCATCTGGCTGTGCCATTATCACCCAGGAGTAGCACAGTCATCAGGGACTATGATTATTCAGGCAGAGAAGTGTGCCTTGGAGACTTAATAGTATGTTAAACACAGAAAGGAGCAGTTGAAAGCTGTTGGGTGACTAAGTGGCATTGCTGTCTCACATTGATGTAGGACCTTTTTCTACTTGACCATTACACCTTCAAATGCCTGAGCAACCACAGTGTCTGGTTAAACACAAGGGGTCATGTCAGAAAATATACATTTGTAATAATAATAATAACCTTTATTTATATAGTGTCGTATATTCGCTTATAATATCTGTTCAGAGGTGCTTAAAATACAACAGTGATCAAATAATTTATTATATTAAGTGTCAATAATAATAATGATGCATGCCTATAGGTACGTACGTATGTGTACATTATATTATATGTACATCAGTTACCACACATAGTAAAAATAGAATACCAAATTTAAATATCAATAAAAATGAAGCAGCTAAATGCATTAAGAAAAAAAATACTGAGTAGAAAAGGTATTTAAAACTGGTCATATGAATCCAAAACTGCCTTTAAATCAATTTATTATATAATAGCAATTTGTGTTAGATGGATTGCTCATTGAGAAACTTCTATTAAATAACCTAAACAGGTTTAAATGGTGATTTTATCCACTGTGCAGTACAGCTAGGTTTTCCAAAGGGTGTTATTTATTTTTAATTTCATTTCAGTTTTTAGGCAGGTCCAATGGAGGCTCATTTGTCTCCACATGCAGCCACGGCTTTTATTTTAAGGTAGTTTATGTGTACAAATGCTATAAATGCTACTCTGTGCATAGTCGATTAATTCTACAGCCAAGCAGTTTGCATTTGAAACATACCAGCAAAAATCACTAACAATACAAAATCTCCAAATCTTTTCAAGAAGCCATTATGAAGCTTGCAATCACAACATTCATCCACATCTAGCATATATCTAAAATGGTAAATTAACCACAAACATCAGAGATTCAAAAAAGAACTTTGACAAACTTTAAATTATGCACCTTAATTAATTTAAATATTACATAAATTACCCGTACCCTGGAAAAACTAGGCTGTTTGAACTACTTGAGACTTGAAATGTTATGGTGATCCCGGCACATGCCCATTTAGCCTGCAGCCACCAAAATTCTTCTGTGTAATTAGCAAATAAGAATTTTGGTGTAGCTGCTATTGCATCTAGCCATTAAGTTTCCAGGTACCAGGGTTGGCTATGTCACATGTGCTGCCATTCACCCTCCTATTCACCCTAATACACCAGCTGATACCAGGGTAGATAATGTCAGTTTAATTGAAACTCCAGATCACTGCCATGTGCCATAACTAGCTCCTTACAGTCGGGGCTTGTTGCAGATGTCTCTCTCAGCAGAGACTGGTAAATCATGTTCCTTTTGGGCAACATAAATTACTTTCTCCCAGTGTTAATGCCCTTTATTTAGGTGTCTGTGTTGATGTATTGCTGGAGACGTTTGTTGGTGATGGCAGTCTAACTTTGTAGCAGAATAGACAGTCTTTGTGTAATGACAATAGCCAGTTCAGGGGCTGTCATTGTCTGCCATTATTGAGCTAAGGCTGATATGATCCCAAGATTGTCTTCAGCCCAGACACATGCAGACAGCTTCAAGAAACAAGCCATTGTCACTGCTCATAGCCTCATATGTATAAGTGCTCATTTAGACAACACCACTGGGCTGGCCAAATATTTCTTATGCAATGTTTTCCCATTGGAGTGCTCCCAATTGAAATTGATAGTGTGGGCGGTGTGATTCCCTACACCTGCCATTCTCCCTGTCTGCCCTCATATGGGGGAAGACTGTAAAGCTGATCCCTTGTGTCTCATAGATCTTGTTATAAATGCCCAGCTGGCTGTCTTGACCAGCAGTTGAAGGGGAGTGGTCAGTTAGCTGGTCATTACACTAGCAGCTGTCCTTGTGTGGTCAGTCTCAATTTGTAGTGGACGTACAAGGTACAGTTCAGTTTTCTTCTTGGTCAGCGGCTGTGGAGCATTCAGAGTGAGAGGTGAATGTCCAGCATCAACACCAGTGTGCTGTAGTGATATCACTGTGGGTAAGTTGTGAGTTGTTTCTGAGAACCATTATACCTCAGATGATAGGATAAATGTCTGTCAATTTGTCATCATTGCTATGCCAACCAGTGGGATGTGTTAATGATTAATGCTAGAACAGATTGGTTGGTTGGTTAATATCTCTGCATATTGGCTACATTGGATGCAACTTTCTCTGCCATATGATCTGGGATGAATACCTTTAGTGCACCAATAATAAGAAACTCTGATTTCTAATTAGCTGTAATATGCTCTTGGATGTCCAGTGACTTTGTGAACTCTTGGTTGTCCAGTGACTTTGTGAACTCTTGGTTGTCCAGTGACTTTGTGAACTCTTGGTTGTCCAGTGACTTTGTGAACTCTTGGTTGTCCAGTGAATTTGTGAACTCTTGGTTGTCCAGTGACTTTGTGAACTCAGCTCAGTGGAGTTGTGTAGAGAGTGCAAAATAATGGTCAAGGGACAGAACCCTGGGGAGCGCCATATGAAGTAGGGAGTGCAGATGAAAGGCAGTTCCCTATCTTCACTCTTTGGTGTTATCAGTTAGATATGACAAAACCATCTCAAAGCTGTGCCAGATACACCAAACCATTAAAACAAGTGTTTATGTAGTAATAGGTTTAATGTATCCTGCACAACTGAGACATTTAACAAGATAGCTCAGTGCAGTTCTTCACCTCAACAGTCTGTTTTAGTGGGACATAAAGTAACTAGGAAAACATCACTGAGTTAAAGCCACACGACAAAATCATGAAGATAAAGTCATTGAAATAAAGTCACAAGCTAAAGCATAAAGTCACAGAAATAAAGTAAAAAAAAAATGTAAATAAAGTCATGAGGCAAAAACAGATTTAAATATTTGATAGCATAACTAGTATTATCATTTTAAATAATCTGATAGGTACTTCTTAATTTAAAATGGTTGGTTTAAGCAATTTATCTCTCCCATCTTTACTTTGAGTTTGTGTGCTTTATGAGATGATCTAATCTGTCAGTGTGCTTTCCTTCATCTATTCATTGTCAGAATACTTAAGTTAAGCTAGATACAAACTCCTTGTACTATTCTTGTACTATTCTTGTACTATTCTTGTACTATTCTTGTACTATTCTTGTACTATTCTTGCACTATTCTTGCACTATTCTTGCACTATTCTTGCACTATTCTTGCACTATTCTTGCACTATTCTTGCACTATTCTTGTACTATTCTTGTACTATTCTTGTACTATTCTTGTACTATTCTTGTACTATTGTTACAGTTTCAGTCCTCAACTAAAATGTTCTTCTTCACCACCAGTGACCGTTTGACCACCAGTAACCCGTTTGACCACCAGTGACCTGTTTGACCACCAGTAACCTGTTTGACCACCAGTCATGAAGACCCCTCACAAATTGATGGTAAGTGGCTATAGATAACACATCACTGCTCCCCCTGGTGACAGCTTAACCATTGATGACAAATCATGACATCCAGGTGTTTTGTATATATATATATATATATATATATATATATATATATATATATATATATATATATATATATATATATATATATATATATATATATATATATATATATATATACAGCAGTTATACAACATTGTGCTGAGGAATGTTACCCACAGAAAATGTGTCTAGCTGAAATGAAACATGACTTAGGCTGAATGAAGGCTGAATAATCTGTAGTTTTTATTTATTTTATTTTTAAAGCTAGTAAACTAATTAATACATAGTTCAGAGCAACACAGTGTTTATAAAGGGGTGGAATGAAATTGGAAATTAACTTGATGAATGTTGTTCCCTCCCTACATGGGAAAGCCAAACAAAAGTGCAGGGTGATTCACTATACATATCAACCTGACATTTCTGGAAAATCTAATTCTGGTGAACTTGTTTGCAATGTTAATCACCTGAAGGTAAAAGCTAATCACTGTTAATATACACTATGTGGCTGTATACTATGTGGCTGTATACTATGTGGCTGTATACTATGTGGCTGTATACTATGTGGCTGTATACTATGTGGCTGTATACTATGTGGCTGTATACTATGTGGCTGTATACTATGTGGCTGTATACTATGTGGCTGTATACTATGTGGCTGTATACTATGTGGCTGTATACTATGTGGCTGTATACTATGTGGCTGTATACTATGTGGCTGTACACTGATGTACACAACCCTCAAACTGTTGAGAGAGAAAATGTCTACTAATTGCAACAGAGGGCGACACAGTATTCGGTGATAATGCATGTGCTGCCATCTAGTGCATTTATATTAGTCATCTGATACCTGACTGTAAGCCTGTACAGTATATTACCTGTATGGGCACAGAGTTAGATCACTATGCTATGGTAGATCACTATGTTGATCATATGTTGGGGGCATGTGCATTACTTAGAGCACTTAAATATTCAATAAATGTTTATTAAATTAATTATGAGTAGTGTCAAGAACAAATAACCCAGACAGATTGTTTGCAACCAGGACGTGTGCTTAACAGTTTGTCTTTTGAAAATTCTTTTTAAGTGTTAAAATTATTGTCCTGTAACATTGTATCAATAAATATTATGCTCTAAATACATGACAATTATTGTGTCATATATAGAGATACCATATCTAGATTGAGTTCTTAGAACAGTACTCTAATCAGTTCACCCTCTAGTCATGTCTGCCAACATCGCCTTCTGATTAAATGAAATGTGTCAAGTGTTTTCCACGAAAATAAAAAATTCTTATTCAGACAGTGCACTCATTAATTTCTGCCAATGCAGCTGTCTGATTCTGTGTAATCTGGAGCGTGTTTCCATGAAATGTAGTTAGTTTAATTCAGCATCGGTTCACATCATGTGAAACATGATTTCACAGTAATGGTACTCATGATTAAAACTTTTTGAATTCCACAACATTTAACATTACCATTTTCAGTGGACTTTGGAATAATTAATGCATGTTTAATAAATACAAAATTAATCTATTGATATGGCCTGAAGTAAGTGGGTTTTCAGATTCATGGTTATTATAGAGAATATCACTTTTTAGTATATATATATATACCAACATGGTAATTAGCAGACACCCTCCTTCTGGATGGCTGGCAATTAGCCAGGGACCATAAGAGTTTGTTTTTCAAACAGGCTTTTTTAAATGCTGGATATTTTGTAACTTTTCATTAACTCACTGGAAGAATATATATATAAGTCTGTGCCAATAAAACTACAACTAAATAGTGATTTAGTAGCAGTGACATGGTGCTGAAAGTTCTATTTAAGTCTGTGCCAATAAAACTACAAAATAGTGATTTACAACAATGAGACACTAAAAGCTGAGCTCCATTCTACTTGGCGTCTGGCCGTGTATCTTCCAAGGGAAGTAAAAGATCCCACAAAGGGGGTAGATGTACAACCTATTGTTATTTGAATGCACACAGATAGAATAAAGTAAAAGATCCCACAAAGGGGGTAGATGTACAACCTATTGTTATTTGAATGCACACAGATAGAATAAAGTAAAAGATCCCACAAAGGGGGTAGATGTACAACCTATTGTTATTTGAATGCACACAGATAGAATAAAGTAAAAGATCCCACAAAGGGGGTAGATGTACAACCTATTGTTATTTGAATGCACACAGATAGAATAAAGTAAAAGATCCCACAAAGGGGGTAGATGTACAACCTATTGTTATTTGAATGCACACAGATAGAATAAAGTGTAGAGAAATAACGAAATACCTGTGTGTGATATGCAACATCATGCTGGCTCATAGAATGACAGATGGGATAGAAAAGACTTCCTTCGGTTTATTGAAGCAATTCTTTACCATTCTTCCAGTGAGCTAATGAAGTTACAAAATATCTAGCAATTATGAAAGCCTCTTTGAAAAACAAACTCTTATGGTCCCTGGCTAATTGCCAGCCATCCAGAAGGAGGGTGTCTGCTAATTACCCTGTTGGTGGAACAAGAGGGTTATCTAGGAGATTAACTAATTGAGTTACACAAACCCTTGATGAGGGTGTTAGTAGTGGGGGAGATTGTCAGGGGCTGGGGAGGGTGTTTGCTTTAGGAGCAGAACAAACACTGAGGTCTTGTGTCAACTCAAGTGGGTTCTGTGTAATCTTTACATCTGTGTTAGAGGGTGTGCCACACATACCTGGTAAGTTCTATTCCTTGATTAGCTTGCCAGCAACAGCATCATTGTAGATACTATGTGCCTATTAAGGTTTTAAATCTGAAGAAACATGTTGGCCCTGTTAATATGTAAGGTGGGAGCCATGCATTAATTTAACTCACCGGGATTAGGATTAGCTACTGTGCTTTCCTGGGTCATATGTTTACAAACCTAAGACCCCTTTCAATTGATGGACACTGACCTAACAGGCATTTTCACCCTCTATAAATGTATTATTATATATTACAGCATATATTATGTTAATCTGTAAATTGTATGCAGTGTTGTTCATTTTTCTAATTAAAATCTAAGACATGGCAATACGACCAATTAGTAGTGTGTACAATTAGTAGTGTGTACAATTAGTAGTGTGTACAATTAGTAGTGTGTACAATTAGTAGTGTGTACAATTAGTAGTGTGTACAATTAGTAGTGTGTACAATGCATAATAATATGCATCTTAAACCAATTAATTAATGCACACTATAGGAATGGTTTAGTGTAGGATGGATTTTTTATTATTATTTTAATAATTTGTTTATTTGACTCTCCCAGAAGGTGGCAGCCAGCCTTCCCAGTGTCCTCACTAGCTCCGGGAAATGTCACAAAAGGAAGAGTCCCGCCAGAGTGGGAACAAGGAGAGGAAAAGAGGGAGGAAGGAAGATAACAGTGGAAAGGGGAGTGAGGAATGTGACCTCAGACCCGGCGGTGACATGGGACAGTACACTGTGTGACATCTTCTCCTATGGGGGATGCTGCTGTCGGTGGGACAGGGAGAGGAGGAGGAACAAGAGGAGGCTTCGGAGGGAGAACAGGGAGGAGGGTAAGTTGTCAAGGAACAAGAATGTGAAAGTTTTTAGTTATTTAATTGTACCATGTGAATAGTATTTTATACCATGTACAGCGCATTGATCCATATAGTGGGAATTAGCACTTTTTAAAAATGCTGTATTATTATTATTATTAATATTAATTATTGGATGTTGAGGAGAGAGAATGCTGAAGATGGTAAGTTGGTTGTCACAATTTCAAGGAACATTGTTGTGACATTAAATAAGTGTTAATTAGTTATTCAGTTAATTAGTATTATAAATATGGCCATTGTGCAAGTTAGTCAAACACGATGCTGTTACAATGTCAATGAACATATTGTCACATTTGAAAATGTATTAATTAGTTAATTAATTAATATTAATTTTACTTAATCATGACCTATAAAATTCTAACCAGCATTATTGAGATGAGCCCCCCAAGCTGTCAGCTATTAGGTTATATCCCAACAACAACAACAACAACAACAACAACAAGCTGTCAGCTATTAGGCTATATCCCAACAACAACAAGCACCAAACTAAACAGCCTCAAATATCTTCAAGAAGTTATTATGAAGCCAGCATTCAGTGCCCCATTCTGTGGTTCTTCACATTCACACTAACCCTCTCTAAAAATCCTTCAGTGACCTTACACATACCAGGGAAAGTTTCAATATACCAGATCAAACAATCAAACAAAGTACTTTTACACACATCTCCTTCCCTAACATTGTATCTCCTTCCCTGACATTGTATCTCCTTCCCTGACATTGTATCTCCTTCCCTGGGATTGTATCTCCTTCCCTGGGATTGTATCTAGCAATGTATCTGCTTTCCTGGGATTGTGTCACATTCCTTGACATTGCATCTCCTTTCCTGGGATTGTATAGCCTTTCCCTAGGATTGTATAGCCTTTCCCTAGGATTGTATAGCCTTTCCCTAGGATTGTGTCTCCTTCCCTTGGAATTGATTCCAGTTGATTTTATCTCCATCTCTTCAGTTTGTCTTTAGTGATTTAGTAGCAGTGACATGGTGCTGAAAGTTCTATTTAAGTCTGTGACAATAAAACTACAACTAAATAGTGATTTAGTAGCAGTGACATGGTGCTGAAAGTTCTATTTAAGTCTGTGCCAATAAAACTACAACTAAATAGTGATTTAGTAGCAGTGACATGGTGCTGAAAGTTCTATTTAAGTCTGTGCCAATAAAACTACAACTAAATAGTGATTTAGTAGCAGTGACACGGTGCTGAAAGTTCTATTTAAGTCTGTGCCAATAAAACTACAACTAAATAGTGATTTAGTAGCAGTGACACGGTGCTGAAAGTTCTATTTAAGTCTGTGCCAATAAAACTACAACTAAATAGTGATTTAGTAGCAGTGACATGGTGCTGAAAGTTCTATTTAAGTCTGTGCCAATAAAACTACAACTAAATAGTGATTTAGTAGCAGTGACATGGTGCTGAAAGTTCTATTTAAGTCTGTGCCAATAAAACTACAACTAAATAGTGATTTAGTAGCAGTGACATGGTGCTGAAAGTTCTATTTAAGTCTGTGCCAATAAAACTACAACTAAATAGTGATTTAGTAGCAGTGACATGGTGCTGAAAGTTCTATTTAAGTCTGTGCCAATAAAACTACAACTAAATAGTGATTTAGTAGCAGTGACATGGTGCTGAAAGTTCTATTTAAGTCTGTGCCAATAAAACTACAACTAAATAGTGATTTAGTAGCAGTGACATGGTGCTGAAAGTTCTATTTAAGTCTGTGCCAATAAAACTACAACTAAATAGTGATTTAGTAGCAGTGACATGGTGCTGAAAGTTCTATTTAAGTCTGTGCCAATAAAACTACAACTAAATAGTGATTTAGTAGCAGTGACATGGTGCTGAAAGTTCTATTTAAGTCTGTGCCAATAAAACTACAACTAAATAGTGATTTAGTAGCAGTGACATGGTGCTGAAAGTTCTATTTAAGTCTGTGCCAATAAAACTACAACTAAATAGTGATTTAGTAGCAGTGACATGGTGCTGAAAGTTCTATTTAAGTCTGTGCCAATAAAACTACAACTAAATAGTGATTTAGTAGCAGTGACATGGTGCTGAAAGTTCTATTTAAGTCTGTGCCAATAAAGCTACAAAATAGTGATTTACAACAATGAGAGACTATAAGCTGAGCTCCATTCTACTTGGCGTCTGGCTGTGTATCTTCCAAGGGAAGTAAAAGATCCCACAAAGGGGGTAGATGTACAACCGGTTTGAAATAGGATGGGCGCTGCGTTAGCCGCTGGGTAAAAACATCCTACAACCGGTGAAGCCGTACTAAGAGCTGTGCTGAATATTATCTATTAGGGTCCAACAAAACGAGAGTATGTATAACTACAACTTGCACAGAATGGTGGTGATAGAAACCATTGACTCACCTAAGATATGGTTATATTCCAAACAAGACATCAACAGACAGCATGATGTTGTCTTGTCTGTCTGGCAGTCAGACATCCACAGATCCCAGGAGGGTGAATGGGGTGGTGAGGAAAAGGGCAGAGGGAACTACCCCCTAGGTTGCCAGTCATACAATAGCCAGGTGATGCTGGTGGGGGCTGCAGTCAGGAGATGGGGTTGAAGAGGTGACTATCTACCTCTAGTTTCTCATTGGGGTGATGGAGAGTTATGTCATGCCAGGGCACCCCCTGATGATGTTGTCAACCCCCATGGGGGTGGTAACACTGGTGTCACTTGAAGCAGCTGTCAAGTGGTTTTAGTGGGTAGTGCATGAGGGTGCTGGGGCAGTGTCTACTGGACAGGGTCATTTGGTGGACATACCTGAAGACAAGTACTAATGGTTGCACTGAATCTGTCCCAGATACCAGCACACACAAGTATCATTTGAAAAATTGTCACCACACATTTACAGTTTATAAATGATACACCATTATAAAAATATTATGTTAAAGTTTCCACAAATGGGCTGATGATTTTGTGATTATAATGATGTGAGCGTAGTTTATGTACAAGCTCACTTTTTGTTTAACAGTTCTCTTTGATTTATGCTCGTTGTCCATCAATGGTGGCAACAGATGCAAGTTTTGATCATGAAAATAATTGTGTCTGTTGTTTTCGGCTACCTTTAATTTGGAACAGTCTCTGTGGTGATGCAGTTATCCAGGTGAGAAGATACTATTTAAAATAATGTCTTCATGATATTGTAATTACAGCAAATGTTGAAGAATACTGGACGTAATACCTACAGACAAAATCCCATGATAGGTATTCACTACAGACAAAATCTCATGATACATAATCGCTACAGACAAAATCTCATGATACATAATCGCTACAGACAAAATCTCATGATACATAATCACTACAGACAAAATCTCATGATACATAATCACTACAGACAAAATCTCATGATACATAATCACTACAGACAACATCTCATGATACATAATCACTACAGACAAAATCTCATGATACATAATCGCTACAGACAAAATCGATATGTATGATATATATAATGATAAGTATCTAACATTGCATTTGATGTATGTAGGAAATCAACCTAGGAAATAAACCCAAGAAATTTTAACTCGCAGGAAATAAATTCACAAACCCTAATACAAAAATACCTGGTAGTCATGGAAATAAAATCACAAAATAGTAATAGAAATAAAGTTTTACTCACGATTAGAAATGACACCTGTACTGATGCATATCACTGAAAGGTTGTCTAATTGTGTTCCATGCCATACCACAACAACCTGTTTCATAAGTGTTCACCTTCCCAAGTGTTTGTGTTTAGATGAATCAGACTTTAGATAAGCAGCTGTAACATGAAGTAAGGAAGCTTTGTTGTGCTGGGTGTGAACAGCCCCTGTGTAAGCCCCTGTACTGACAATAGAACCTGTTGCAATTGTACACAGACATATCAAAAGGACATTTCTTTTGGTGTGACACAGTTAACAGGATTGACCCCCAAAGGGCAGTTAGTGGTGAGCAGGTGTTATGAACTCACTGGTATTACAAGGGTCTTTATGCCTGCAACGTTAGTTCATGTCATAACCTAAATTATTATGACTTTTTTCTTTTTTTTTCAGTGTTTTTATTATTATACATTTGCAATAAGATAAATATTTTTTGAGGGACAGTAACTCCAACATTATGCACATTTTTTTCTAAAAAAATTCCAATTGAAAATGTCAACAAAATCAAATTATTTTGGTATGTCCATGAAGCTAACAGTAAAGTGTCTGTTGCATCTGTCCCTCTGCACTAATTTGCTAATTTCCCAGACTTGACACAGGGACATTAGGAGGGGAGCCCATTAAGAGCTAGGCAGTCTCTGTTGATACTGGTGACATGCAACTGGCCAGAATGGTGTCATGGTCAGCGATCTATGTACTGAGTTATCAGAGACTGGACACTGGGGTATGGCACTAATGAAGATACAATTGTCTTAGCTGAGATGACAGTAATCACTGTTATATTAGTGGGTAACCAAGTTTATTATGTTAAATGACAAAATACTAAGGGACAACTAATATTCTTGGACATTATGCCAGAGAGTTAAGGGGGAATTGTTAAATAAATGAATAAATAAATTAATCAATGAAAGAAAAATAAATTGATGTATGCAATTCAATAAAATAATTGCACTGGTTTTTATATGATTTTGTTAATATAAGTTGATGGATATTTTGTGTGTTCTCTATTTGCATTGACTGCCACAAAATACACTGTATAGACATCCAGTGTATACAAAAATCCAGTGTACAAAAAAATCCAGTGTACACACAAATCCCCTGTACGCAAAAATCAAGTGTACACAAAAACCCAGTGTACAAAAAAAATCAAGTGTACTCAAAAACCCAGTGTACAAAAAAATCAAGTGTACACAAAAATCAAGTGCACACAAAAACCATGTGTACACAAAGTTGTAATGAATTGTATCTGAAGAAACCTGTCCAACACATGACTGTTAATCAATCCATCATATTATTACCTCAATTCTGTAACAGGTTTCCCTTCAAATTATGTCTTCATGTCCACATTCATGTGACTGCCCGTCTGTGGGAGAAATGGGTACAAATGCCTTGGAAAAAAGTGTAAGAAAATACATCAAAATAAACAAAGAAACAAGTAAAGGTAATAAAACCAACAGACCCATCAGTAACCCATCAGTAACCCATCAGTAACCCATCAGTAACCCATCAGTAACCCATCAGTAACCCATCAGTAATCCATCAGTAACCCATCAGTAACCCATCAGTAACCCATCAGTAATCCATCAGTAACCCATCAGTAACCCATCAGTAACCTGTCAGTAATCCATCAGTAACCAAGGCAGAACAACATTGAGAGACAACAAACAAAAGAATTCATGAAAAGAAAGAAGTGCAGACATTGAGGACACTGAGCAGAACAGAAACAGGAGAAGGTAGCTTTGAACCCATCCTGTGTGACGGGATCAAAGGAACATTATTCTTCCCAAGTGAGTTCACAGGGTCTTAGCTCCACATAGTCTTTAACACAATCCATAAACAGACAGCAAGAATCAATACTGAAGATAATCTGCTAAACAAACTATCACACCTTGCCAAGGAACCCCAGGAAATCAAGGTGTTCACCCCTTTGATGTGAGAATCAATCAGAAAGGGGCAGTTGTGAGGTGATTTCTAGGGAAGGGATAAAGGGAACAGGGGCAGGGTGTGAAGTGGGACAAGTTAGGTGAGAAGAACCAGTAAATTATGTCCCAGGGGTGAGGAGCATAAATAGCCACCCCCAACTAGACCTGGGTCATTACCCTCCTTGCAGTGTTTCTCACAAGTCATACTGAGATTTGTCCTGTTGAGATTGGAAGAATAGTTATTGAACGTATATAAATACATATATTGGTGTATCATTGCTGGTGATTTAAAGGTAAGTTACTTCAGTGATGTGTGCTTTTAGTGAAATATTTCGTTTCTAGATGTGTTGCATGGGAATCAAATTTAAGCTGTGTACATAAAGATAAATCAACACTTAATCCACATATCTACTCTGCCATTTTTTATCAAGACATTGTGGCCACATACATTTCAGTTAATAATCAATTAGATGCTTCAAATAATTGAAAATAAATATATTGGCTTTTGTCCACATTTGGCATAGTTTGGCATTAATTAACCATTAATATTGAAAATAATGAAGTAAGCTAATATGTTTTATCCAATGCTGTTGAACATAAAACTGTTAAATTTGTAGCATACTGTTTAATCTGCTTGATAACGCAAGCAGCTAATAACTATACACCAGAACTTGTAACTTGAGTATCCATATGTGTTTGCAAGTAATTAATAATTTCTTAGAAACCTACTGAAGATTTACTCATACCTACCTGATGTCCTGTCTGATCACAGGGAAAGAGCTTCAGTATACTAAATGCAATTGTTCACCATTTAAAAATATAACAATGATTTCAACATACACACAACATTTTGAAAACAACTATCAAATAATTGCTGAAATAAAAATAAGGCTCATAAAATTAATTTGACACAAAAGTCATATTATTTGCCATAATACTAGAATTAGAATATATGTTAACTGATTTAGCAGTTAAGATTATACGTAGATGTATTTTGTATAGACGATGCACGTAACTGGAAAATCCCAAATGTGCAGTTAACAACCAAGATCTTCAGCTGATCTGCAATTAGCAGATTCAGACAATGAGCATCATCAAAGTAACAGTGAACAGTGAATACACTAACACCTCCCTGGGTCTCACTGGGGGGGGGGGTCAAACAGACAAAGATGGTGTGAGGGTGCACTGTACACAAACAGTTCGATGGCTGGTAGGACTGGGCAGGTTGTGTGGCAGGTGTGCCAAGTAGAGGGGATATGTTAGTTGCAGCAGATTTATGTCAGGTTTGTGACAAGAAATTCTTAGCACATTCACTGTGAGTTTATGTGATTAACCTTCATCGCAGAGTGACACAAGCACTGGTTTCTTTGGTTATGACAGCGTGGACTTGTGAATAACTTGTCAAGTGTGCGTGTATTTTTTTATTGAAATATTAGTTGATTAAAAATGTAATGCAGTTATTGTAATTTTAAACTTTACAATTGCTGTTACATATGTCTGGAGGAAAGATTCATTATGTTTTAGCATTTGTGTGATGACCTCAGTTGATGGTTTCAGACGTGTTGGAATCGACCAGAATCGAGGAGCCTCATCTCACAGAGACAATGGAGAACTTTGAAGGTGTGCCCATGCTGGAGATCTGTGAGCGTCCAGTGGTGTGGACGGGAGAGGTCACGCCATCCATGTTCCAGGCCTACAAAGGTTGGTCACTCTCTCTGCCATCTACTCAGATACAACCACCAGAGGGCACCACTAGACACAGTCTGTTTTAGGCCTCTCTTTCAAGTTAGTCCAGTGGCAGCCAGTACTTAATTTATACAGCAGTCATTTATCAATCACAATAAAAGTTTGATGCTGGCAAATGCAATATTGCGTTATTGATATCTACTGTGCGGTATTGAGTTGCACACAAGCAATTGATTGTCGCCAGCTATTACCCATTTTACAGTCACGCATAATGCTTGGAATGACAAGATATTTGTTGTTAGGGACCAGTCAAGTTTTGTGGCTGATAATGAATATTTTGATGAATAATTTCAATGTATTTTTATCATTCCTGTATGTCTGTCTGTAGGTCAGCTGAAGCTGCGGGCTTACCTCAACTGTGGTCATCTGACAGTGCATGGTAAGTCCTGTCTTCCTTTAATGGATCGCTGCAATAACTCTAGGCACATCAATCATGGTTTATTTAATAAACACTTCCAAGAGGCAGTGACATAATTTAGGTTTCAGTTTAATTATATATAAGAGTTGTAATCTTCATTTGAATCTTGTTTTTATTTGAATCTTGTTTTTATTTGAATCTTGTTTTTATTTGAATCTTGTTTTTATTTGAATCTTGTTTTCATTTGAATCTTGTTTTTATTTGAATCTTGTTTTCATTTGAATCTTGTTTTCATTTGAATCTTGTTTTCATTTGAATCTTGTTTTCATTTGAATCTTGTTTTCATTTGAATCTTGTTTTCATTTGAATCTCCACACCTTGTTTTCATTTGAATCTCCACACCTTGTTTTCATTTGAATCTCCATACCTTGTTTTCATTTGAATCTCCACACATTGTTTTCATTTGAATCTCCACACATTGTTTTCATTTTAATCTCCACACCTTGTTTTCATTTTAATCTCCACAGAGAATACTGTTTTAGAATACTCAGAATGTCATTGCCACAGCAAATACTGTCAGAATGTCATCTCCACAGAGAATACTGTGAAGGAGTGACAGGCCAGAATGTCACAGACCATGGGTAACTTGACTACTTCACAGACTTGTTGATATTGTCCCTGCTTCCTGGACTCCATAGTGGCGGCAAAACAACATCCTTTATTATTTGTTTCAGTGAAGAAAGCAAAACACCTAACTTCAAAATGGGGCAACACATGCAATGCTTTTGTCAAGGTAAGACCTAGCTGCTTTTTATGTATCCTTTCATATTACGTATTGACAGTTCCTGCTAATATCTGGTGAAGACATGCTCAACTAATATTAATGACAGGGTGTAGTATGTCTAGTTATATTGCTTTTAATTATTTCAACATACCTGATAGGTATGTGCTACCTTTAAACCACTTTCAATTTGTCCTGCAGGTGTCCATCGTGCCACATTCCCAGAGACATGCCCGTTGTCGCACTGACGTAGTGGGGGAGACTAACCACCCAGTGTACGACGAGAAATTCTCATTGTAAGTGTCTCTCTCTTATTTATCACAATAAACAATGTGTCTTCCATAAGTAAATGACGAACCACATGACCATGCTGTAACTGCTAACTTCACCGATGACATCATGACACAATTTGGATCCAGTGTACCCCCAATGTGGGACGTCAAGGTCTGTGTGTTCTTATTGCGAGACGTTTCTGACTAGCCAATGTCAAACACCAGCCTGTTTAGAAGACACTGATCCTAATGAGAGACACGACTCTATTGCGAGACACGGTAGTGATGTGAGTGCACCAAATACAGCCCAGTGTGCCTGCGTGCTCCACTGGCTCTATGCTACGGGCACCCACCTCCCCACAAGAAGATCTCGGTCAGGTTATCAACTTGAGTGAAGGATTTTAGTAGTAGTCCTGGTTAACATGTAGTACTTGTTTGTATGATATATATATATATATTTATTTATATATTTTTTTTACTTATGTACACTTGCCTGTCATGATAGTGACATGTAACACATTAATGCAGGTCACCATGACCTGTGTCATTAACTGTAATCCCCCAGATTGGTAATAGTTGTAGTAATACTACTGCATAACTGGGTCAACGATAATTACATAACATTGCATAATTTGGTCAATGATAACCACAACATTGCATAATTGGGTCAATCACAAACATAACATTGCATAATTGGGTAAATAATTATATCATTCCATAATTGGGTCAATAATTATTATAGCATATTGCATAATTGGGTCAATGATCATAACATTGCATAATTGGGTCAATGATCATAACATTGCATAACTGGGTAAATGATCATAACATTGTATAATAGGATGAATGATCATAAAATTGCATAATTGGGTCAATGATCATAACATTGCACAATTAGGTCAATGATCATTACATTGCACAATTGGGTCAATGATCATAACATTGCACAATTGGGTCAATGATCATAACATTGCACAATTGGGTCAATGATCAAAACATTGCATAATTGGGTCAATGATCAAAACATTGCATAATTGGGTCAATGATCAAAACATTGCATAATTGGGTCAATGATAATTATAGCACCAAATAATTGGGTCAGTAATCATAACATTGCCTAATTGCAACAATATTTATGACATTGCATAATTGGGTCAGCATTTAAATCCACTCATAGTGTTTCATATGTTGTTATTAAGTTTCTGTGGGTAGATACTGGTGTGGACATGATCCCTTACTGGTGTAATGTGGACATGATCCCTTACTGGTGTAATGTGGACATGATCCCTTACTGGTGTAATGTGGACATGATCCCTTACTGGTGTAATGTGGACATGATCCCTTACTGCATCATTATCCACTGTTTAGGCCAAGACTACAGTCATTTCAATAAAGGTCAAATATGAGAACATAAAATGAGATAATTGTAACTGAAGAATCAATCCCAGACTACACCAGTTTGTCGGTATGATGTCGTTGGTGTCTTGGAATGATGTCACAGACTCGGTCACATGTCTGCATTGAGCAGGACACACACAAATAGAGACATAACTTGTCACCACTGCCTCCAGACAACTACAAGACATTTTATGGCAATATCAACAACTATTAACCTTATTTCCACACATCCGAGGACACAGCAGGATATATTTGCCTCAAGTAAATATAACTAATATATAATTTTATATATAAAATATTGGCATAAATCCTGATTCCATTGAGGTGCCAAATTTGTCTTGTATCATTTCACCCGTTGACATGGTATGATTAGTTGCTTTGGCACTAATCATACCATGTTTTGACAGTTAACCCTACGTGTGTTAACCCTACGTGTGTTAACCCTGCGTGTGTTAACCCTGCGTGTGTTAACCCTACGTGTGTTAACCCTGCGTGTGTTAACCCTGCACCATGTTCACTAGTACTTTCTGCTTGCAGCGAGACTCTTAACTTGGACGCATCGACCCGGATCATTGTTTCTGTCTGGAACCGCGACTCTAACAAAAAGTAAGTAATTCTTAGTATATTTAGTCTAACATTTTAATTTAAAGTTATTATGCATGCATAGTAATAACATGTGATCCTCTACTTTATTTTGTATTTATATTAAATTAGATTCTCTTGTGGCTTATTTGTGGGTACGTTTTGAAATAGTGTTTACATAGTTGCATTCAACCAGTAATTTGATAGAAAAATAAGACTCCTGACTATTTTGATGAAGATGGTTAAATGCATTGTTTTTCTTTCAGCTGCACAGAACTTCTTGGATGCATGTCTTTTGGAACGGAAAATATCATCACTGAAAAAAATGTAAGTTGACTTATTTTGATAGCTGCATTCATTTTGATATTTTCTGTTGACTCTTGCGTTCTTTGGGTAAACCTCCATAGTCCTGCACAGACAGCTACGTGGGTAAACCTCCATAGTCCTGCACAGACAGCTACGTGGGTAAACCTCCATAGTCCTGCACAGACAGCTACGTGGGTAAACCTCCATAGTCCTGCACAGACAGCTACGTGGGTAAACCTCCATAGTCCTGCACAGACAGCTACGTGGGTAAACCGTCATAGTCCTGCACAGACAGCTACATGGGTAAACCTTCATAGTCCTGCACAGACAGCTACGTGGGTAAACCTCCATAGTCCTGCACAGACAGCTACGTGGGTAAACCTTCATAGTCCTGCACAGACAGCTACGTGGGTAAACCTCCATAGTCCTGCACAGACAGCTACGTGGGTAAACCTTCATAGTCCTGCACAGACAGCTATGTGGGTAAACCTCCATAGTCCTGCACAGACAGCTACGTGGGTAAACCTTCATAGTCCTACACAGACAGCTACGTGGGTAAACCTCCCTAGTCCTACACAGACAGCTACGTGGGTAAACCTCCATAGTCCTGCACAGACAGCTACGTGGGTAAACCTCCATAGTCCTACACAGACAGCTACGTGGGTAAACCTCCATAGTCCTGCACAGACAGCTATGTGGGTAAACCTCCATAGTCCTGCACAGACAGCTACGTGGGTAAACCTCCATAGTCCTACACAGACAGCTACGTGGGTAAACCTCCATAGTCCTGCACAGACAGCTACGTGGGTAAACCTTCATAGTCCTGCACAGACAGCTACGTGGGTAAACCTCCATAGTCCTGCACAGACAGCTACATGGGTAAACCTTCATAGTCCTGCACAGACAGCTATGTGGGTAAACCTCCATAGTCCTGCACAGACAGCTACGTGGGTAAACCTTCATAGTCCTACACAGACAGCTACGTGGGTAAACCTCCATAGTCCTGCACAGACAGCTACGTGGGTAAACCTTCATAGTCCTACACAGACAGCTACGTGGGTAAACCTCCATAGTCCTACACAGACAGCTATGTGGGTAAACCTCCATAGTCCTACACAGACAGCTACGTGGGTAAACCTCCATAGTCCTGCACAGACAGCTACGTGGGTAAACCTCCATAGTCCTGCACAGACAGCTACGTGGGGAAACCTCCATAGTCCTACACAGACAGCTACGTGGGTAAACCTCCATAGTCCTGCACAGACAGCTACGTGGGTAAACCTCCATAGTCCTACACAGACAGCTACGTGGGTAAACCTCCATAGTCCTACATAGACAGCTATGTGGCTAACAATCTCCACATTATGTAAATAGAACATGCTAGTCTGTAGGGAAATGATTACTTATGTAGCTATGTCTCAACTGCTTTAAATTTCACAAGTAATATGTTACACTGATGTTACACTGATGTTACACCAATGTTACACCATTGCAAATATTAAAAAAATTGCATTCTATTCTTAGGTTGCTTGTAATAATAATGTTTATTTGCTTGCAGGATGTGCGCGGTTGGTACTACCTGCTCAGTGACACTGTTGGAGCCAGTAAACATCTACGAGTGATCAATCACCAGAAGGAGCCACATGTCTCGCCCAAGCCTTGCTGGATGGACAGTCAAACAGTCAGTGTAACCATTGTTGCTTTAAAGATGTTTAGTGCCTTACTCACAAAATATAACTAAATAGAACCATTATTAACACTACAGATTTGATACATGGTAAACAATAATGTTAATAAGGTTACAGTACTGACATGTGTTGGTGCTATATTAAATTTTATTAATTTTATTGTCTTCAAATGAGTTGAATTGAATGATGTAACAAATCAGAAATTTGGCGTTATGCATATTTCCTCATTATTCATGCACCATGCATATCTACAACTGTTTCAATATGATTAATGAAGTATACTTTTCAAATTAATATAATGTAAATGCTTATCAAGAGCAATTATTTGGAGTTTTGGTATAGCTTTATAATTGACTGGGAAGGTTTTAGACATGTCGATATGACTGGCTCCATTGATGAAATAATACGTTTTACTTGTGCTGTTCAGAAACCTGGACAGATACTGTTTATAAAGTCTGAATCTTTACATTGTAATATAATTGATTTTGTTGATTGACAGGTGTCAATCACACGGCAAGGTAGAGCTGGGTATGGCTTCAGAGTGGCCGGCCACAGTTCAGCAGAAGTCTCAAACGTAGCACCAGGTATGGACATGTATATTAATAAAATATTTCAGTATGCGGTTTCACCATGAACATGAAAGCTAGCCACAAACTATGTAAGAACTGAGAAAAGCAACTAAGAATACTAATTATGACTAGTAGTATAAACCACAATGACATTGAAGATCTGGAGTACATCATATGATATATACTGATATATTATTAAATGAATTAAAATAAGAGAATATCACTTTAATCAGATGTACATGTATTAAAGTGTAGATTACTACTTTTTTTATTAAGTAGATTGATTACTAAGTAGATTACTAAGTAGATTACTAAGTAGATTACTAAGTAGATTACTAAGTAGATTACTAAGTAGATTACTAAGTAGATTACTAAGTAGATTACTAAGTAGATTACTAAGTAGATTACTAAGTAGATTACTAAGTAGATTACTAAGTAGATTACTAAGTAGATTACTAAGTAGATTACTAAGTAGATTACTAAGTAGATTACTAAGTAGATTACTAAGTAGATTACTAAGTAGATTACTAAGTAGATTACTAAGTAGATTACTAAGTAGATTACTAAGTAGACAGTTTTTTGTACTGAAGCTAACAGATGATTTAAACATACCTAGTGTACATCATCTGCACATTCATTGAAATATGTAATTAATTAATTATTTGGGCTACTGTGATGATTGCCTTATAAGCCGATGGTCTATTGTTAACAGGATCTGCAGCGGAGCTAGCAGGTCTCAGAGTTGGGGACCGCATACTACGAGTGAATGGCTTCTACACTATGACGTCATCCTCTGACGCTGTTGCTAGAATCATCAAGTAAGTCTTACGTTGTCTCTGTTTCGTTCCAGGCAAGAATACCACACATGATCTAGTAGCATCTCATTTTTGTACCTGAAAAAAATCTTTTCAAAACAAAGAAATGTTAGAAATGATTATAATGTAAAGGTCATTATGTGTGGTTTGAAAGTTTTAACCTCAGTAAAGCAGTGTTGGCTGATGGTGGCTACATCTAGTGAATGGTTAAGAAGTCATTTTGTCTGATTGAAAACAGTTCTCATTTGTGTTATACAGAAACGCAGCCTGACCAGGCATACTGTGTTTAGCAAATATTAATCTATTTATATTGTAATGTAATTGATTATGTTTATTGACAGGTGTCAATTAAATGAAAAAAAAAAATTAATAATATATATATACAGGTATTATAATTTTTTTTACAGATCCTGCCTGCGACACATTAGTCTTGAAGTGCAGCGACCTACACCAGTAGACAGATGGGACGCGTCACCAAGAAAGCCAGCAGCATCAAGATGCAGTAGCAGCAGTGACGTGTCATCAGTGGCGTCATCAGACCGTGACTTCTACCACCAGTGTGTCAGGAAGTTGATGGAGGTATGTGTTGTCATGGTTACTTGTTTTAATGGAGGTATATATTGTCATGGTAACTTATGTTGTCATGGAAACTTCTGTTGATGTTCATATTTCTTTTTTAGGCAATATTGATTTGTTGTTATTTGACATTTAGTATCTGATATATACATCTTTATTGCAAGAATTGATCTCGATCTTCATGGGAAGTAGAAATACCATAGTCGATGAAAGGCAGCCTTTTCACTTTTCACTGTATTTTTGCAGTAGTTTGTAAAAAAAATTTGGGACACCATCCTTCTACAACACTCCATTTCTCACAGAAAAAAACTGCCCCCTAGGCAATATTTGTTGAAGTATGCATCTTCTAGGACTGATAACCTCCTTCAGAAGAAATATTGTGAGACGTTGAGTGAGAATTACATAACATAACAGGTTGCATTATGTTTGCAGGGAATGATGCGATAAACAGCAGAGGGCGCAAGCAAAGTGTTACCATGGCGATGGCATGATGCAGCATGATGCAATGAACACCATGACAACAGCAGTCATCTAAACAACGATCATCTAAACACTATGTGTAGAGTAGATTATTGTATATGAGTCTAATGTGAACATTGGTGAATCTACGTGATTCCAGTGTTAATGACCTCATAGAGCATAGAAATGTCCTGATTGTAGGACACTGCCTACAAATTGCCACTTGTGAATGACACTTCACTGTTGTACATTTTGTATATAATCTATTTATAAATGTTCAGTAGCTTTACACAGTGTACACTGTTTGCTGTACAGCTTTTCTTGATGTATTTATTTTTTACAGAATAATAAATGTACCAAATTTATTTGCTGTGTGAACTGTCTTTTTTTAGCTGTTTGGTAACTGGAATTGTCTGCATGTCTGAATGCAAACATTATAAGCATCAAGAGTCAGTCCTGGTTCAGCCTGATTGCCACACACATTAACAGGAAACAAAAGTCATGGTTTTGGGCCTATGCACCTATGCAAGAATGACTAAAACAACCATTTGCAACTACAATTAAGAATATCACGAATTTGCTTCCAAACTTTTGTTACATATTTTGGCCTTTGTTTACTAAATTAGTCTGTTTTTCTGACATTTGATTAAGACTGTTTTGGTTTGTATACCGGCAAAACTTAATACGTAACTAGGTAGCACAGGTGATCCTGGTTACCTGACTTCACACAACTTGGTCTTATGGGTTAACATGTCAGCCCTCAGTCAACTGGAGAAATGACTGCAATCTCACACTTTTAGAACACATTCTGAGTAAACCCCCTATCTTTGATTTTAGTTGCACATCTTATAGGTGCATAGCCACAAAACATACGACTCCAAGCTGACATGCAATATTATATATGAGACCTATAATATATTGCATACACACCCTGTATATATATATATATATTGAACAATTTTGAGGCTATAAACTGTTTTGAAATGTTGATGCTGATTGTTACTCAAATGGCTATAACCTTCTTTGATAATTGTATGGAGTATGGCATATTTTAGAGACTTTACTGGGGAAACATTACTGGACGGACTCTTGCAATTATCAAAAGGGGCACAACACAAATTACTAATTGCTTAGATAACAGGGATATATGTATCTATGTTCCATGTGTGGGTAATTTTCTGGAGGAACAGAGTTGTTTAAAACAATTGCACAATGAAATAGATTTCAAAATATAAGCAGGAGACGGACAAGTCTTCCATTTGGTCAAAAGAAGTGCATATTTTGGTTTAAGTTGGAAAAGAAGATTTTAGTTAGAAATACTGGTCACTCACTATTTACAGCACCAAGGAATGACTAAGATGTAGATCCAAGATGGGAGCATACTGGTGAATGTCAAGTAGAACAAAATTACATTTAAATTGGACACACTGAAAAAAGGCAGTACATAAACCTGTGTGGTGGGGGTGGGGGGTGGGAGGGGGGATGTTTTGAACATTTACCATTATTGCATAGTTTCTCCCTACCTCCTGAACAAAGTTAGTGCAATTTTTGTCTGTGCCCAGGATCTAACATTGACTTGCTTGTACTAATTGTACAACTAATTGTACAACTAATTGTACAACTGTGCCAAGACGCCATTTCTCACAGAATGGCCCACTTAGGTCTAGGCACACATCCTTTGTATGCAATCCAAACTAAATCTAAATGATCAGTTTTGTTGTAAAATTGTGCCCTTTTAAAATGCGGAAAGTGACCTTTCTGAACCTTTGCCTAGTAGAAATTTATTACTGAAGATAAATTTTATCTTTATGTGGAACATTACTCTTTTGACCGATGAAAGGGACCTTTCGAAAATTCAGTTTGATCAGCCGGTTTGTGAGGAATGGGACATTTGACATCAGCCATGTGAATTGAGGCAGTGGGGAGTGAACAAAATGCCCAAGCATCAAAATGACTGCCAGAGGATTCAAACCCTCTTGATCGTTGTTCTAACAACTGAGCTGCTGTGTCACAAACGAGTGTGTTTTACTCTATTACTGTTAATGTCCACATGTTGACATTAACTAATCTATGTAAATCACTAATAACAATCCAGCAGTTGAGAGAAATGTTCACATAATTTATTATGCACAACTATTTACACAATGATACAAGTATGTACAAAAAAATAAATATGATATATATACACAAATGACCATTTCAAGTATATCACAATACTAAATAATCTATACAGTATTCTACAATATACATAAATTACATATTTTTAAATACAATTGTACAAGTATTTACACTTATAAATCTTCTGGTAAACATTTTCAACAAGTTTATATATACATGAAAAAATAATATGTAATGGAAATGAATACCAAAATTATTACCACCATTTTGGATGCTACAAACTCACCATTTATGGTGTCAGTTTTAGAATAATATTCCTGACATGGAAAGAACACGGGACCCCTCAGAAATGGCCATCCCTCGGAAATGGTCACCCCTCAGAAACGGTTACCCGTGGAAACGACCATTGTATCAGCATCCCAGATCTCAAATACCCCTTTAATCACACCATTTTATCTCAGTCACTTGGATGGCTGTTCTAGAGGGGTTCTACTTCGATGGCTGTTCTAGAGGGGTTGTAGTGTATTTAAGTTGTTCAAATTGGCACCTACAAATTACTTGTAAAATATCAACATTACTTTACCAAGTAGACGTAACATCGGGTAATCAATTTAATTTAGTCAAGTGTTATTTTTCACAATTTCCATAGACGAAACCATGAATTTAATCACAGTTCAATGATCACTGAACAAGAATATGGAGCACTAGAAAAGGCAACAGGTTCACCAATGACTAAATCAAATGTTGATCAAGTTGTTGCACTCCAAATACAAAATGCAGGTATCAACATATCACAGAGTTCTGTAGGCAATAGGTACGTGACAAAAGTGACAGCCTCAGTCCATGTCTGTAAGCACTGTCCTCAGTAAGTGCTGTCCTTAGTAAGCACTGTCCTCAGTGAGTGCTGTCCTCAGTGAATGCTGTCCTCAGTAAGCACTGTCCTTAGTGAGTGCTGTCCTCAGTAAGCACTGTCCTCAGTAAGTGCTGTCCTCAGTAAGCACTGTCCCCAGTGAGTGCTGTCCTCAGTAAGCACTGTCCTCAGTGAGTGCTGTCCTCAGTGAGTGCTGTCCTCAGTAAGCACTGTCCTCAGTAAGTGCTATCCTCAGTAAGAAATGTCCTTTGTAATCGCTGTCCACAGAAAGTAATGTACTTTGTAAGCACTATCTTCAGTAAGCACTGTCCTTAGTAAGCACTCTCCTCAGTAAGCACTGTACTATCCTCCGTAATCCAGTCTTCAGTGACCCATGAGTCGCTACAATCTTCACTCCCGCTGCAGTTGCTCAGACCTGTGCTGTTGGCACTCCAATTTGTACATCCCAGCAACATTGCATTCTGGGACACGATGGGTATCCTCTGTCGTTGCACTGCATTCTTGGTAGCTGGTTGAGGTCCTTGGGATAGTCGTTGTATCTCCAAGGTCACGTTAGTTTCACATAGTCTGAAAAAACAATTGCCACGTTATGTTTGCTGTTATTGAATAAACAAGCAGCGTGAATATGTTGAAAAAACAAACTTAGCAAATATCTAAGATGGATGGTTTACACATTAGCGAATGGCTTCCTTGTCCACTTGCAATCTGGGTTTGTCCATGGCAATGTTGTTAAATCTTGTTAAAGTTTCTGACAACTGACTTGAGAGCCAATGAATGAGATTTAATCAATTGTTTCAGTTTGATCACTGTATGGCATGACTAAAATGACAGCTTGATTACCAGGTTTTAATTAATTATTTAAGCTTAATCAGCAGATGGCATGACTAAAATGATAAAATAAATTAGTTTTAGTTTGATCACCAGGTGGCACAACTGGGTCGTTCACCAGACTCAAGTAATTTTTTTAATACAGGTGGTGGTATATCTTCTCCACTGGGCATCTTCCTCTGATCTGAGGGGGTATATCCAATTGTGTCTACATATTGTGTTTTTCTGAACTGGTGACAGCCCTTTGGCTGCGCTGTCAGCCAGGAGCTGTATCGTGGTGTAGTTTTATATCATTATACTAATTTTTATTGTATATTTTATGCAGTTCCGGAATATTAGTATTTTCTGTTACAAGCTGTCAGGACGACATGAATACAATATCAAATACTTCTGTTGAGCCAACATGCTTGGGAGACCCAAGCTCGGCAGCGCACCAAAACAAAAGTCAGACCTGCCAACCCTGAGTGGCTCACACCTGTAAGGATTGTGACAAAAATCCAAAAGATCTGCACAAAATCCTTAAAAATATATCCCGTCAATATGACGCAATACATCGACAAGATATATACTTTACACGTCAATGGTTGACTGTCGACTTTAGAGAAAACTACACAAATTTCAACTCATCTCATTTATTCACCAAACGGCAACACAACTGATGATGCTCCAACAATATACGCTTCCTTTTGCGACCTGATACAGCTGATTTAATCAGCAGACAGATTCTCCAGCTTGTTCTCGTACACTGCTCCCTTTGCCAAACAACGCACCAAGCATAATGCTCCCCGAGCTTCAATGGAGCAATCCTTCAAACATTCGCCCCCAGTCTGCCTGGTAAACACCAGCATACTGGTTTCGCTTTTTCGCTGGCGGTGGGCAAACATCCATCTCGTTCGAAACGAAAAACTTGTCTGATTTCAAATTCGCTCACTCCTCTGATTTGCCACACGAATTACCGTTGTACTCTCACGCTAGAGCACAACGTTCTCTGATCTACACTGACACGTGCTTACAGCAATAATACGCTGATTGTTCGATCGTTTTTCGCAATCATTGAACAATTTCTCATAAATTTAGCATATAAAACGAAAAAAAAATGTTTGTTTCTTAAAGACAAAAATCCGTAAGGAAACACTCTTACATCCGTAAAATTATGAAAAATCGTACAACATATGGCTAATCCGTAAGGGTTGGCAGGTCTGGGTTAAGCAGTTCCTAATTGATAAGCAGTTCCAGTTGTAAACATATGAATTGGTATGCTGGGGAGCTATGGAGGATAGCAAGTTTAAGCAGGTGGGTTTTTTAGTTTTAAAAACGTTTTACCTGCAGATTATATTGTTTGTAGTTTTTCTTTAATTTTGGGTCCTAAAAACAAAGTGGAATGAAATCAGCAGAGCAGCTGAAACTTTGAGGGAGGAGTAGTTTACTGGATAGAAAAAATAGTGTACACCTGAACTGATATTGGTCAGAAAAAAATGTACCTAATGCAGTTTCTATTTTGGACTATTACTTGATTTTTTTATTTAGAAAGATTATGATAGCTCTGAGTACATATTCAGGAATCACCTTTAATCAACATCCGAAGTGCATGATCATGTCTATAAGGTGTATCAACAACCAGGGCTGTGCTTACTGCCTACCTGATGATCTTAGCGACTGTGTCTGCAGCCAGCATAGAGACCACCTGGCCGTTGATGCGAGTGATGCTATCATTGGGTAAGACCCCCGCCTCGTCTGCTGGGGACTCTGTCAACAGACACACGCAGGTGATCAATCCATGGTGAAACAAATTTTATTTATCAGGCAGAAATGTCACCAACAAAACAACTTTATTAATATTTATTATCTATGTCATGTTGCTATTTTACTAACTTTTCAAATGGTTCATGATTAAATTTATTTGCCCATCTTCATTATCTTAAAACAAAATATTATATATAATATAATATTACCTATAATATTATAAGTATTGTTGTACCGCAATAGATTACTTAATTACGAGACATTGCAAAGCACTATTAATTGTACTGAAATTTGTTTTAATGAACCACCATCTTTTAATATAGTTTGACAGTTTCCTGTTTATGAACTTGTCATATTCAGAATGCAGTGTAAATATGATATTCATAAAAAAATATAATTAGAGGTAATGGTCAAATAAAGACAAAATTGTGGTTCATTAAAACACATTTGGGTGGTCAAGATGTTACATTTGGGTGGTCAAGATGTTACATTTGGGTGGTCAAGATGTTACATTTGGATGGTCAAGATGTTATATTTGGGTGGTCAAGATGTTACATTTGGGTGGTCAAGATGTTACATTTGGGTGGTCAAGATGTTACATTTGGGTGGTCAAGATGTTACATTTGGATGGTCAAGATGTTACATTTGGGTGGTCAAGATGTTACATTTGGGTGGTCAAGATGTTACATTTTGGCAGTCAAGATGTTACATTTGGATGGTCAATGTTATAATAGATTTAGTTTACAGTATATATAGGTGGCAACTTTTATGGTTTACCCATAAGTAGGTTTTTTAAAGGTTCAGCTCACACAGGCAGTGCAACATTTCACACGGCCACGGGCAAACATGTTTTAACTTTTATTAGGCGCATTACCGTGCATATATACACAACACAATATTTTTTTATTTACTTTAGAATTTGAAACGGACAATAGGCCTTAAAAACCCTGCCCATAAGTCTTATGGATTCTATTCAATGCGACAGCCTTATGGGATAGGAGACATTCATTACAGCTTTGTGTTTTTTTCAAGGCTATTTGTATTATGGGATACAGTCTGTGTTGTCAAATTGCACGCAAATAACAGTAACAGATCATCAGATCAACAGTTCAAACCACAGAGACCAGTCTTATAAGATCCAATGAATATAAGTTAGCACAGCGAGGTCCTTCTGAGCTCTCACCTGGCTCGACTGTGTAGATGTGTGCTGGACGACCACCGGCCACTGTGAAGCCAAAGCCATCGTCCCCTCGCTGGACCACCAACTGAAAGAGACGAGAAATGGTCACTGACGGTATCAATGCACCTATAATCACTAGATGGCGCACACATCTGCCTCAGCGCATTTATAATCACTAGATGGCGCATCTAGCCGACATGTAGCTGGGAGCAGAATGAGATGGGCAGGACATGTGCAAAGAATGGGCGAAGACAGACTGTCAAAAAGAGCCTGGAAAGCAGAAGAGGGTGGCAGAAGAAGAAGAGGAAGACCAAAGCTGCGATGGAAAGACTGTGTGAAACAAGACCTTGAAAGGGCAGGTATGAAAGACCAAGAGTGGAAGACCACCGCAGAAGACAGAGGGAGATGGAGTACATTAACAATGAAAGTGGAAGAAGCAATCAAGTGACTTGGGCCCCACCCCACAAGGGAACAAGGGGAAGAAGAGATGGCGCATGTATCTGTCTCAGTGTGTTTATAATCACTAGATGGCGCATGTATCTGTCTCAGTGTGTTTATAATCACTAGATGGCACATGTATCTGTCTCAGTGTGTTTATAATCACTAGATGGCGCATGTATCTGTCTCAGTGTGTTTATAATCACTAGATGGCGCATGTATCTGTCTCAGTGTGTTTATAATCACTAGATGGCGCATGTATCTGTCTCAGTGTGTTTATAATCACTAGATGGCGCATGTATCTGTCTCAGTGTGTTTATAATCACTAGATGGCGCATGTATCTGTCTCAGTGTGTTTATAATCACTAGATGGCACATGTATCTGTCTCAGTGTGTTTATAATCACTAGATGGCGCATGTGTATAAATATACATAAATTCATTAGTACCTCTATTATAAGCTGCATCAATGTTCTATTACTTTAGTGCAGCATACAATATCAGATTCAAAGAATTAAAACACTGTAGCATTTCACATCAATGCAGGAGTGTTGCTCAATACTCAAGAAAATGACAACATTAAAACTCCTTCTCGATGAAATTTCTTTCGTTTGCCTCATTTTCAGAATCATGTCACAAAATATTCAAACCTATCTTGTATCCGCTATGATATACTACTACCTCATTTGTGCAAATGTGTTATTTAATTTTGATGAAATCATAACACAAACTATTAAATTACTTCTGACTGGGTCTTGTCGAAATTTTGTGAAAAAGGGCAAACCAGGATGATTGAGCCTCTATACGCCGTGACATAAGGTTATTTACTCTTTCGCAAGTTACCTGCTCTAACAACAAACAGCTTTAAATACCCTGAAATGTGTTAATCTTCATACAAACATAAACAAACCTTGTGTGCTTGTCTGACCAGTTGTTTGTCCTTGGGGTCTGTGGTCAACTGAGGTCCCGGGGTGGACGGACATCGCGTTGAGCTGTTTATGTCCAGCAGATGCTTGAATCTGCCGACCGACTCAGACAGGAGAAAGTACCAGCCCGATACACCCTGCAGTACCAACACAGACACAACATGTTACAGAAGTACTAGTCTGATACACCCTGCAGAACCAACACAGACACAACACGTTACAGAAGTACTAGTCTGATACACCATGCAGAACCAACACAGACACAACACGTCACAGAAGTACCTGTCTGATACACCCTGCAGAACCTGCAGAACCAACACAGACACAACACGTTACAGAAGCACCAGCCCGATACACCCTGCAGAACCAACACAGACACAACACGTTACAGAAGTACCTGTCTGATACACCCTACAGAACCAACACAGACACAACACGTTACAGAAGTACTAGTCTGATACACCCCGCAGAACCAACACAGACACAACACGTCACAGAAGTACCTGTCTGATACACCCTGCAGAACCAACACAGACACAACACGTCACAGAAGTACCAGCCCGATACAATCTGCAGAACCAACACAGACACAACATGTTACAGAAGTACCAGTCTGATACACCCAACAGAACCAACACAGACACAACACGTCACAGAAGTACCAGCCCGATACACCCTGCAGAACCAACACAGACACAACACGTTACAGAAGTACCAGTCTGATACACCCAACAGAACCAACACAGACACAGCACGTCACAGAAGTACCAGTCTGATCCACCCTACAGAACCAACACAGACACAACACGTCACAGAAGTACCAGTCTGATACACCCGCAGAACCAACACAGACTGTTTAGGTTTAGTAAGAAATGTAGCGACCAACACAACCATATATTGGTCAATGTTAGCTCATTTCTACAAATTATTAAAGGCCGGTTTACACAAGCAATTTGTGGCTACTGTTGTGTTGCTGGAATTGGGGCTGGGTCAAATTTGATCGACAGTCGTGAGCGGTAACTGACTGGCAACATAACTTAACTGTGCCTTATCTTGTGACATACTATTGCTTGACCAATGGGCACAAATCACTTGTATAAACCAGCCTTTGTGATGATCTTGATTTATTTGATCACTTACGTCTTTTTTCTCCATGATGTTCTTGATTCCGAACGACATGCAGCCAAGTAGTTGACTGTGACTGCAAGTGAGGGAGTAGTTTGTAAAGTTAAAGTGTCGTCCTTTCACAAATACACAAACACTTTCTATCATACTTGATACCATCTTACACTGGATGCACCTGCTGTAATGCATTACAAAAACCTCTGCATTTTCTGTTTTTTAAATAAAATATATTTTAGTAAAACAACACAATTCTGTGTAGCTTATCTTCAGGGTGCACATATTAAGATCGTACATTAATAAATTATAAATAAGATAATATGAAGTGGAATTAAATGCATCAGGCTCATCAGATTCAAGATCTTTTTAAGACCAGTACTTAAATTTAAGATCTTTTACCGTGTCAAAATCAATATAAAATAATAACACTAGTTCATTCAAACTCCCATATGTTTATTTGGTGATGAAACAATGTCATTTTATTCAACAAGCATATTGCTCAGCGATATTGCTTGTTGAATTTAGCCTAGGGCGATATTACATTTAAGACCTGAAAATCCCTATTTTAAAGACCTTTTCAAGGCATTAAAAATGCAAGATGCAACTGAGGACTTTTTAAGACGCAACCCACACTGAGAGAATGACAAGTTGGCCAGACTGAGGGACTAAGTACTGACCAGTCCACCGGCCGATGCCAGAGAGAGATAAGTAGCCTCCGTGTGATGTCATCATCCAATAATTCACTGCAAGAAACAGGAAATCTGTTGAGTGATTGTCCGACCAAACAATTTGGCAACTCTTCTATCAACCATGTCTTGTAATGTGCTAAGCGACGTACAACATGAAGATTTTAAAGAATGCTATTTAAACAATATGAATACGGAAGTCTGAATAAATACAGCTGAAGTGGCTAATTGAACGTGATACCATCTTACATTAGAAACACGTTATACCTGCATGATTTAGTTTTGAAAGTGGAATTGATCACCAATTTATAAACAAGATTAAAAGAGCACCATATTTGCAGAGTGCTTTATGGTGCTCTAGAATTGGATAAGATAAAAAATGTGTTCTATAAAGAAGAAGAATGAGATGCTAACTGTAATTAAATTGATCTGGTTGATACATTTTGAATAAATGATCTGGTTCATTAGAAAGAAGCCACAAAAACAGTGGGCTACAGACGTGGCAAGTTGCTAGGAAGTGCTCAGTCTTGTAATTCACTCACAATGAGAACTTCTCATCGAAGATCGGCTGTGGTGAGTTCCTCACAATCTGTGTCTTGCACCTCGTTCTCTTTGTCTCGTCTGGAGCTAATGACAACTGAAAACATTACACACTTACATTACACGCTTACATTACACACTTACATTACACGACATCAGCTTCCTTTCACTGATTTACATATCAAAGCTGAAATGTGTCTTTGGACTGATTCAGAATGCACACATACTTTGAACTGCTCTCATGCAACTGTCACACATCCAGTGTTGCCTGCACAATACAATACAATACAATACAATACAATACAATACAATACAATACAATACAATACAATACAGCAGTCAAGTTGAAGGTCACATTCATGAGGTGCAGTAAATAAAAAATGTAATATTCTTCAAGCTACATTGAGACAATGAGATAATAATAAGTCGTCTTAGACAGTGAAGGAAGACATGTGGACCTTGCATGAGACAACAGCCAAGTCGTCTTAGACAGTGAAGGAAGACATGTGGACCTTGCATGAGACAACAGCCAAGTCGTCTTAGACAGTGAAGGAAGACATGTGGACCTTGCATGAGACAACAGCCAAGTCGTCTTAGACAGTGAAGTAAGACATGTGGACCTTGCATGAGACAACAGCCAAGTCGTCTTAGACAGTGAAGGAAGACATGTGGACCTTGCATGAGACAACAGCCAAGTCGTCTTAGACAATGAAGGAAGACATGTGGACCTTGCATGAGACAACAGCCAAGTCGTCTTAGACAGTGAAGGAAGACATGTGGACCTTGCATGAGACAACAGCCAAGTCGTCTTAGACAATGAAGGAAGACATGTGGACCTTGCATGAGACAACAGCCAAGTCGTCTTAGACAATGAAGTAAGACATGTGGACCTTGCATGAGACAACAGCCAAGTCGTCTTAGACAGTGAAGTAAGACATGTGGACCTTTCATGAGACAACAGCCAAGTCGTCTTAGACAGTGAAGGAAGACATGTGGACCTTGCATGAGACAACAGCCAAGTCGTCTTAGACAGTGAAGTAAGACATGTGGACCTTGCATGAGACAACAGCCAAGTCGTCTTAGACAATGAAGTAAGACATGTGGACCTTGCATGAGACAACAGCCAAGTCGTCTTAGACAATGAAGTAAGACATGTGGACCTTGCATGAGACAACAGCCAAGTCGTCTTAGACAATGAAGTAAGACATGTGGACCTTTCATGAGACAACAGCCAAGTCGTCTTAGACAATGAAGTAAGACATGTGGACCTTTCATGAGACAACAGCCAAGTCGTCTTAGACAATGAAGTAAGACATGTGGACCTTGCATGAGACAACAGCCAAGTCGTCTTAGACAATGAAGCAAGACATGTGGACCTTTCATGAGACAACAGCCAAGTCGTCTTAGACATTGAAGTAAGACATGTGGACCTTTCATGAGACAACAGCCAAGTCGTCTTAGACAGTGAAGTAAGACATGTGGACCTTTCATGAGACAACAGCCAAGTCGTCTTAGACAGTGAAGTAAGACATGTGGACCTTGCATGAGACAACAGCCAAGTCGTCTTAAACAATGAAATAAGACATGTGGACCTTTCATGAGACAACAGCCAAAGTCGTCTTAGACAGTGAAGTAAGACATGTGGACCTTTCATGAGACAACAGCCAAATCGTCTTAGACAATGAAGTAAGACATGTGGACCTTTCATGAGACAACAGCCAAGTCATCTTAGACAATGAAGTAAGACATGTGGACCTTGCATGAGACAACAGCCAATTCGTCTTAGACAGTGAAGTAAGACATGTGGACCTTGCATGAGACAACAGCCAAGTCGTCTTAGACAATGAAGTAAGACATGTGGACCTTGCATGAGACAACAGCCAAGTCGTCTTAGACAATGAAGTAAGACATGTGGCCCTTTCATGAGACAACAGCCAAGGCGTCTTAGACAATGAAGTAAGACATGTGGACCTTTCATGATATAACAGCCAAGTCGTCTTAGACAATGAAATAAGACATATGGACCTTGCATGAGACAACAGCCAAGTCGTCTTAGACAGTGAAGTAAGACATGTGGACCTTTCATGAGACAACAGCCAAGTCGTCTTAGACAGTGAAGTAAGACATGTGGACCTTGCATGAGACAACAGCCAAGTCGTCTTAGACAGTGAAGTAAGACATGTGGACCTTTCATGAGACAACAGCCAAGTCGTCTTAGACAGTGAAGTAAGACATGTGGACCTTGTATGAGACAACAGCCAAGTCGTCTTAGACAATGAAGTAAGACATGTGGACCTTGCATGAGACAACAGCCAAGTCGTCTTAGACAATGGAGTAAGACATGTGGACCTTTCATGAGACAACAGCCAAATCGTCTTAGACAATGAAGTAAGACATGTGGACCTTTCATGAGACAACAGCCAAGTCGTCTTAGACAATGAAGTAAGACATGTGGACCTTTCATGAGACAACAGCCAAGTCATCTTAGACAATGAAGTAAGACATGTGGACCTTTCATGAGACAACAGCCAAGTCATCTTAGACAATGAAGTAAGACATGTGGACCTTTCATGAGACAACAGCCAAGTCGTCTTAGACAATGAAGTAAGACATGTGGACCTTTCATGAGACAACAGCCAAGTCGTCTTAGACAATGAAGTAAGACATGTGGACCTTGCATGAGACAACAGCCAAATCGTCTTAGACAATGAAGTAAGACATGTGGACCTTTCATGAGACAACAGCCAAGTCGTCTTAGACAGTGAAGTAAGACATGTGGACCTTTCATGAGACAACAGTCATATGGACAAATTAAAGAAAGCTGAGAATTTGCGTTACTTACTTTCACAAAAACTTCATCAGATGGGCAGGCAAGATGCCGTGCTTGAACGACTGAAGAGAGAACAACCAATTACTTTCACTCACTCTTTCAAACACAATCAATCCAGCTCTCCAAAATGGATTCACTCCAACACGATTAATTGCAGTTTACTTTAATAGTTTTTAGAGGCTCATCAAACCTGTCAATTCCACTGCAGTTAGGGTATGTAGTTTATAGAAAGGTTAGATGTAATTATGTCTACTTGCTATCTAAAGTAACTTTGGATTATGCCTCAATTCACTACAGTGCACATTATAATAATTATAATCAAGACTTAGCACAATGAAAACTAATGCACCATACTAGAGACTCAGTAGAGAACAGTGGAATAACCACAATGCAACTATTTAGTTAGATATTTAATCATAGAAAACATGTCTAGGAGCACCAATAACTCACCATGGATAGTCAGGAGACCACAGTTGATGTAGATGGAAAGCTTTAGTTGTCCTGAAAGAAAAATTATCACAGTATGTATTGTCTTATGTACATACAATTATCACAGTATGTATTGTCTTATGTACATACAATTATCACAGTATGTATTGTCTTATGTACATACAATTTTTACAAATCATTTTACACAAATTATAAATACATTTTCTACATAACAGAGAATTGACAATCTGCCCATTTTTCAAATGTTACCACTCACTCCCTGAACGTTTGTACAAAAGTTTTCAAATGTTACCACTCACTCCCTGAACGTTTGTACAAAAGTTTTCAAATGTTACCACTCACTCCCTGAACGTTTGTACAAAAGTTTTCAAATGTTACCACTCACTCCCTGAACGTTTGTACAAAAGTTTTCAAATGTTACCACTCACTCCCTGTTTGTACAAATGTTACCACTCACTCCCTGAACGTTTGTACAAAAGTTTTCAAATGTTACCACTCACTCCCTGAACGTTTGTACAAAAGCAGTTTAATTTCTCCATATAATCAATAAATATAAAAAAATATAATCGTCATGAAAATGCCAGTGCAATTATAATTTTCTGCATGACCAACTTGGATCATTTATGCACACCCACAACGCAGTGAAATGACCATACGATATGACCAGACATGCACGAGGTTGTTCAGTGAAATATTTATGAATCAACAGCTGTCACCATTGACAAATTACACATAATTATACTGTGTACCAGATTTTCTCACAGCATACCATGCTGGGGCAGGAGATTGACATAGTCTGTTGACAGGGTACAACCAATGTATGGTGAAGCAGACATATTAATTATTCTGCATTTTAATACCCAACACGAGGTGACAGATTGTCAAAATTTTTAGAGAACAACATTTTCCAGATAAATCTGGTAGAAACTTAATTAGCAGGTACTTGTCATGCCTACAGAGCCCTAGCGACCTGGTGTTATCACTGAGTATCAATCATATAATAAGTGATTAACTCTTGTTATGCATGAGCCTACAATGCTAAGTTAATTACAACTCTACCCACAAACTGGGCCAAGGGTTAATCTGACATGCCAAGGAGGAATGAGGAGTGACTGGCAAAGTGCCAATGCAATCAAGACTAGTAAAGTAATGACCAACGGAATCAGAGTAGAAATGTTACTGCATAAATGTGTTATATTTTCCTTAGTGAAACTCAACCTGTGTACAGTGTGTTTGGAAGTGGAATAACCACAAACAGCCAAGTGGAATAACCACACACAGCCAAGTGGAATAACCGCAAACAGCCAAGTGGAATAACCACACACAGCCAAGTGGAATAACCACACACAGCCAAGTGGAATAACCACACACAGCCAAGTGGAATAACCACACACAGCCAAGTGGAATAACCACACACAGCCACATCCAACTGTGAATCTACAGGAAGCTGGACACTAGCACACACACCATCTCATCCACTTTAGAGTTGTTCAATGAATAAAATTATGACTCTTGACAGTACACTCTAAACAGTCAGACACAACAACTACAGAGCGACTTATACAATAAATATTTATACAATACAAATAACAGCTGTTGCTTGTGTAAACATTAACTGAAGTATCTTTCATAAACAGTAGCGTTTTATAAAATGTTCTGACAGAAAGATAAACAAATCAAGAGAGTCATCAGGTTGGACATGTCAAGTTCATGTGGGAGACTGGGTGACCAGTGTTGGACATGTCAAGTTCATGTGGGAGACTGTGTGACCAGTGTTGGACATGTCAAATTCATGTGGGAGACTGGGTGACCAGTGTTGGACATGTCAAGTTCATGTGGGAGACTGGGTGACCAGTGTTGGACATGTCAAGTTCATGTGGGAGACTGGGTGACCAGTGTTGGACATGTCAAGTTCATGTGGGAGATTAGGTGACTAGTGTTGGACATGTCAAGTTCATGTGGGAGACTGGGTGACCAGTGTTGGACATGTCAAGTTCATGTGGGAGACTGGGTGACCAGTGTTGGACATGTCAAGTTCATGTGGGAGACTGGGTGACTAGTGTTGGACATGTCAAGTTCATGTGGGAGACTGGGTGACCAGTGTTGGACATGTCAAGTTCATGTGGGAGACTGGGTGACCACTGTTGGACATGTCAAGTTCATGTGGGAGACTGGGTGACTAGTGTTGGACATTCACTAGGATTAAGAGCTCCGACTTGCGTAAACATTAATTGAAGTATCATTCAGAGACATAAGATTTAAAAACCAGAGGCACTAAGTAAAGTTGAAGACAGTGCAATGTAGAGGTGATATAAACATAGCTAGTTTTCAGTTTGCCAGGACATAAACTAACTTAATATTTTATTGGTTGATTCCATCAAAAATGAAATAAAAAAATTCACAAACAAGCTGGCCTGTTGTAATGGATAATGTTCAAGAAATTAATCTGAAATGAAAAATCAAAATATCTTTAGTTGTGGATTGGGCACACAGAGTGACTGTACCATCTGACTATTTACTAACCTTCGTACGTCTGATACATCCTGTGTAGCCTGGACGCAGCACTGGGAGGCCTTGGTACCTTCTCACAGAACTCTAGCATCTGGACCTGGTCTCTCCTCATGGAGCTACGACTACTGTGGAGACTGCTGCCAGAGTCCCTCGTCAGACCGCGCTCTGCAAGCAACAATAATATTGTCTTACATAGCGCCAGTATCCACCTAGACAAGGGCTCATGGCGTTTACTCCATTATCACTGCAAATGTTTTGGTAGCAGCTACTGTATTGCCCGTGTGGGTTTATAGATCAAGACCATTGGTTCTGTGAGTCTACAACAGGTTTATTCCATCTCCCTGTGTGGGATCTTTTACTTCCCCCGGCACAGACCTAAGGTAGAAGGGACCAATGGCTCTATTAAAAGTACACAAGCGACGTTTGATACACAATGGTCCACAGAGAACCATAGAGGTCCACAGTGGTCTACAATGGTCCACATAAGTTCACAGAGACCACAGTTGTTAACATTGGTCCACAATAATCCATAGAAGAAGAAGAAATGTTTTTATTTGACCCATCATACATTTCACATAATACATATATATCCATGTTAAATTATAATTTTAAATAATACAGGCGTATATGGTTGAAAGTAAACATGGTATATATTAAGGTAAACAAAAAAATAGGGTGAGGAGACTCTTCTAAGACTTTGATAGTCGCTATCGAGGAGCCACCTTGCAAAATTAAATTAAACTAAATCAGTTGGTCAAACATATATAATTCTTCTGAGAAGAGAAGAAAAAAACCATAACAATAATATCATCTCTGATTGTGTGTGTGTACGAGTGTGCGCGTGCATGTGCTTGTTCGTGTGCATGTGCGTGTTCGTGTATTACTATTCTCGCTTGATTATGTGTGTTTGCAGTTTAGGGGCCTTTTAGTATAAGGTGACAGGTGGTTGTATTGTTTAATGTAGCAAACATATATAGCAGTAGTCTTTTCCAGTTCAGATTTGTATCAATAATTAAACCTAAGAAATTAAATTCCTTAACTTGTTTAATATTTATATTATCTATCTTCAGAGTAAGCGTCTGTACATTTTTATTTATTTTTAAAAGTTCATAATTTATTAAAGATTCTAAACTGTCATTTTGTATGTTATCATTAAAAGTATTTAAAGTACTTGATAAGGTTGTGTCATCAGCATAAATGATGAAATTAAACATTTTACTGGTTTGTGCAAAATCATTGATATATATAATAAATAACAGAGGTCCTAAAATTGAGTCCTGTGGTATACCAGTTGTTATTGGTAACATGTTTGATTTTATATGATCAATTTCAGTATATTGTTTACGGTTATTTAGGTAGCTACTGAAAAAGTTCAGATTTTTACCATTTATACCATAATATTTTAGTTTGTCAATTAAAATTAAATGGTCAATGGTATCGAATGCTTTAGAAAGGTCCAAATATATGTTTATGGGTATTTCATCCTGATCCATTTGGGTTATAATCCTATCTATTAATTCCAGTGCAGCATATTCCGTTGAATGCTTGGGTCGAAAAACATATTGATGGTCAAAGAAAAATTTGGAATCTTAAATAAGTTGACAATTGATAAAAAAAATTTGTTTCCAATACTTTTGAGATAGCAGGTAGAAGAGATATGGGTCTATAAATATAAAATATTGTTGGCTCGCCTTTTTTATAAATTGGAATTACCTTAGCAATTTTTTATTTATCAGGGAATACTCCTGTGGTTAATACTTGATTTGTTAATAATGTTAAAGATTTAGTTATTGCAGGTTTAATTAATTTTAGTAGTTTGGTGGAAAAACCATCAAATCCATAACTATTTTTGTTGGGTAGATTATTTAGTATATTCTTCAATTTTGTTAAATGTAAAAAAGAGTTTACTTTTTTATTTAGATAATACGAATGATCATGGATCATTTGTATTTAATATTGTTTGCCAGATGATTCCCTATATTAGTAAAAAGTGCATTAAATTTATTTGCAATTTCCAATTTATCTGTCATAATAGTATTTGATTCTTTAAAATATGCAGGAAATGATTTGTTAGTTTTACTTTTAGACAGGATTTCATTTATAGTTTTCCAAGTATTTTTATGTCAAATTTGAATTGATTAAAACGTGTTTCAAAATATGATTGCTTTGCTATACGAAAGCTCCTTTTCAATATAACATTGTATGTTTTTAGATTAATCAGTAAAATTTCATGTTCTGGAGAATCAGGATTTGTTAATTTTATTTGTTTGTAAAGTTTATCTCTGTGTCGTATTGAGGCTAGCAGACCTTGAGTTATCCATGTAGACTTTTTATGTTTATATTTATTAAATTTCACTAATTTACTCATCATATATTTATTTTTAGCTTGATTGATTTCATCTAGGATAATGTTGTAGTTATTGTTTGTGTCAGCTGTTGCACTTATTTCTACTTTCTCATATATTTTAGTAGAGATTGAATCCTCTTTGACTTTTAACATTGCCTTTTTGTTTTGAATATTAATTTCTATGAATTTTGTAGGATGTTGTTTTTTTTAGAGTAGTATCCATAATTATGAAATACGGTTGATGATCAGAGAATTTTTTTATTAATATTCCTGCTCTACTCTCTAATATATATTTTGTTAAATTACAAAAGAAATTATCAATTAGTGTGCCATTACAGGTTGTAAACCTGGTATGAAGAATGATTGGGGAGAAGAGACTAAATGAAGTTAACATGTCAAAGAACTTGCTACAATGTTCTTGCTCATTTATTTTTAGCATAAAGGTCCACATTTGTCCAACATTTCACTGTGTGTCATATAAATATTTTCTGTTATTTACTGTTTTTACAAATCATTTTACACAAATTATAAATACATTTTCTACCTACCAGAACATTGACAAACTGCTCAGTTTTCAAATGTTACCACTCACTCCATGAACGTTTGTACAAATGTTACCACTCACTCCATGAACGTTTGTACAAATGTTACCACTCACTCCATGAACGTTTGTACAAATGTTACCACTCACTCCCTGAACGTTTGTATGAATGTTACCACTCACTCCATGAACGTTTGTACGAAAGCAGTTTAATTTCTCCATATAATCCATATTCTCCATATAATCCATATTCTCCATATTGTCCACAATAGTCGAGAGGTCCACTGTGGGGCAGATGGTGACATTTTCTTCATTGCAATTTCTCCACTTCCCATTATTAGATTATATAATTGCTACCCCTGAGGGCGAATAACAAGAGCTGAGTTAGAGGGTTACTTAATCACAAGTGTTAAACCTGCCTTTCTCTGTCACCAACACACAACTTGCCTCAATATTATATAAGTCAGCTTAGGAATATTGTAATTGGTCAGTCTACTCAGTGTCCACTTCATGGTCAGACAATAAACACTGACCACTACATAATATCACATAACTAGGAGCAGGACTTTATAGCTAGTCTGGAGAATACATGTCTCTTGCAGTCGGACAACAGAACTATTTATGTGGGACAATGCTACCTGCCAGAGAGTTACTGGCTAGGAAAGGAATTGTGGCAAGTTTGCTGAAAACAAAGGACACATGGATTTAGAGCTTTATAATAAGCCAAATGATCAGGTAGGAATACATTATGTAATATCTACAAATATGTAAACCACTGTGACCTAGACAAATAATTACAATAGTTGCCATTAGAATACATAAAATAACAGCACAGGTGGTGGTGTGGTCTCCCTATATGTGACGCCCCTAGGACTGAACCCCTTATTTGGTTTAAGGTTCATTTCCGGCTTTTGACCTACAATTATATCAACAGCTATTCTCAACCGTTCTTACAATAAACCTCTTCTACTTTAGTAATTGTGACTGGTGAGTACAATTGTATCAGAAAACATAACAGGTGGGAAACCAACTAAATGCATATCATGTTGGACGAAAAGAATAATGCTATAGAAATATTGTGCAGTGTCACCTTGCTACAATGATGTGCCAAGAGATATTGTGCAGTGTCACCTTGCTACAATGATGTGCCAAGAGAAATGTGTACATTTCTACCATCCTCAATGGTAGCAGCTGTTGTACTTCTACCATCCTCAATGGTAGCAGCTGTTGTACTTCTACCATCCACAATGGTAGCAGCTGTTGTACTTCTACCATCCACAATGGTAGCAGCTGTTGTACTTCTACCATCCACAATGAAATCAGCGGTTGTACTTCTACCATCCTCTTTGAAATCAGCCATTGTACTTCTACCATCCTCTATGAAATCAACGGTTGTACTTCTACCATCCTCTATGAAATCAGCCATTGTACTTCTACCATCCTCTATGAAATCAGCCATTGTACTTCTACCATCCTCTATAAAATCAGCGATTGTACTTCTATCATCCTCTTTGAAATCAGCTGTTGTACTTCTACCATCCTCTATGAAATCAGCCATTGTACTTCTACCATCCTCTATGAAATCAACGGTTGTACTTCTACCATCCTCTTTGAAATCAGCTGTTGTGCTTCTACCATCCTCTATGAAATCAGCCATTGTACTTCTACCATCCTCTATGAAATCAGTGATTGTACTTCTATCATCCTCTTTGAAATCAGCAGTTGTACTTCTACCATCCTCTATGAAATCAGCCATTGTACTTCTACCATCCTCTATGAAATCAGCCATTGTACTTCTACCATCCTCTATGAAATCAGCTGTTGTACTTCTACCATCCTCTATGAAATCAGCTATTGTACTTCTACCATCCTCTATGAAATCAACCATTGTACTTCTACCATCCTCTATGAAATCAGCCATTGTACTTCTACCATCCTCTATGAAATCAGCTGTTGTACTTCTATCATCCTCTATGAAATCAGCTATTGTACTTCTACCATCCTCTATGAAATCAACCATTGTACTTCTACCATCCTCTATGAAATCAGCCATTGTACTTCTACCATCCTCTATGAAATCAGCAGTTGTACTTCTACCATCCTCTATGAAATCAGCTGTTGTACTTCTACCATCCTCTATGAAATCAGCTGTTGTACTTCTACCATCCTCTTTGAAATCAGCTGTTGTACTTCTACCATCCTCTTTGAAATCAGCAGTTGTACTTCTACCATCCTCTTTGAAATCAGCAGTTGTACTTCTACCATCCTCTTTGAAATCAGCAGTTGTACTTCTACCATCCTCTATGAAATCAGCAGTTGTACTTCTACCATCCTCTTTGAAATCAGCAGTTGTACTTCTACCATCCTCTTTGAAATCAGCAGTTGTACTTCTACCATCCTCTTTGAAATCAGCAGTTGTACTTCTACCATCCTCTTTGAAATCAGCTGTTGTACTTCTACCATCCTCTTTGAAATCAGCTGTTGTACTTCTACCATCCTCTATGAAATCAGCCATTGTACTTCTACCATCCTCTATGAAATCAGCCATTGTACTTCTACCATCCTCTATGAAATCAGCTGTTCTACTTCTACCATCCTCTATGAAATCAGCTGTTGTACTTCTACCATCCTCTTTGAAATCAGCTGTTGTACTTCTACCATCCTCTTTGAAATCAGCAGTTGTACTTCTACCATCCTCTTTCAAATCAGCAGTTGTACTTCTACCATCCTCTATGAAATCAGCTGTTGTACTTCTACCATCCTCTATAAAATCAGCAGTTGTACTTCTACCATCCTCTATGAAATCAACCATTGTACTTCTACCATCCTCTATGAAATCAGCCATTGTACTTCTACCATCTTCTATGAAATCAGCTGTTGTACTTCTACCATCCTCTATGAAATCAGCTATTGTACTTCTACCATCCTCTTTGAAATCAGCTGTTGTACTTCTACCATCCTCTTTGAAATCAGCAGTTGTACTTCTACCATCCTCTTTGAAATCAGCAGTTGTACTTCTACCATCCTCTATGAAATCAGCTGTTGTACTTCTACCATCCTCTATAAAATCAGCAGTTGTACTTCTACCATCCTCTATGAAATCAACCATTGTACTTCTACCATCCTCTATGAAATCAGCCATTGTACTTCTACCATCTTCTATGAAATCAGCTGTTGTACTTCTACCATCCTCTATGGAATCAGCTATTGTACTTCTACCATCCTCAATGATACCAGTACTCCACACGATTAAGTTTTATGTGGTCTTGAAAATATGTTCATTGAAATTTCAAAAATAAGTTCTATTAAACCAAAATGCAGCTCACCATCTGTAGTGATTAAAACCATGTTTAAGACGGGGGTAGACAACACGCTATAGTCCTGTGGATTGTAACAGTATCCCTTCTATACGGTATTCTATACGTGGCTCCACAATTGTGTTAAAGGGGTGGCTGAACACTGAACAGTGAGTCTAGGATTTGGGGTGGGTTGCATCTGTTTTGTTCACCCTGTAGGGAAAATGCACTGCAACTGTTTTCTGCAGAATATAATGCTTTAAAACTTGTCTCCCTGCGCTATTCTCCAACATGCAGAAGTGTCAATGTTAATAACCCCCAAGATCAAATTTGAATGACACATAGTTCTCAATGAGGGGTTTTACAGCTGAATTGTGTTGTTTAAGTTTTTAGTGCTTTAAAGTTTGGCACCACTCCATAGTGTCATATATCAATAACTTTAAAGTTTGGCACCACTCCATAGTGCCATATATCAATAACTCGTCACAAAGTCCCTGCTGTCAAGGTAGACTTCTGCCTTGTCATTTAAAATCTTTTCATTCCATTTCAAGCCATGTGCACAGGATGTGATTATGTGTAATGAATATGTCTTTGTCAGCTAGTGTAACCTATACAATGTATTTACTATGCAAACGTTATACGTGCTTAGTAATGCATGCAGAATGTGCTTTAAATGGCTTTGATGATGAGTGCAAAGTACAGAACTTAGGAAGATTGAAGTGCAAATTTTCTTAGCAAGAATAACATTATGGGAATATCTAATAACATCTAATAACACTGATTGCATGTAATAACAAGAAATCTCATTTGGATAAATGCAATGCCATCAACAACTGCAACAAAAAAAGCTCAAGCATTCTGCCTTCAACAACCAAACACTAGCTGCACATAGCCATAGGTTAGTCCTCATTTTTGTATTCATTATTTTATCATTAATCGCTATACACTACAGGTTGACATCTGTATATAGGTTTAAAAGTATAGAATCAGTTTCTGAGGATAAATCTTACAAAACTGTGCACTGACACATCTGCAAAAAATACATGGTTTGTTTTGTGCCAAATAAGAAAAAAATACAACAATAGTCGATATCCATAGACACATAACAACCAAACTATATTTTTTTATTGTGGTTCATTAAAACATATTTGGACAGTCAGGATGTTTGAATTATGTTCATATTATATTATAACATGATTAAATGTAAAAGCTATCAGACTTTTAGCTTACACATGTAATAATTTCCCTGTGATTCAGCGTTCCCTCAGATACCACACTTCCTAACAAACAACAGTGTCGTGACTGGCAAGGAAAGATTTAACCACAACTAGCTGGTTAAAGGAATGTTCTTGGCCATAACTTGTTTACAATCTACAAAACACACTGGTAGCACTGTCCTATGACACATGGTAAGTCAACTATATGTGACGCTGGAGAACTTCAACCACAAGACACAAACATTACAACTGGCTGAACATTGACTGTTACATTGGCAAGCTTGAACGCATTTACATTTCTGTGCATTCTTAGAATAAATCAACAAATTGATTAACAGCCTTCTGATGAGTTTAACGAGATACAGCCGTGGCAGCCGGGAGGGTTTTTATCCACACTGCCAAGATAATCTTGTTGATCAATGTTTCAATATATCTAACCACTACTACAGTGATTGGTGATAAAATCAATAACAGGGATACTTTGCAGGCATTACCAGCACGCTCCATGTCCCGTCTGGGCACACATTGTTTACATTAGTGGCTAGGATCAATGGTTGACTTTTTATGTTGCACGGCTTTGATAAGAACAAATAACACTGATGGATCGAGTCGGAAAATCATAATAGGCTTAGTTTGTTTCACTACCAGGAGCGCTTTCCCACAGTGCACTACATTTAATCACAGCACATGATCAAGGCACTGCGTACATTACTGGGTAAAGGGTTAAACCAATACCTCACATGAGGATGTGTTGTACCTAATTTATGCAACTTAATGTTGTTGTAGACTGTACATATTTGTAGAGAAAGTTACACTCTGCATGTTGTAGTCAGAACAAACATGGCTGGTGAAATAGTTGGCCAAAGATAACACACTACCTGGAGGGACTGTCCTATGTGTGTTTATAACACACTACCTGGAGAGACTGTCTTATGTGTGTTTATAACACACTACCTGGAGGGACTGTCCTATGTGTGTTTATAACACACTACCTGGAGGGACTGTCCTATGTGTGTTTATAACACACTACCTGGAGGGACTGTCCTATGTGTGTTTATAACACACTACCTGGAGGGACTGTCCTATGTGTGTTTATAACACACTACCTGGAGGTACTGTCCTATGTGTGTTTATAACACACTACCTGGAGGGACTGTCCTATGTGTGTTTATAACACACTACCTGGAGGTACTGGCCTATGTGTGTTTATAACACACTACCTGGAGGTACTGGCCTATGTGTGTTTATAACACACTACCTGGAGGGACTGTCCTATGTGTGTTTATAACACACTACCTGGAGGTACTGTCCTATGTGTGTTTATAACACACTACCTGGAGGTACTGGCCTATGTGTGTTTATAACACACTACCTGGAGGGACTGTCCTATGTGTGTTTATAACACACTACCTGGAGGTACTGTCCTATGTGTGTTTATAACACACTACCTGGAGGGACTGTCCTATGTGTGTTTATCATCAGTGTGTAATGCCAGTTCATGTCACGACACTACTTGTGGTTATATTATTATAATAATCCACACAATTAAAGGGACGGTTTCAGTAAATATATCGCACTTGTTTACCAGTGTAATGCACCAATTACTGCTTTAGGTGAATTACACAGTGGAAATACATACACCCGACCAACGATCTAGTGGCAATTAAGTTGGTCTTTCTGGATACATAGATGTTTGAATCCTTCTTGTTTGAAGTTGTTGATATTTGATCAGCAGTGACTAGTGAGCTGCCAGTCTTTTTGTCTAAGAAATGATCTTCAAATCGTAACGTTAAACCGTAAATTTCCATTTGTGTTTTCATGAGGCGGGAGAAATGTGAGAAGCCCAGAAGAAGATGTCAAGCATTGATGTGACTGTCTGAGGAAAGACATATTTGGTGACAGATGACAATAAGCACTGTTTGACTCCCATGATATGCAAGTCTGAACAAGACAGATCCAACTACACTGATCACAAACGCATGCCCTGTAATTACACTGAGACTTCTCTCACAATGAGATCTTATCTGAGCACAGATTAACTGGCCACATATTACAGAGCATACAAATGAGTTATGTGGACAGGTGCAGTACAGCTGATGACAGGAGCGGCATATCTGTTTGTCACACATACACATGGTGTGGTATAGATGTCACAGAGTTACAAATGGACTATTACTGTACACATGTTTATCATCCAGTTCTGACTTAGATTTATGGCTCGTTCTGAAGCCAATAATTAGATGACCCATTTAGCAAAACCTATACTTTATGAGTCTTGTTACTGATACAGTGACTAATTTGTTTTGTCATGAAGCTTCTGAACAATATTAACTACATGGTTTCACAATAAGATATACATACATATATATATATATATATATATATATATATATATATATATATATATATATATATATATATATATATATATATATATATATATATATATGTAATTATATGTAAAATAACAATAATTATATTTACATTTCATCACTGCCATAGGAAATAAATAATGCATGTGAACACGACGCAGTCATAGTTTTGATTTTCTGCCAAGAATTCGCAGAAACTTTGGGACGTTGTATTTTTAGCTAGACATCTTACATAATACGACAAAGTTATCCCTGAAAATGTGATGTCACATATAGAAATGTGATGTCACATATAGAAATGTGATGTCACATATAGAAATGAATACTACAAGACAAAGTACCTTAGAAAAGCTACTCAAATCACTTTGATTTTTTCTCATATCTATGAGACTTCTTGTCATTAATAGTGAAACAGTCGCATCTGTCTGATCAACGCATCTGTCTGATCAATGCGTCTGTCTGATCAACGCATCTGTCTGATTAATGAAGTTGGAGAGATTTCCCAATCTGAAGGATCCACTCGGGCTTGTCCTAATCGCATCTAGGCAGCTGATCCTGGTGTTAATCACATACAGAGGCAGCTAATCCATGTTTGAGATAGGTGTCTACTGTGAAAACAATTCAATAATTACTTTAACATTATTACATTTAATTAATGCAATTTAAATAATTGCATTTGCTACTTAGGTGCCATTCAAATGTTGTTGTTTTGTAGTGGACACTGCAGAATATATTTATAATACTATGGGAGAATAATTTATTGAGAATAATTGTGGTTTTGGTAATTGCATGTGAAAGTGGCAAGACAGACTGGCTAGGCAGCAGGCCAGACAACAGTGTGGAGACTGGTCAAAACACCACAATCCTTGGACAATTACCTTCTCAGACCACCTGAGGTTACACTGACCAGCCAAATAACATATCCAGCTTCAGAAGGCAGATGGTCAGTGCCACCTTTTACAGTGGTCATTTCTGGAGTGGTCATTAGAAGCCACTGATTGGCATCTAGCCCAGCCTGATTGAGCAGCTGTTCTACAGAGCAGACACTTCTGAGTTTTAGCTTTTCGTTTGTGTTGCTATCAACAACATTCAGTTTGATATAAATTAAAATATATTAGTTCACAGCCACAGGCCATATTCAAATAACATTTAACAGAAAATCTGTCAAAGTTTGGGTTTATGATGTAATTGTTATCTGTCAGACTTGATCAAGGACATTTTTTTATTCTTTGAATGGGTCATGTAACTTATGACTGTTGGGGTTGGGGCTCTGAGAAGGCTGGGGTTCAAATCCGGGGTTCAAATCCTCCGCCTGCAATCTGAGGCCTGGGCAATGTGGTTCACTGTTACCCTAGGTCAATGAGCAGTATAAACATGAACGGGGCAACTTACTTGTCTCTCACATTAACCTACAATACGTTGACATGATTGGGGTGACACGATGGGGTGACACGATGGGGGGAGGGATGAACCTCTCACTTGCAACAAGGAACCTGTGTTGAGCATACAGGCAGGTCTAAGTAGCCGGCAAGTATTTAATTTAACTTACTGTTTCATCTAAAGTAGTAAAAATATCATAACAGTGTTAGTTGTAATGAAATTTCTGCAGTGAACTTGTTCCACTGTATGGTGACATTATCTGGCAGTGATGTGGCCTTACGCACCAACTTGGGTGTGAAGACGATAAGTAAGTCTAATCGAATACTGTATCATCATCATCATCAAATCAACTGAAAACAGAATGGAATTGATAGCTAGGCCAGAAATTTAGCAAGACAGATGGAACAGACTTCGGAATTATTGTAACCTCAGAAATATGTACAAAAGACAACAATGGCAGGGAAAAGGAAAGAATGGCATCAGACCGTGGGAGAGGTCCTTCGATCCAGCTTCACTGGATTATCCCATGCGGCTAAAAATAGTGCTGTCAACAAAAAGTTTCTAATGTACACCCACTGACCTTGCAGAGATTTCTCTTCCCTCTCTCCCTCAGCAGTGGTGGGGTATTCCTGGTCACATCTCAGAACTCCGTTCATGGAACTCATACTTGATGAATCTGCTACTAGAAGGCGTTGTTTGCCCATTGTCTTGACTTCGATGTCAGTGACACCGTGGCGTCGCCAGCCACACAACATTCTTCATGCAACTGTAAGAGACGCAAACACCAGTCAGGGGAAAGTTCATGTCATCCGATGCAAGGTGTAGGCACTTACATATAAACACCCCCACTAGGGGTCAGTGTGGAGGTCATGTTTTGTGGAGTAGTCAATCAGAATGCACACTGCCCATTGCTTTGATACCAGAGAGATCTACACGTCACAATCACTCATTTGTCTTAGCAGGCATTGTGAATACATACCTTGAATTACCATATAATGTAAGAATTTGATATTTATTACAACTGGAGTAAAATACAGAAAGAGAGAAACAAACAAAGACCTTTATAAACTAGTTCCTAAAAACAAAGACCTTTATAAACTAGTTCCTAAAAACACCCTTTCAAGGAACCCGAAGAAATAGACTTTTACATGTATGTGTTTTATAAAGAAACATCTTGAAATGCACTTATTAACAAAGTATGTTTTGGCTGAAATGTGACTTTGTTGAACACTTCATTTACAACTTTAGTTTACATGCACTGTCTCATCTTCCTTGTAACTAAACTCTTTCAATATATCCTGCCAGTGGCTAACAGCTCCAAGATTTATGAGCTCTCCTAAACAAGCACTATGAATTACACTACCCCACACAGAGGAGCTGTTACTCCAGGTAAATAACCCCCAATACACACACCACACTAGGGGGGCAATTACAGTGTCACACAATTGGTGTGTGAATAGCTTAGAGCCTAAGGGTCAATGTCTTTATCCTGTCTAACACCTGTAAAGCACACATACAAGGAAAGGTGACAACATGTCACTAAAAAAACACCTATTGACAGAAAATTAACTAAACTGTTGGTTACCCAACTTGTCACCCAGGGCTTAGGTCCCACAGCTTATGTCAGCACTATAGTTCTTAATTTTATGAGAAAGTTTTTGCGTAAGTCCAACTGTAAGTCCGAGGCAGTGCCAATCCTGCCCAGTCATTTCATTAAAGCCAGCCACAAGACATTTGGTGAACATCTATCTCTTGGCATATATGAGAAAGAAGCTGGAATGAGCATTCTCTGGACAGGAAACTAAAAGCTGAAATCCGGGTAAATTATTATCATGACATGGATGGACTCATGGGCTTTATCTGTAATCCACCAAAATGTATATACAAAACCAAGCCAGATCTCATAAAATTTAAAACCTATGCACTAGTTGTCAGTAGAACACCACGCACTTCTAAGCAGATTACCTCAGGAAAGATTAACTCAACATTAGCAGTGGTGCCATGTTTATGACTTGCGAGTGTATTTTATGGATCTGTGATTGTACGATTAACAGTACCAAACACACAGGTTAAATTTCCCGTAAACATCTTAACAAAAGATAATTATCATAAAAAATACACAACATTCATTATAAACAACCAATACATTTTAGTTCTCCAAAATGGTCAATGTATGAAGTAAAAAGAAATTCCTGGTAGAAAATATATATATAGTGCACGTAAATTAGCTAAAGGTACAAGGGATAAAATCCTGTTATAATATAGACTATATCTATTCTATAGTTTCACTGCCAAAAAAGGTTGAATGAACCACAATAAAAAAAAATTATAATAACTTGGCCATTATCTGTTTCTGAATAAATCGACCTCGCTGTTCAGTGTACAAATTATAAACATGGCATTCATGTCAAAACATTCAAATCAAACAAATAGTGGTCAAATTTGATTAAAAATGGCGTTTCATAAAAACACATTTGTGTGGTGAAAATGTTAGAATAGATATACCCGGTAGTTTGAATATGTTAGAATACATGTAGTTTGAATATGTTAGAATAGATGTAGTTTGAATATGTTAGAACAGATGTAGTTTGAATATGTTAGAATAGATGTAATTTGAATATGTTAGAATAGATGTAGTTTGAATATGTTAGAATACATGTAGTTTGAATATGTTAGAATAGATATAGTTTGAATATGTTAGAATACATGTAGTTTGAATATGTTAGAATAAGTGTAGTTTGAATATGTTAGAACAGATGTAGTTTGAATATGTTAGAATAGATGTAATTTGAATATGTTAGAATAGATGTAGTTTGAATATGTTTGAATATGAAGCCCCAAACATCCTTGCGTTAAAAAAAACTTGACAATCTCTGGAAGAGGTACAGATTCAAATTTTAAAAGAACCAAAATACACTTACTTATATATGCACAACCCAAACCACATTTTTCTCACATCTATAAATTACGACGAATAAAGGTGGGTGTTTAAAAGAAAACAAATTATTTACAGTTGAGATATTACTGTGTTAGAACCCAAAGATCCAGACAAGTAATCCAGGCAAGTAACATATTATTTTGTGAATACATAGAACTGTGTTGACCACGATTGTTAAGCCCAGGTTATGTGTTGAAGGCAAGGACACCCGGAGTGAACACATACACAAGTACTTGGACATTGGCAGATGGCACATTACAAGATAACAACCCTAGTGCAGCTGCCAAGTTTTTGTTGTCATTGCCCATAAACAACACTACATGTCACGACCAACCACAGCTGGAATGTCTATGTCATTTCTTATTGAAGACTCGTGTTTCGGAGCCCACCTGCATTCCATGCTAAGCACCCAATGTAGATAAAACTCATCCTTCATAGCTTTTGGCAAATATTCCAGTGTGGAAATTACTGGAGATTCTGACAACTGCTGGGTGGCTCGACAGTCTCTGTAATGGTTGAAAAATGTCTTTAAATTTGAAGGAGGATAATAATATGATAATAGGATGTGGCAGGAAGTAGGAGGATGGTCCTAAAAATTGTTGGGAAGGAGACTCTCAAAAATGGTGGGAGGTAGGAGTTTGCCATCCAAAACAGGTGGGAAATGGGAGGTAGGCCCGTGAAATAGTTGGGGGGGGGGGGTTGGCCCACAAAACAGGTAAGAGATGGAGGATAGCCCCCAAAACAGGTTGGAGATGGGTATAGTTGATACCCTGCACCTCCATGATACAATGCTACCACTTTTATTTGGGTGTTTAACTCATTATGATTTGATTTATTCACTTGTCATTCGAACCACTGAGCAAGGCCCAAGGCGAAGGGTGGATGAGATGAGATAATCTGTAAAACGTAATTTATAACTTCTGAATTCCCAGCACATGGACCATGCCATGCATCATTTCTTTGGCTGCAGTGAAAGAAACGGTTCAGGAACAACTGAACATGTTTCATCATAATATCAGAAACCCGGGACAAATAGGCTTACTGTAATACTGGCAATACGTCAAAACCAGCATGACATGACTCAAGTCATGATTCGTGGCGTCAATCATTAAATGAAGTCGTATCTCCAGCAGGCCCAAAACACCTGCCATGATGCACTTGTGGACACCACTCACCTTGTCCTTCACTTGAATTTGGCGTTTGTCGTCTAATTTGTATCGTGTATAATCACGGAGCTTGGCTCCCAAACAGCAACACACCACACAAAAACTGGCGAATCCTTCGTGCGTTTGCCTCGTCGCTGCGTCTCGATCGATCCGTAAATACAGCGCACAGCCGAACAGTGACGGATTTACTGCTATCCAATTGGTATTTGTCCGATTGTGTGACTACAGTAACAAAGCCGCCTTTCTACTCACCTAGCAGGCGAAGTACTCAACGCTTGGCTGCACGTCCAAACTGCTCAAGAGAACGAGACACCGCTCGCTGATTGGCGACTATTTGCATAATGACACGAAGACGGGCGAGTTGGCAGGTTGCGTCAACTACGTAAGCAGATGGCAGTCGTTCAACTCACGCGCGATAATTCGATATTTATGTTTCCTACGCTTCATCTCGCGCCCGTCAGATATTAGAAAACAATACCGCGGTCGCCGAGCAGTAGGACTCGACAATAGAACACACGCTGCTTCTGTGCAGACTTACTACATAACCCGACCCATTGATCCATGGGTTTTAATGCTACGGCAATACTAGCCAATAGCATTCTTGCTCAACCAGATGGAAATACTAATTGTTATTAAAGGGGGCGGGCAGTTGAGCTGGCAGAGAGGTATTCGGATATTATCTTCTGTTACCCGGTGATGACAATCAGCTTGTTCTTTATTATCTTTGAGACACAAAGGTTCCTGTGCGTTATTGTTTTGAGTCGCCAAATGCGTTCGCCAGCATCAAAAACAGAAGTTATGGCGGTGACTTGGATTTCGATTGCAGTTAAGGCGATTGTCTCTCACACTGGTTTACAAACCAGATAGCTGTTTCTGACCAGTGGAAATTCACTAATAATCACGAACAACAAGACTCCATTTGCGTTCTGGCAGCAGGGAAGAGGGGGTGACGATTCCACCCCAATTTCCTAGTAGCGTGCGAGCCCAGAGCGCTTATTTGTGTAACCGACGCCAACTGGTTTGACCCCAAGGACTGAAGGGACCACCCCACCCAATCAAGACATTAAAAAAATGCGTTGCTACCGGGTTTGAGGTGAGGGTTGTCCCCAAAATCACCCATCGAAGGGACAAACAAGTACATTTTTTTTTTTGGGAATTACGCCAAGGCTAAACACAGTGTCAAGTGTTCCCTGAGTATGGAATGATGAATGCCTGCAATTTTAGGTTGGCCTACCCCCTGGTAGCAACACCCATATAAGGAATTACGCTTATTTAATGGAATGACGCGAAGAATAAAAACGGTGTCAAATGGGGCTAGAGTAAAACATGGCGCCGCCCCCCAACCAGGAAAGCAATAATGTAATAGCTACGAATAAGCACAAAGCCTTACCATTGTTCCTACAGCACAGAAACGAACATGTTGACATACAGGGTTTAATTAATGATTCAGCGCAGCTACACAAAATTCATATTTCCAATAAAACCAAGGAAAGCCTCCAACAAACCCCAACTTGGACCAGCCGTGTCGGATTAACCATGGTACCAGTGATACACTAACACCGGGCTCTCCCACAATAAGTGGCCCCAACATACCCCAACTTGGACTAGCCGTGCCGGATTAACCATGGTACCAGTGATACACTAACACCGGGCCCTCCCACAATAAGTGGCCCCAACATACCCCAACTTGGACCAACCGTGCCGGATTAACCATGGTACCAGTGATACACTAACACCGGGCCCTCCCACAATAAGTGGCCCCAACATACCTCAACTTGGACCAGCCGTGCCGGATTAACCATGGTACCAGTGACACACTAACACTGGGCCCTCCCACAATAAGTGGCCCCAACATACCACAACTTGGACCAACCGTGCCGGACTAACCATGGTACCAGTGATACACTAACACCGGGCCTTCCCACAATAAGTGGCCCCATCATACCCCAACTTGGACCAACCGTGCCGGACTAACCATGGTACCAGTGACACACTAACACCGGGCCCTCCCACAATAAGTGGCCCCAACATACCCCAACTTGGACCAACCGTGCCGGATTAACCATGATACCAGTGATACACTAACACCGGGCCCTCCCACAATAAGTGGCCCCAACATACCTCGACTTGGACCAACCGTGCCGGACTAACCATGGTACCAGGGACACACTAACACCGGGTCCTCCCACAATAAGTGGTCCCAACATACCCCGACTTGGACCAGCCGTGTCGGATTAACCATGGTACCAGTGACACACTAACACCAGGCCCTCCCACAATAAGTGGTCCCAACATACCCCGACTTGGACCAGCCGTGTCGGATTAACCATGGTACCAGTGACACACTAACACCGGGCCCTCCCACAATAAGTGGTCCCAACATACACCAACTTGGACCAACCGTGTCGGATTAATCATGGTACCAGTGACACACTAACACCGGGCCCTCCCACAATAAGTGGTCCCAACATACACCAACTTGGAATAGCCGTGTCGGATTAACCATGGTACCAGTGACACACTAACACCGGGCCCTCCCACAATAAGTGGCCCCAACAAACCCCAACTTGGACCAACCGTGTCGGATTAACTATGGTACCAGTGACACACTAACACCAGGCCCTCCCACAATAAGTGGCCCCAACAAACCCCAACTTGGACCAACCGTGTCGGATTAACCATGGTACCAGTGACACACTAACACCAGGCCCTCCCACAATAAGTGGCCCCAACAAACCCCGACTTGGACCAGCCGTATCGGATTAACCATGGTACCAGTGACACACTAACACGAGGCCCTCCCACAATAAGTGGCCCCAACAAACCCCAACTTGGACCAACCGTGTCGGATTAACCATGGTACCAGTGACACACTAACACCAGGCCCTCCCACAATAAGTGGCCCCAACAAACCCCAACTTGGACCAACCGTGCCGGATTAACCATGGTACCAGTGACACACTAACACCGGGCTCTCCCACAATAAGTGGTCCCAACATACACCAACTTGGACCAACCGTGTCGGATTAACCATGGTACCAGTGACACACTAACACCGGGCCCTCCCACAATAAGTGGTCCCAACATACACCAACTTGGACCAGCCGTGTCGGATTAATCATGGTACCAGTGACACACTAACACCGGGCCCTCCCACAATAAGTGGCCCCAACAAACCCCAACTTGGACCAACCGTGTCGGATTAACCATGGTACCAGTGACACACTAACACCAGGCCCTCCCACAATAAGTGGCCCCAACAAACCCCAACTTGGACCAACCGTGTCGGATTAACCATGGTACCAGTGACACACTAACACGAGGCCCTCCCACAATAAGTGGCCCCAACAAACCCCAACTTGGACCAACCGTGTCGGATTAACCATGGTACCAGGGACACACTAACACCAGGCCCTCCCACAATAAGTGGCCCCAACAAACCCCAACTTGGACCAACCGTGTCGGATTAACCATGGTACCAGTGACACACTAACACCAGGCCCTCCCACAATAAGTGGCCCCAACAAACCCCAACTTGGACCAACCGTGTCGGATTAACCATGGTACCAGTGACACACTAACACCAGGCCCTCCCACAATAAGTGGCCCCAACAAACCCCAACTTGGACCAGCCGTATCGGATTAACCATGGTACCAGTGACACACTAACACCATGCCCTCCCACAATAAGTGGCCCCAACAAACCCCAACTTGGACCAACCGTGTCGGATTAACCATGGTACCAGTGACACACTAACACCAGGCCCTCCCACAATAAGTGGCCCCAACAAACCCCAACTTGGACCAACCGTGTCGGATTAACCATGGTACCAGTGACACACTAACACCGGGCCTCCCACAATAAGTGGCCCCAACATACACCAACTTGGACCAACCGTGCCGGATTAACCATGGTACCAGTGACACACTAACACCAGGCCCTCCCACAATAAGTGGCCCCAACATACACCAACTTGGACCAACCGTGCCGGATTAACCTTGGTACCAGTGACACACTAACACCAGGCACTCCCACAATAAGTGGCCCCAACAAACCCCAACTTGGACCAAACGTGCCGGATTAACTATGGTACCAGTGACACACTAACACCAGGCCCTCCCACAATAAGTGGCCCCAACAAACCCCAACTTGGACCAGCCGTGCCGGATTAACCATGGTACCAGTGACACACTAACACCAGGCCCTCCCACAATAAGTGGCCCCAACATACATCAACTTGGACCAAACGTGCCGGATTAACCATGGTACCAGTGACACACTAACACCAGGCCCTCCCACAATAAGTGGTCCCAACATACCCCAACTTGGACCAACCGTGCCGGATTAACCATGGTACCAGTGACACACTAACACCAGGCCCTCCCACAATAAGTGGCCCCACAAAATCGAAGTTTTGGCACTGGAACGATTGAACGCCACGAATAAGAAACTCCAGCAAGCAAATTTGGATATAAATTCGGCAGTCCTCTTGAAATCAGTGTCGACGTTTCTGCATTGACTTGTGAACGAATCGACGAGCTCAGAAACGCCGGGACTGAGCTACAAGGGATGACGAATCTTTTTGAAAATATCCGCTCTCGCAAGAGGAATACTACATTGAACTAGACCACGGTGAAACGGAATAGGTCCATCTGGATCCTTGCGAGAGTTTTCGTGTTGGCGCCTACATTACCGCCCTCGTTCTTGGACACCGTCACAGAACACTGTGACCTCTCACGGGAAGACGGTGCACAACCTAGTCAAACTTACAATTGATCACTAGCGACTGAAGTTAGTTAAAGATTGTGTGATTCTGGTTTTGGCCGCTGCAACCAAATATCCCAAATACAAACAACCACAACTGTCCCGAGTAATAGACTTGATTTGATAGACCGAGTAATAGCACAAAAATAGCACAAAAACTGTGCTATTTTTATTTGGGTCAAAATACACGCAATTCTTTCTTTCTTTCTTATCGCACAATGAGGCTTTCTCGAAGACGCTCTTTCTTTTAAGGCAAATTCCGTCGCTAGCCTCGCTTTGAGAAACGTATTTTTCCGTCGTTCGATATGGTGAGTAGTTCCCGAAAACCAACGTTCCT